>JADBJO010000069.1:485000-497500 GCA_016801955.1 Conus betulinus
CATGTGCGAGTGCATCAGTACTTTATGTAAAGTGTCAGGTTGTGTATGAGAAATGTTTGGTACCTGTCCATGTGGGTGGTTGTGAATCTGTCTCTGTTTTTTTAGCATTACATGGGCAACGGGCACATTGTGAAATGTGTAAATGTGTGTGTGTGTGTGTGTGTGTGTGTGTGTGTGTGTGTGTGTGTGTGTGTGTGTGTGTGTGCGATTTTTTTTTTTTTTTTTTTTTTTTAAAGATAGGATGCTTTGAGCAGCTGTGCACGCTGTGGCAGTAAAAACAAAACAAAACAAAAACAAAGCAAAACAAAGCAACTACAAACAACATCACACAATATGAAAAAATGAACAAAGTATCCAGCATTTTAATCATCAATCCATTCGTCTGTAAAAAAAAAAAAGATAAATAAATATATAAATAAAAAGAAGAAAAAAAAAAAAAGAAGGAAAAAAAAAAAAATCAAAATCAGCACCATAAACTTTTTCGAACACACAAGTATACCCCTACATCCAACTCAGCCGCCCACCCCAAGCCCACGCATTTACAAGTGCATGAGTACCGTAAGATCCGAGAGCCCATCCGCCACCATGGAAGAACATCAACACAGGCACCGGTTCAATAGCACCCTTCGGTCGGTACACGCGTACTTTAACGCCGCTGAATATTTCGTCAGTGACCTAGAAAAAGTGACAGGAGTGACGATTTGCAAGTGTTAAACAAGACAAGACCCCCCCCCCCCCCCCCCCCCCCCCCCCCCCCCCCCCAGTGAGGGTGATTTATCAGTGAGGAGAGTTTATCAGTGAGGAGAGATTATCAGTGAGGATTGTCTATCAGTGAGGAGAGTTTTTTTCAGTGAGGATAGTTTATGAGTCAGGAGAGTTTTTCAGTGAGGATAGTTTATCAGTGAGGAGAGTTTATCAGTGAGGGTGTTTATCAGTGAGGATTGTCGATCAGTGAGGAGAGTTTTTCAGTGAGGATAGTTTATCAGAGGAGGAGAGTTTATCAGTGAGGGTGATTTTATCAGTGAGGAGAGTTTATCTGTGAGGATAGTCGATCAGTGAGGAGAGTTTATCAGTGAGGAGAATTTTATCAGTGAGGATTGTCTATCAGTGAGGAGAGTTTAACAGAGAGGAGAGTTTATCAGAGAGGATTGTCTATCAGTGAGGAGAATTTATCAGAGAGGAGATGGTTTATCAGAGAGGACAGTCTAGCAGTGTGGATAGTCTAGCAGTGAGGATAGCCTTACCTATCGTGACTTGAACAGCCCTTTTGTGAATGCTAATCTGCGGTTTAAGTAAACTATTACCAGCTGAGTCCGAAAGTGATGAGGCATAATCAACAATGGGATGAATAAAAGAATGGAAAATAATTTTCTTCCATCAGAATTCAAAAAGTTTTCTTGCAACATTTCTACATAATTTTTTCGAGTGTTTTGATGAAGGTAGACTGTTATCTACGGTTACTCCGAAGATCTTGTGACTGGAAAACGTCTTCCATTAAAAAAAAAAATTAGAAACGCAAAGTACTGGTAGATTTTGGCCAAGTTTTTGACGTGTCTGTCTTATAGTCATCATCATGAATTTAGTTTCTATTTGTATGATAAAACAGCAGCTCTGTGCAACCTAAAGTGTTTCCGTGTACAAGACTGGTGTTATCCATGATGTCATTGTAGACTGGTTGGGCGTCGTCAGAATAAAACAGACAGACAGACAGACAGAGAGAGAGAGAGAGAGAGAGAGAGAGAGAGAGAGACAGACAGACAGACAGACAGACAGACATACAGACAGACAGATATAAAGACAGAGCAGAGAGAGAGAGAGAGAGAGAGAGAGAGAGAGAGAGAGAGAGAGAGAGAGAAAATAAAGAGAGACAGGCAGACAGAGTAGACAAGAGAAGAGGAAAGAGACAGAGGCAGAGAGACAAACAGAGATGTGAAGGGAGGGAGGGAGGAAGACAGAGACACCCACTGATATATATGTGTGTGTGTGCAGTGCATATATATATATATATATATATATATATAAATATATATATATATATGTGTGTGTGTGTGTGTGTGTGTGTGTGTGTGTGTGTGTGTGTGTGTGTGTGTGTCTGTGTGTGTGTGACAGAGTGTGTGTATACACGCTCACCTGTAAATCGGGGCTCAGCTCACAGTCCAGTGCCAGAGCGCGCATCAGCAGACCCAGCAACCTTCGTCTGGGCTGCTGATACATGTTGCTGTAGACAGGTAGGAAGGATGCCAGCCACAGCTGCAACACAGACGCTGGGACCAATAATGGTAATGGTATTGTTGCTTATAGCCCAGCCGACTACAAAGGGCCACTACATTAGGGCTGTCACCGCGCTGAAGTTAACTCACAAGTCAAAAGAGAAAAGAAGAAAAAAAAAAAAAAAAAAAATCATTCCAACAACTCTTTAAATCATACCTTCCAAAAACACGCGCCGGAAATTTTGTTAAAAAAATCTTTCCGCCGTAATTTTTTTTTTCTTAGATTAGATGAAAAATGTAAGTCTCCCTCAGAAATTCAAAGATCACATCAGGTGGGTGGGACCAATGAATCACATGGCCAATGCTTAGGGAAAATACGGCATCCTGGATTTTCTTTTTTTTTTTTTTTTTCTTTTCTTCTTTTTCTTTTCTTTGCCCCCCCCCCCCCCCCCCCCCCCCCCCCCTTTTTTTTTTTTTTCTTCTCCACCCCGTCTGCACCATTCCTCCCATGTTGTTCATTCCCATATGCAGCTATAAACACCCAAAATCATCTCTTTTTTTCTCTCTCCTGGTCTCAGTGCCTGCAGCCCACGCGGTAGCCATCATTTTTTTTTGTGTGTGTGTTTACTAAGAGGTCACCTGCCAAAGAAGGCCCTGCACCGGTTCAGCAATTTGGGTGGGGCTTCGTCACAACCGTGACGAATCAGCACAGGCTGAACGAACTCCACCTATCGGTGCCCATACCACAGCAAATCGTTTCTTCATTGTGGGGCCTGACTGCAATATGGATGAAAAAAAAAAAAAAAATTAAAAAGTTGGTGTTGTATGAGGCCCTCGTTAGCACTCGTACTACAGTTACAATGTCCCTGATAATACCGAGAAGTCTGGATTACCTTCGTTACCCCCCCCCCCCCCCACCCCCCCCCCCCCCATACGCTCCACTGTTCTGTATGTATGAAGGCCATTATATCACACACACACACACACACTTCCCCGTTTACAGGTTTGTTTGTTTTTTTCTTCGGGGGGGGGGGGGGGGGGGGGGGGGGGGGGGGCGTTTAACGTAGTTCAACTGCCGCAACGTGTTAAACTGCAGCCGCGCCTCCCAAGCGGCTTTGATCACGTGGTGTCTGGCAGGCATTGCATGGCTGTGATTGGCCAACGCTGCCCCTGAAGCTGGCTGAAAAGATTTCAGGCCCAGCCTGGGGTGGTGGCAGTGCCAATAACCTACT
Organism: Conus betulinus; assembly: GCA_016801955.1. Lineage (NCBI taxonomy): Eukaryota > Metazoa > Mollusca > Gastropoda > Neogastropoda > Conidae > Conus > Conus betulinus. The sequence goes on from JADBJO010000069.1 coordinate 488,443, forward strand.
AGCTCTGGCACTTGACACTTCCCTCACGCTACCTTTTCAGCGCTCTCTGGATGATCAATGCTTTGACGGTATGTGTATGCCTGTGACCTTTGACAAAGCTTTTCGGCGTTTTATGTACTATCGGCGTGTTTTTGTTTTTTGTTTTTTTTTGTTGTTTTGTCTTTTGGCCGCTGCGTTTTGGCCATAGGGGTGTCGGTAAGACAATCAGAGAGAGAGAGAGAGAGAGAGAGAGAGAGAGAGAGAGAGAGAGAGAGGCCTGGCTGACGCTAGGATATATCATAAAAGTAAGCGTAGAGTACAGTCCTGTCATGCAGTCTCAGACCGCAATGGAAATCCCGTAGCATCATTTTCATCTTCATTCTCATTGATCAGAACGGACTTGACACTGACTGCTCCCTGTGAATTGCCGGTGCCGGGGCTGCGGCTGTGGCTGTGGATGGGGTAGGGGTGGGTCTGAATCAGTGGTGTGGATGCAGTGCCACCGAGGTGGCACAGAGGATGAGACAGAAAAAAAAAAAAAAAAAAAAAAAAAGAAAGACGGAAAGAAAATCAACATGCAAAGCATATAAACGCACTCCCAGTTTATCTTGAATACGCGTGGGGGTGGGGGGGTGGGGGGGGGGGTGGAGCTTAAAAAAAAAAAAGGTCACAATCAAACATGCGTCATAATGCATTTCGTCGTCACTCAGATAGTCCATAAAGAAGAAACACCGTTTTCGGTCGTTATAGCCGTTAGTAATGGCTATTCTGGTGAAATAAAACATCGGGTATCGTCAGTGACCCATAATGAACATACCTGCACATTTTCAGAAAGATCGGCCCAGAAGTTTTGTCTGGAGCGAGTGGAACGCATTTTGACCACGGACAGACATACAGACACACAGACAGACACACAGACAGCTTTTCTTCGTTCCTATTGTAAAAGTACTCCCTGTTCTAAAAGAACTGGGAGTACATAAAAAAAAAAAGAAAAAGAAAGAGATAAGTGCCGATTCTGGCGACTCACCATAGGCGCGGTCAGTTTCTTGACGACAGCGAAAGTGATGGCCATTCCTCTCTGATCAAGCTGTGGGGGCAGCGGGGTCCACAGGTACCAAGCCATTCCTACTCCCCACAGCAGCACTATCATCCATCTCTTGGACATCATGGCCACTGGCTACCTAACGGCGGCTTCAACTGAAAAAAGAAGGAAAGCTCGTGTATTATGGTTGCGGTAAGGACAGCAAATGGCAAGACAATAAACTGAAAACGAGTAAACGTATGAAAGCAGGCAGGTAACGAAAGGAAATGATAAAATGATGAGCCAGTAACAGGTAAACACAAACAAAAATTAACGAATCAATATCTAGAGGAAGCCAGTAACAGGTAAACACAAATAAAAATTAACGAATCAATATATCTAGACGAAGCCAGTAGTAACAGGTAAACACAAATAAAAATCAACGAATCAATATCTAGACGAAGCCAGTAACAGGTAAACACAAATAAAAATTAACGAATCAATATCTAGAGGAAGCCAGTAACAGGTAAACACAAATAAAAATCAACGAATCAATATCTAGACGAAGCCAGTAACAGGTAAACACAAATAAAAAATTAACGAATCAATATCTAGAGGAAGCCAGTAACAGGTAAACACACAAATAAAAATCAACGAATCAATCTAGACGAAGCCAGTAAACAGGTAAACACAAATAAAAAAAATCAACGAATCAATATCTAGACGAAATACTTTGATAAATAAGCTGACTGTGGATAAAACGAGCGCTGGATATCGTTTGAACTCCCCATGTATAATGTCAGTGAGTTTGGTGTGTGTGTGTGTGTGTGTGTGTGTGTGTGTGTGTGTGTGTGTGTGTGTGTGTGTGCGCGCGCGCGCGCGCGTGTGTGTGGTGTGTGTGTGTGTGTGTGTGTGTGTGTGTGTGTGTGTGTGTGTGTGTGAAATGAAAGACTACATCTAAACGCGTGCGTTTTACATTATCGTATGTACTTCTAATACATTTACATAATTGACTTTATTTCACCATTCTCTACTGGATAGGCCAACGTAAATTCCGGTCTATCAGATCCAACGCTCTTTCAAAATCTGTAAATGCTGCATATGATTTACGGTTATATGAAAACTGTTTCTGTATGAAGGCCATTATATCAACCGTTGAGTGATGCTTTTCAAATCAAGTTGATGCTCACCAGTAAGGCTATTTTTTTTATCCATTCTTCTGATCTGCTATTAATAAAAGACCTGAGTATTTTTACCACTAAAATCACAGCGACAAATACATCAGGAATTATTAGGATTAGGCCTATTGATATCACCTTTCCCGCACAACAGCCAAGCAGTGGAATCGGAGCAATTTTTTTTTAGGTAAAACACCCATACTTCATAAAGCATTTAACAAGTTTACAAAAACTAAAGAATTTCCTCATGAGTCTCTTAAAGTCACAAACACTACCGTCAGGTTCCGAGGCTTCGCAGTGTTAATTTTAGGTACGCGCTAATACGATTTCCTGTGCTGAAGTAGGGCGGTTCATAGAAATGTCGATATCATCAAAACAAAATCTTCGTTTAAAATGTCACTTTCTCAAATAAAGTCTGAAAATTATGAAACTGATCTGCGATACTGTAACCGTTTTTTGGTTTGTTTTCTCTTAAAAGATGCTTTATGAACCGTATCCCAGAACTCTTTCGGATTACGTGTCGAGGCTATCAGTTCGTTGAATGATCTGTCATTAAAGTCTTCTTTTTTTTCTTCTTTTTCTCTTGTAACTTTTTGTACTCGCGTTTAACTCTTGCATATGACTTTCAGTCCCCAGGATCTGAGGTCGTCGAGAAACTCTGAATAATCTTCTGACAACTCGTCTGCTAATAGGACATTCATGATCAAACCAGTCTGCAGATTTCTTGTTGTTAATGATCGGGATGTCTTTGTTCGTGCTCTCAGCACATCTTTTCATACAATCGTTAGACATATCAAGCGCACGATCAACATCCTCGTCAATTAATCCCAAGGCAATAATAATCTGATGACAAGCACTTTCTCTGTATATAATTATTTATCGCCTCTCTTCAGTCATACGGAGTCACGTGAGTATCAGCGCGCGCGCCAGCCAAGAATAGTCAGTTGGCGCCCAGGCAAGCCAAGGATAGGACAGTGAATACGACCAAAAATAGTTCGCCTCAGTAGGGCGTACAGTCTTTGATACGACACACAACAAAATTATTAAAGATCCCATACACAGTAATAATAAAATCGACAAACAGTTGATAACAACAATCAGTGAAGGTATATACTTGTACATTTTTGTTTATTTTAAGATAAAATAACCTAGTTTGAGGGGTAAGTACAACATCTTTTTTCACCCTCACTCGTTCCCTGCTTGCTACGTGGCCGCCATCGTGCATGTGCATGCGTGGGCCCGGTACCCGATAGGATCTGTCCTATTTTTATGACGGACTCACACACTAGTAGCCCCTAATTTGCCCAAATTTGTACTCGACAACAGAGGCGTTATCCAGCAGAGACTGGTAAATCTCATTCCCTTGTAGTCAGCAGCAGAGACTGACAAAAGATCAGCAGAGACTGAACTTTGAAAGTCAGCAGAGACTGACGCAATGGCCGAAGAGAGCCATGAGCGGCAAGAGGCCGCGACGGTGGCATTCGCGGACCTGCAGTGACTTACGCAAAAATGTCTGGCCGCTTGGATAGACTCGAAGCCATGCTGCAGGGAATCGCTGGCCAAAGCCTTTCGGGTGAACAACAGCCCAACAGAGCAAGAAAGCGAGCTCTGTCACCAAGACAGTTCAGATTCAGATGACATAGAAAAGTGTGACTCCGAAAACCGGCACAAGGGAAAAGAAATTGCACGCGAAAAGCACAAAGGCATTGTCAGAGTCGGAATCTGAACGGGAGGTAGTGGATGACACGCTCTCAGCAGCCGGCTCTGACGAAGATTTGCTAGGGGAAATAGATAAAAATCTTGATGATGGTGAGGAGACAGCACCACCAGTGTCCTCCTCCTTAGCACAAATCATAAACAAACGCTTCCAGTCTGGACTGTCAGAGGACAAAATGAAAGACAGGCTTGGTAAGTATCGAAGGCCAGAAAACTGTGAAGTGCTGATAGTGCCGCGAGTCACACTGAAAGCTGGAAGTCTTCCAGCAAAGGCCAGAAGAGCTGACATCAAAAGCTTGCATGTGCAACGAGCACTAACAAAAGCAGCAATAGCTTTGAAAGACAGCACACAAACAATACTCAGGGCACAACGCAACACTGACTCGCAGACATCCAAGAAATGAACACTGCCATTGAAAAGAACACAGTCTTGCACTATTGGGACACGCATTACATCATCTATCACTCACACCAAAGACTGTACGCCCTACGAGGCGAACTACTTTGCTCACACCAATGACTGAACGCCCTTCCGTACGGCGAACTATTTTTGCTCAGACACAGACAGACAGGCCATTCGCTCACATTTGCACCCCTCTATCACAGGCATTTGAAATGATTCTGTGCCAGTCACAAAATGGTTGTTTGGTGTCAACTCGGCTGCTTCACTCAAAGAAATAAAAAAAAAATGGACAGGTTGGGCAATACTCTTGCTGCTGGGGGGAAAACAAAATATAGAACATCTGCAATCCAGCAACACAGAGGCGGCAACCCTTTTTTTAGGACAGAAACACGGGGCAATGGCTTCGATACAGAGGCGGCCGTGAAAATACAAAGGCGCAGCCATGCGAGCTCGCGCGCGCAACACGGCCAACAAGAGGAACTGGCAAGTTTAGCTCCGCTCACTCGGCCAGCCAGCGAAGAAGTGATCAATGCTTACTATCACAGTCTTGCACAGCTAAGGGCAGAATTAAGAGACAGAGATGGGTATGTTTCAAAGTGGCAGGCTCCAATATTTTCTGCCCGTATGGGAATCACTTACAACAGACCAAGAAATCTTACAGCTGATAAGAGGAGCCACACTGGAATTTGAAGAGAAAACTCTGTTATCCCCTCACACTTGTAGTAGTAGTACACGATGTGGCTTGAACGAGGCGGAAACAAATATCATAGACAGTGAGGTGAATAAACTCAGATCAAAAGGAGTTATATCCCCCTGTACACGTACGCGATCAACACGTGTCGTCTGTATTTACAAGGCCAAAAAAAGGATGGGTCAAATCGCATGATTCTGAATTTGAAAAAAAAAATTGAATCAAGATATTACTTATCACCATTTCAAAATGGATACTTTGCATGTTGCACTGAAGTTAGTGACACCTTTTTGTTTCATGGCTGCTATAGACCTAAAGGATGCCTATTACTCCATCCCCATTGCACAAGCACATAGCAAGTATCTCAGATTCAGATGGAGAGGCCAACTCTCTGGGAATATAACTGTATGCCAGATGGTCTGGCTCTTGCCCCTAGGAAATTTACCAAAATGTTGAAACCTGTTTTTGCCAAACTGAGACAAGAAAATCATGTCTCCACCAACTTTCCGGATGATTCTCCTTCTCCTTGCAGAATCAGAATCGGAATGCGTAGAGAATATCCAAGCCATAGTGCAGCTTTTTCGTTCACTCGGCTTCATTGTACACCAAGAGAAATCAGCTCTTAAACCAATCCAGGTTATTCAGTATCTAGGGGTGATTACTGATTCCAGAACAATGACAGTCACTTTGACACCTGAAAGGAAAGACAATCTGAAACACTGCTGTGTCCAGCTACTGAAAACCAACAAACCAATTATCAGAGAACTAGCCAAGCTTATTAGGAAAATGGTGACAAGTTTTCCGGCCCCCTACATTATCGTCACTTAGAAGGCAACAAAAAAGGCTGCACTGAGACGAACAAAGGGAAATTTTGATGGATATACCACACTGACCCACAACCCAAAGAAGAGCTTAAGTGGTGGATAAGTAAAGTAGATACTGCTTACAATGATATCACACATCCAGATTTTGACGTTACTGTGACGTCAGATGCCAGTATGACAGGATGGGGATGTGCATGTAAGACACAGAGCTCTGGAGGATTATGGCTACCAGTTGAAACTCGCTTACACATTAATTACCTTGAACTTAAGACAGCTTATTTCGCACTGAAGTGCTTCCAGGCAGATCTTGATGGGAAACATATGCGCCTGCTGACTGATAATTCCACAGCAGTAGCTTGTATTATCAACATGGGCACAAGCCACTCTGACAGCTGTAATGAGATGACAGCCACTATCTGGCAGTGGGCTGTGGACTGAAATGTATGGCGGAGTGCATACCACATCCCAGGGAAAGACAGTAGGCTGCAGATGAAGAATCAAGGAAAATTAATGTGGATGCAGAGTGGAAACTGGACAGTACTGTGTTGAAAGATGCGGTCAACAAACTGCAGATTTCCTTTGAAACTGATTTGTTTGCTTCCAGAATAAACAAACAGCATCACTGTTATGTCTCTTATAGAGCCGACCTAGAGGCACATGCGGTTGATGCTTTCTCCTTAAATTGGGGAAAACTACAAAGGTTTGCTTTTCCTCTTTTCAGCCTGCTGCCCAGTGTTTTACAGAAGACACGGAAGGAGAGAGCGACAGGCATGCTCTTTCTCCCCTTGTGGCCTGTGACAGTATAAAGTGTCCGCAGAAACAAAGTGTCCGCACGCGGACACTTTGTTCCCTGCGGACACTTTGTACCGTGAACTGACATTCAAAATGTCTGCAGAAATCCTGCGGACACTTTGTTCCGCGAGGTGACATATAACTTACAAAAGCGGAACAAAGTGTCCGCAGCCGTTTCAGCCTCAGTGTGAGTGGGTGAATGTGCACGGGGCCCACACAGGTCTGGTGGCCGGTTGTACAGAAAATGCTGACCTAGCAACCAGTCCGTCTGCCCTCCACACCTGCCCCTGCTGACACTGCCCAGCCACCCGGGTCGCACTCACCGCCTGCTGCCAAAGCTACAACTTCTGGCATGCAGTGTATCAGGAACATGTTTGAACAGGAAGGATTCTCCCCCTGATGCAGTAGATCTTCTCATGAACTCCTGGAGGCCCACCACCAAAAGGTCGTACAATACATACGTTAGTAGGTGGATAGAATATGCCTCAAAAAACGGCATGGCAGTGAGATCACCTCACACCGCCACAGGTTGCAAATTTTTTAGCTTCCATGTTTTCAGATGGGGCAAGCTATAGTGCCATAAACTCTGCAAGAAGTGCATTACCAGCTTTTTCTGCCATCAGTGAAAGGAGTGTCTGCAGGTAATTTACCAGAAATTTGCAGACTTGTCAAAGGGGTTTTTGAGGAAAGACATGCACTGCCAAGGTACAGACACACCTGGGATGTGAGTGTAGTGTTGGATTACATGTGCTCACTTCCAGATGTAAATACTTTGGATTTGAAACAATTGACACTGAAAACAGTAACTCTAATGGCACCATGCTCTTCATCTACTGAAAACTACAGATGGGCATGTCAGTGAAAGGAAGTGTATTTTACAGTTTTCTAGTAAACACAAAAACACTAAGCCAGGCAGTCACATAGAACCAGCAGAAATTCTAGCCTACTCGCAAAAACCAAATCATGCTTAGTGACGCACATACAACTGTATCTGAAGAAAACTGAAGCGCTCAGGAAAGGGCCAGAACTCTTTATTGCCATCCTTAGACCACATACTCCCATTTCCAGAAACACATTTTCTCGGTGGGTCAAACAAGTGCTGGCTGCGGCAGGAGTGGACACAGAGACATATGGTGCACATACAACGCGTGCCGCGAGTTGTTCGGCTGCTGCAAGTGAAGGAGTGAGCCTTGCCACCATCCTCAAAGCGGCTGGATGGACGGCAGAAAATACCCTCCCCAAGTTTTATAAGAAAGCGGTACTGTCTAAACCTAATTTTGGACAGGCAGTATTGGACAAGTCTGTTAAGAAGTCATGACTTCTGTACAGTATGTAGGCCTACTTGGCAAATTTCAGACTTCCTGGGGAATGAGTTTACAAATACTCTGCATGTGAATGCAGGCCAGTAGGCACTGCAGTTAGAATATGTTTCAAGTCTGTGTTCAACATGTTATGTTTGGTGATATTCACCTGTACTGAATCAGATTAAATTGACGTACATGTATTCATGATGTTTTTTTTGCAATTATGTGAAATGCTGCGTAGTCACTAGATGCTCTAAAATCTCAGTGACTCCGTATGACTGAAGAGAGGCGATAAATAATTGAAAAATTAAACTAGACTTACGTAGAAAGGTGACGTTTAATTTGAATTATTTAGAGCCTATTGTAAGGAGGGAGGAGTTACGTGCCCTCCCTATGTATGGCTCTGAATGTTCAAGGTCACCACTATGGTAAGTCTAGTGAACAGTTTGTTCACCCTCTCAAAGTATCTAGTGACTACTCGCAGCTCTAAACACTAACTATTCTTGACTGACGCGCGCTGATACTCACGTAGGCCTAACTCCCCCCTCCTTACGATAGGCTCTAAATAATTCAAATTAAACGTCACCTTTCTACGTAAGTCTAGTTTAATTTTTCAATTATTAAACACAACGACACCTTCGCTGTTCCAGACTTGTTTTGTGATAGTCTGGCGGTTCATGAGCTTGCTGATATTGTATTCATCTTCAGTAGGAAAAACAATACTGATCGTAACAGGCATGTTGTCAGATCTATACGTTCGGATACCACCAGTTCACATGTATTAAAATACCGGCGAAAACAGTTCATGGGATAAACTATAACAGTCAGCAACACTACTTCGAGACTCAGAAATGTGCGTGCAGCGACCTTCAAGGTCGCCTTTACATACCCCGCTCAAAATGCATAATCCTAAAGCAGAACACAAATCTTGAAATTCTTTCCCCAAATCATTAATCACCTTAATATCTAAACGACGACCAACATTAAGCGAACGATGTGCAAGCTGCGAATTAAACAAATCATTTTCAAAGTGATCTCAAGAAATATCTGTTCTACTGTTTAGATGCCCACATAGCATCTGCACCATGTGTTTAGCAAGAGGTTGGTTGAGCATTGTTTGTTTCATAAATCCCGGTATTGATGTCAAAAT
>JADBJO010000069.1:505000-510000 GCA_016801955.1 Conus betulinus
ATAAAGAAGGGAGGGGTCAGGCTCATGGGCTTGGAGCTATTATTGCTATTACCGGTGATACTATGCTAAGTGGAATGCGATTGGGTGGGGGGGGGGGGGGGGGGGGGGGGGGGGGGGGGGTCAGTAGCAACTGTTCCTGTTGTTGAAGTGTTTTTTGGTTTTATTTTTATTTTTGTCTTTCCTTTTTCGCTTGTTTTTTTGTTTGTAATTTTTTTTTATTCGTAATTGTCACGAAAATCGTTTCAACTATTTATTTGCGTCTCTGCAAGTCAGCCTGTCTGCTTGTTGGTCTCTGACGCCTCGTGCACGGTGGGGCGTTCATATGAGTTGAGTGACTCAGCCTGGATTTCGGGGAGCAGTGATGAGATAAGAACTGGAAAATAACTTATTTTCGTCCGCAAGGCGTGTCCCCTTCTGAAGTTCTGGCTTCAACGAGTATTTTTTTTTTCGTACGAGAGTGTACTGAAGATCGTGGAATCGCACACATCAGCGGCACAAACGCAAACAGATGTTCGTCGAGTGAGGCTATGGAAGTGCACAGGCCAGACAGCAACCGGAAACAAACAGATGTTCGTCGAGTTAGATTGTGGGAGTACATAGGCCAGACAGCAACCGGAAACAAAAACAGATGTTCGTCAAGGTGGGTTGTGGGAGTGAACAGGCCAGACAGCAACCGGAAACAAACAGATGTTCGTCAAGGTGGGTTGTGGGAGTGAACAGGCCAGACAGCAACCGGAAATAAACAGATGTTCGTCAAGGTGGGTTGTGGGAGTGAACAGGCCAGACAGCAACCGGAAACAAACAGATGTTCGTCAAGGTGGGTTGTGGGAGTGAACAGGCCAGACAGCAACCGGAAACAAATATGTTCACTGAGTTAAGTTGTGGGAGTGTACAGGCCAGACAGGAACCGGAAACAGTCAGATGTTCATCGAGTGAGGGTATGGAGTACAGAGGCCAGACAGGAACGGGGACAGCCCTGGCCACGGGGGGCCTGAACGGAGCCTGACACGCTGTCAGAAAGGGGTTGGACCGCCAGGACTCGCAGATCCCAGCGTTAGAACCCCGCGATCCATATTGGGCATCGTTGTGGGAGCGAGAGGCGTCCATGGACAGCAGTGCTGAGGTCGTGAACCCTGCTCCTCCCTCAGGCGAGGTCTGTGAGGTCATGGGCCGCATGAAGAGGGAACCGGGTGTGAACAGACTGGCAGTGAGCTGCCTCCCTGAAGACGGGGGGCCACGCCGAAATGAGATAAAGGATAGGTCGTCGCGCTGCCCCCCGAGAAACGCGTGGTCTTTGAGGTGAGTTGACGCCTCGGTGGGGTGGGGGGCAAAAACTACTGTGAGGGGGAGGCAGCGCGCCAGACGTCCCCGTCAGTACGGCGCGGTCTTCGTGAGGATGGGAGGATGCGGGACTGAAGCCTGCTGGAAGTCGGTCACGATCGACAGTGGGCTCCAGACGGGGCCCGACTCCAGACATGGGGCAAGGGACTGGAGAAGGCGGGCACTGAGGAGGTCTCGCTGGGCGCCACAGGGGTGGTCGCCAGCTTCATGGCGGGTGACAGAGAGGTGAGCAAACTTCTGGCGGCCAGCGATTCTGTCTTGGCGTCCTGGTCTTCCTCTTGTTTCTCTCTTCTCCCGTTTGTGCTTGGTGCGCCTGTTCTGGAACCACACCTTGACCTGAAAATAGACATGACGTCACTGCTGTAAGTGTGAACAAGATGGGAGCACGCCTACCACAGATGGTCAAGAGCTATGGGTCTGACCATAGCACACCTAGTCAATTCCCTTGATGATATCTGTCATACCGAAGACACTGAAAACCGCGAATGCTCTAAAAGCACGAACCCACCAGCCCGAGCTTAACTGCTGAAACCAGAATTTTTCCCCCTTTTAATGTTGATTTATAAGAACGAGGATGTTGAAGATGATGCTACGGATTTCAATTCTGGTTTGAGACTGCATGACAGGGCTGTATTCTAAACCCGCAAATATTAATTGTCCAAAATCACAATTCAGAATCGAAAAGCGATAACATGTCTTCACAATACCTGGCAGAAGTCCCACGCGGGGCTCTGCCCACAAACACTCACGTACTCGTTGTAAACAGCAAATTGTTTTGAGTGTTTGAACTGTTCAGACATTCTTTACAACACCTATGATGTGTTGAAAGGCAAAAACGCAGAAGGTAATATAAAAAAAAGGTCTACCGAGGAAATATGAAGACATCAACATAAGTGTGTGTGTGTGTGTGTGTGTGTGTGTGTGTGTGTGTGATATCGTTCGTAAGTTCAGACAACCCGCCACATCATTCAGACGCGGGAGTCCGCATCTTGTCAGATCTCCAATGCGGTACATAGTATACCACACACTGTGACCTTTGTTAAGAACACACTTTAGAATACTGAGAAATCTCTCTCTCTCTCTCTCTCTCTCTCTCTCTCTTTTTTTTTTTTTTTTTTTTTTTTTTTTGTTAACGTTGTGATTCGCCCTTGAGACGATTCCAAACTCGTGGCTTTTCGAAGTGTGATAAATCTTACACTCCGCATAAGTTGGCGCATTTCGGATGCATCCTTATCATACATACACAAATCAAGCAGGTCAGAAATCCCATAGCCTCAACGGTCAACTGTTCCGTCACCGTGTCTGCGGCAGGCGGAAATCATGATAGATGGGCTTCTCCCTTCATAGCAATAACCTCTCCTGAACTGAATCGGATCTTCATTTACCGAACACACAGGGTATTCAAGCCGAAATATGATCCCACGATTGGTTCGAACTCGCGATCGCCGGCTGCATAGCCAAACGTTCTGACCATTTGACCATGGGTGTTTTGATGTATCCCACCTGAGTCACAAATACTGTTAATATTCATTTAATTTCATACTCTTTACCTGCGTATCTGTTCATCCGTCGGTCTCAAAGAGATTATATGTACAAGTTCATACTCGATCTTGATCTGTGCATCGGTTCATCCGTTTGTCTCAAAGTAATTATGCAAATATTGAAACCATTTACCTGTTTTCATACATACTCTTTACCTGTGTATCTGTTCATCCGTCGGTCTCAAAGAGATTATATGTACATGTTCATACTCTTTACCTGTGTATCGGTTCATCCGTCTGTCTCAAAAAGATTATGCAAATATTGATACTCTCTACCTGTGTATCGATTCGTCGGTCTGTCTCAAAGAATCCATGCAAATATTCATCCTCTTTACCTGTGCATCGGTTCATCCGTCTGTCTCAAAGAATTCATGCAAATGTTCATCCTCTCTACCTTTGCATCGGTTCATCAATGTCTCAAAGAGATCATGCAAATGTTCATCCTCCTCTCTAACTTTGCATCGGTTCATCAATGTATCAAAGAGATCATGCAAATAACGATTGGCTTACACATTGTTTGTCCATCCGCGAATCTCTCCACCATGTGTCTCAACCACGACACAGCAAGCAGTTCCTTGAGTAGACCTGCCATCGGCTTCGTTCTGTCAACACATCCACCCGTTTGTCTGGCACCCACCTGAGTTTCGGACAGGCCCAGGGTCCGCGCCAGCTGGGACCTCTCCCTGCCCACCAGGTACTGGTTGGCCGAAAACTCCGCTTCCAGCCGGTCCAGCTGCTCCCGGGAGAAGGTGGTGCGTGCTCTCTTGGGCCGGTCCAGGTCCAGGGCTTTGGGAAACACTAGCTCCCGGACCACGCCGTTGTTGTCTGTTGAATGGACAGTCAGTGGTGGTCAGCGGACAGTCAGTGGACAGTTAGTGGTAGTCAGTGGACAGTCAGCAATGGTCATTGAACAGTCAGTAGTGGTCAGTGGACAGTGGTGGTCAGTGGACAGTCAATGGTGGTCAGTGGACAGTCTGTGGTCAGTGGATAGTCCGTGGTGGTCAGTGGACAGTCTGTAGTCAGTGGATAGTCCGTGGTGGGTCAGTGGACAGTCTGTGTGGTCAGTGGATAGTCAGTGGTGGTCAGTGGACAGTCTGTGGTCAGTGGATAGTCTGTGGTGGTCAGTGGACAGTCTGTGGTCAGTGGATAGTTAGTGGTGGTCAGTGGACAGTCTGTGGTCAGTGGATAGTCCGTGGTGGTCAGTGGAGTGGACAGTCCATGGTCAGTGGATAGTCCGTGGTGGTCAGTGGACAGTCCGTGGTGGTCAGTGGACAGTCCATGGTCAGTGGATAGTCCGTGGTGGTCAGTGGACAGTCCGTGGTGGTCAGTGGGACAGTCCATGGTCAGTGGATAGTCCGTGGTGGTCAGTGGACAGTCCATGGTCAGTGGATAGTCCATGGTCAGTGGATAGTCAGTGGTGGTCAGTGGACAGTCAATGGTGGTCAGTGGACAGTCAGTGGTGGTCAGTGGACAGTCAGTGGTGGTCAGTGGACAGGAAGATGGATCTGATGTCAACACTTTGAATGAATGGAATGACAGACTGGGGCAATGTACAGAATATGTTTATCTTTTTGGATTCATTCACAAATGTGTTGAAAATGAACGAAAATATACAATTTTCAAAAATCTGATATATATATATATATATATATATATATATATATATATATATATATATATATATATATATATATATATATGTGTGTGTGTGTGTGTGTGTGTGTGTGTGTGTGTGTGTGTGTGTGTGTGTGTGTGTGTGTGTGTGTGTGCGCGTGCGTGCGTACGTATGTGTGTGTGCAACGACAATGAAGAGGTGAAATAGAAATCAACGCTGTTTGAAAAGAGCGAAAAGTAATCAATGATTACGATCAAAAGAGGAATCGGTGCGATTTGAAACTTACTTAAATTTGTTATGATAATGAATAGATGGAATGTAAATAAGCGGGATTTTGAAGTAACTAAAATTAGCAATTGGCAGCTGCTGGCATTGTAGCAAAAAGTGAAAATGTCAGGAGAGAGAGAAAGAGAGAGAGAGAGAGAGAGAGAGAGAGAGACAGACAGACAGACAGACAGAGACAGACAGATAGACAGACAGACAGAGAGAAGAGAAAGAAGAGA
>JADBJO010000069.1:512500-552500 GCA_016801955.1 Conus betulinus
GTTTTCTGTCCACTGTTATCAGCTACAGGTGTTTTCTGTCCACTGCTCTCAGCTACAGATGTTTTCTGTCCACTGTTATCAGCTACAGGTGTTTTCTGTCCATTATTATCAGCTACAGGTGTTCTCTGTCCACGTTTCCCGGCTACAGGTGTGCTCTGTCCATTGGTGTCAGCTACAGGTGTTCTCTGTCCACTGTTATCAGCTACAGGTGTTCTATGTCCATTGTTCCCAGCTACAGGTGTTCTCTGTCCACGGTTCCAAGCTACAGGAGTTATCTGTCCATTGTTTCCAGCTACAGGTCTTCTCTGTCCATTGTTCCCAGCTACAGATGTTTTCTGTCCACTGTTATCAGCTACAGGTGTTCTCTGTCCACTGTTATCAGCTACAGGTGTTCTCTGTCCACTGTTATCAGCTACAGGTGTTCTCTGTCCACTGTTATCAGCTACAGGTGTTCTCTGTCCACTGTTATCAGCTACAGGTGTTCTCTGTCCACTGTTGCCACGTTGCTGTGTCGAGGCCACCGGCACTTCAACTATGCCTCTATGCTGGTTTCAAAGTGAGCTGACTGCAGACAGAAACTGACACCAACTTAAACATTACTATGCCGCCGAGCGAAAGAAAGAAACAAACAACAAAAAAAATTACTTTGCCGCGCGAACGAAAGAAACAAACCAATTACAAGAATTGTCTTTTAAATTGTTTGTTTCTTTTGTTCGGGTGCATGACAATTTTCCCTTAGATTTGAGATGAGATGCTTCCGCAAGATCCATGGCGTCTCATACAAAGACCATATTACCAGCTTGAAGTTCCACGCCAGAGTAAAGCAAGCCATTGGACCATACGAAGACCTGTTGTCCAGCAGCGAAAAGGAGGAAAATGATATAGTATGGTCATGTATCAAAAATCAACATGACTTGATGAAACCATTCTATAAGGAACAGCGCGAGGAGGCAGAAAGAGAGGATGACAGAGAAAGAGATGGGAGGACAACATCAGTAAAATACTGGCCTCACACTCAGCAACTGCCCAAGAAAGTCTGAGAACCGGGAGGAGTGGAGGAAGCTGGTTGCAAAGTTTTCTGTGGCGCCTCAACTGTCTTCAAGACTCCAGGATAGGTGAAGGTGAAGGTGATGTTAACTTTTATTTTAAGTTTATGCCCCTATGATTTCTCAGCTGGACCACTGTAGTTCTCTTTTGCATGAAGTCGGACTTCTTGACCATACACAATGAAGATTAATGTGCATTCAGATCAAAAGTGAAAGTTCCATGGTCCAAGAACTTGTAAGAGGTTCCATCGTATCAAGAGCACGTTATCATGGAACTTTGAACCAGTCATCTCCTTCCTCTAGTCTGTCCTGAGCTGAATCAGGTATGTAAATACTGTTGATGAAACAGAGGTTTTCATTAAATCCTAAAATCCCACCCCAAAGTGAATCGAACTCATGACCTTCAACGAGAATCCCTCGATTCAGTGTGCAGTACGTCAGACGTGGTGAGAGACTGTTCTCCAGATCATGTTGATCTGCACTCATCATTCATGTGTGTTAAACCATTTCACTGGTTCCCGGTCGACGAAAGAATCAATCATAAATTATGATCATATTGTTTAAAGTTCCAACCGATTCCGTCGCATCTTGTCGTGTTGATATCAAAATATCCACGATGTCAGTCGATTTCCGTCGCGCCCTTCACTTTCGGACTTCTGTTATAGGTGCTCTAAAACAAGCAGCGAACAGTCTTTCCCCAGTTTGGCATGTTGCCCTTGGAATCGGCATCCTTATGCTGTAAATCTTCTTTCAAAACATCCACCGTAGCGGTCGTTTTCCCGGTTCAAACACTCGTACAGAAGCTCTTGTTTGTAAGTTCTCCATCCAAGCAAACTCCTGTCTTCTCCTTACCACGCACGCGCGCGCACGTGTGTGTGTGTGTGTGTGTGTGTGTGTGTGTGTGTGTGTGTGTCGTATATATGCGCGCGCACGCTCACTCGCGTTCGTATTTCTATGTTGTACCTGTGACGCTGTATAAGGGCACTGTAACTCTGGAGTCGCAACACAGCGTTTTGTTAAAAAACAAAAACAAAAACAAAACAAAAAAAACAACAAGCGTGAAGTAAGGTGTTTGACGAAATGTTCACTGCTTTAAATTGTGTCAGCTTCTTAGGAAAGGGTATTCCACTTTGAAACACTGTCGTGTGACATACACCTTAGACTTGATTCTTTTGAGCGTGTCTCCTTTTTTCTTCCAGTCGGGGATATTACTGGCCCCTACCTCAGTGGTCCGGATGTAGACAATGACAAGCGCACAGGATGGAAACTATGTGTATGTGTCCTTTTCTGTAAATTAAAAAAAAAATGTTGACTTTTTTTCATAACGTTTTCTTAAAGTGCAGTTACGAGTTCATCTGACAATAAAGTGGTTTCAGTCAGTCAGTGTACGTGTTATCCATCGTTGTTATCGGCCTTTACCGCCACTCTTCCGAAGGCCGGAGATGGGATTTGACGTGTACACAAGACGTTACGCTTGCGTTCGCAGACGAAAATTAAGCGTTCATGCCTTGCATAACGTCTGTTTAAAAAACTCAATCATGCATCTCAACAGATAGTATTAGTCGAAATGTGTGTTTTGTAGTTTTCAAAAATTAAAGGGGCAAAATAGTGATAAAAACAAGAAAGAAAGAAAGAAAAAGAACAAAAAAAAAAAAAAAAAGGGGGGGGGGGGGGGGGGGGGGATTAGCACGGGGTGGACTAGCCCACATACACTAATCACATCTGCAAAATCGTTTGGCTCGAGTGTATAAATGACAAATAAATCTACCTGAACCGTAAACGTATGCGGATGTTGCTGTTCGGTCTGTACCGATCTTTCACGGACCGTGCGGAAGTACCGATGACATTAATACCGGAAACTCCCCAAACGATATTTTTCTCTACCTTGCAACCCTCAGACTTAAAACTCTAGAATTCTCATGGCATCAAAATGGAAGGATTTGTGTGCCTCTGAAATGCAATGATATATCATCAACCACTTCCGTTGAGGTATGCATTCAGTGAGGTCTAAGCATACGTCTTCAGCATACTTCTTGGTCAAGCAGACCGCCACAAACACACGTGCAGCGAAATTAGGACGGAGACTATCCAAATAAAGCACCCCCTTCCTCCCCCTCAGTGGTGTTACAATGATTATGCTGTTTTGGATGAGAAAAAGAATATTTGAAAATGAAGGTGAATATGATTTTTGTTTAAAATAAAAAGGAAATAAAAAAGTGACTATTATGCTCAGATTGGATTAATGATAATAAATGATATGCAAAAATTATTAATCTGACCAATCTGAATGATTCATTGAACTACAAAAGGAAGTAAGCCGTGATTTGGTTTGAATATAGAAGAATGTAAACGAGTACATATATAAATAATAATGATTATAACGAGGACAATTTCTATAGTACCCAGTCTAACAACGTAAACTACAGGGCACTTTACAAGTTTTAACAAATCAACATCTAAAATAGACGCAGGACACACACACACACACACACACACACACACACACACACACACACACTTCTGTGCACTATGCACAATCGCGCCTCGTAATCAGAAAACTAATGCAGGTACGCACAGTCTTATTACATAATCAGAAACTACGACCTGAACGAACAATCGCGCTACGTAATAAGAAACTAATACAGATATGTATTATCTACTCACGTAATCAGAAAGTAATCTATGTACGCACAATCTTATCACGTAATCAGAAACTAATACCTGAACGAACAATCGGGCCACATAATCAGAAACTAATAGATACGCACGATTTTATCACGTAATCAGAAACAAATACCTGTACACGTAGTCGCACCACGAAATCAGGAATTATTAATACATGTACGCACAATCGCAGTCAGCCGTAACACAACCATACTCAGCCATATTCTGTGTCAAAGATAGTCAGTCAGTAAACGTGTCGTCGTGAGTCATACGTGTGTCTTCAAAGACATCATCCATCATCGATTACCACTCACATTCTGCGCAGGGCTTTGTTTGTTTGTTTGGTGTGTTTGTTGTTTCTTTGTTTGTTTGGTGTGTGTGTGTGTGTGTGTGTGTGTGTGTGTGTGTGTGTGTGTGTGTGTTGTGTGTGAGTGTTGTGTGCGTGCGTGTGTAGGCGCGCGCGCATGTGTGTGTGTGTGTGTGTGTGTGTGTGTGTGTGTGTGTGTGTGTGTGTGTGTGCAATTTTTTTTGTCAGTTATTTTTCCTTCTCAACCGTGGTTATTAGCTTCAAACTGGCTTCAGTCAACTGCCTGTGAACAAAGGCAACACGCGGGTTTTGCTGTGAACACTGAAATCCTGTTCTTTGTGAGATTGCCTCAACAAACCTGCTGGGTGGGAGGACCCTCCCTTGACGTTCTCCTCCCCCCCACCACCGCACCCCCCCCCCCCCCCCCCCCCATCCCCCTCCCCCTGCCTCCGTCATCATCACGCTGTGTCGACGCATGGCCTTCTTTACCAAGCTCAGGGCTGAGTATGGGGGCAGGGAAGGAGGACCCCCAACTGTTGGAGGAGTCACGTCACCATTGTGCGTGAGCTGAACAGACCCTCGCCCCTAGAGCTGAGGACCGGAGTTGGGGGCCGTTTGATGGTTGGATTACTACGGTGTGTGTGTGTGTGTGTGTGTGTGTGTGTGTGTGTGTGTGTGTGTGTGTGTGTGTGTGTGTGTGTGTGTGTGTGTGTGCGCGCGCGTGTATGTGTGTGCCCATGTGTGTGTGTCCTTCTCCCAGTGAGTTTTATAAGGGTGAAAAAACGAAGTTGTGCATTATGGCAACTAGCTTTAAAAAAAAAGCTTTTTCATTTTCATTTTTATTCATTTTTTTGTTTGTTTGTTTGTTTTGTGTTGATTAGATGGAAAAAGTTGTACCAACAGCGCTATCTCTTGCAGGTGGAGAGGAGGAGTGTGGGTGGGGTGCGCCCCGTGCAGTCATCCTTCCTTCCTGTAGGCTGACCCGCATGGTGTCCTCTCCTGCCCCACCTACTCCCCCCTTCATCCTCCCCACATGTTGGCCCTGGTACGCCGTATGATCACACCCAAGGGGGGGCCCTTGCTTTCTTCGTCGTGGGAAGTAATGAGAACAAAACACATCCTTGACTTCTTTCTGAGTGGAGAGACAATAGACACTACCTCACAATCCCCCTCATCCCCCTCCCCCCCACCCCACCCCTCCATCAGGTCGCGTCCATTCACTGTATTTAAAGGAAGAGAAAGAGAGGAGGGGGATGGAAATAGGGGAGGAGGAAGAAGGGTAGGGAGGGGATAAGCAGAACTTCAAAACACATGCCCGGTGGTCGGATTATCACGTCGTGGTAATACTTGTCTTCCATAAGGTTACCTCACGGGGGGCTGTTAGCATGTCATTTAAAATACCAGCCTTGACATATTAACATTGCATTGTCATGAAAAGGAAAGTGACTCTGACTGTCACGGTCATAAAGAATACTTCTACACAGACAGAGATCTGTCATCCTCACCAGCAGTCAGTCAACTGTTTTCAAGTTCAGAAATGAAAACAGAAAAGAACGCAGTGTATAATTTGAACTGTGAAATGGGAACTGCTGTAAGGAAAGGGAATATCAGGGAACTGCTGTCTGAAAAGGGAATATCAGGGAACTGCTGTCTGAAAAGGGAATATCAGGGAACTGCTGTAAGAAAAGGGAACATCAAAAG
The DNA here is from genome assembly GCA_016801955.1 of Conus betulinus. Lineage (NCBI taxonomy): Eukaryota > Metazoa > Mollusca > Gastropoda > Neogastropoda > Conidae > Conus > Conus betulinus. The sequence goes on from JADBJO010000069.1 coordinate 518,219, forward strand.
TTGTAAAATCATGTTCTGCTGCTTTAGATGCCCCACAAGGATAGCGCAGTGTGTGGTTGTATAAAAGCAAACGTAGATGGGTTTTCTCTTTTGGGTCGCACAAGAGAATTGTATTGTGATTCTTATCTTAGTTCGCACTGTGAATTTCCCCTTTGTTTACAGCCTTATCATTTCGTAAGGCATTCTGTGCGGAATGGTGTATTTCTCAATTGCTGTTTTCCTCTCCCGTATATTCACAGTATTTGATGGACGGTCTTCAAATTTCTTTCAGGATCGAAAGTCTACTGACAGAGCTGCAGGTATGTCATCACCACAGACAATGTCCCAATCAAGTTTAAAACGAGGTTCCTCAAATACCTGCGACGTAGACTAACGGTGTATCACTATAGTCCAACCCTCCGTTGGTATCCGGTCAGATGAGATGGATCCAGTTAAACACATCTGTTCCTTATCTGAAGCTGTTTGTGAAGGATCGCATGTCCATAGTATGTGCCATTTGTGATCCGTGGATCTTACTTAATGTACGTTTTTCTAAGCAGGCGTTATTTCATCAATAATAAGGGAGGGAATCTATGTTAAGAATATTCCAATATTGAGCAAATTCTCATTTGGTTGAAATTGACAATGCTAAAATCTACCTCCGCGTCGGGTATATAGAAAACTGTGAGGAGTGGCCATTCACGTCTCGTAACATGATTGAAAATTATCCTTCTGATAACGGATCCTTTTTTTTTTTTTTTTATTTCAGTGCAACAATCAGAGTGTTGCAGTTTCCATTTCACCTGAAGTTTCAACATATTGTTAGGATTTTCACATAAAGCGGAGTGGTTTTACTTTGCGTGTCCTGCTGACTCTGGCAAACGTTTAGTTTGGTTTTGTTGGCCGATGGTAACGTAAGAAGTAGTCTTGCATTACTATACACACACACATTTGTGTGTCCGCAGCAACGTAATTAGACACGGGACACACACACACACACACACACACACTCACACACACACACACACACACATATGCTGCTTAATGATATTTTTTTTTCCATTCGTTGCGTCTACAGACCCTTGAAATGTTTTACGTAACAATTGAGGTCTGAACCTAAGTGTGAAAGGATGAAGTCACACATGAGATATACATACACACACACACACACACAACACACACATCCACACGTACAGACCATGTACTACACATCTTTAACCGTTCCATACAAACATAATTGAAAGTATGAAGTCACACATCCATCCATCCATACATACATACACACTACATCATCTTTCCATACATACATGCATACACACAGATATACATATATATCCACACGCGTACATACGTACATGCATATACACATACATCACATACATACATACACACATACATACATACAATCATCCATACATATACCCATAAGTAACAAATATGTACAAGAAAAATTTGAATTCAAAATCACAATGGTTATCAACAAAGAGGTATAGATAAATATTAAAACTGAAATGAAAGAAATGTAACTGTACAGCCCTGTGTGAAAGCCTTCAAGATGCAAAGGGACCAGTTTCTTCGAGATAACAAGTTAGTTATATCACTCTGTACTTGTGATTCCCTGTGTCCTTATTGTTGGATTCAAACAAAAGGGAAACTTTTCTTGAGGAGCATATTTACCTTAAAACCTCAAATCAAGTCCTATCTTTTACATATGCAGTAAAACACGTCTCAAACATGTCTTTTAAGCCTCTACTATTATGGCAAAGACGAAATCTGTCTACAAATTCTATTGGTATAAATAAATGCGATACCCCGTTCACTTTTTTTTTTATTTTTTTTTATAGTAAATTTGAAATACAACGTAGTAGGTTATTGGGTTTTAGGAGACAGTCAAGTCTAAAATTTTTTTTTATTGATATGAAGAAAAACAATTAGCATTCATTTTCAATACATTTGAATCATAACATAGTACTTTATTGGATTTAAAAGCCAGGGTCAAAACAGTCTGTAAATAATCGCTGGTAATATGAAATAATATGGGCTGGTAAAAAAAAAAAATCAAGTAGAGTCCCAGGACAAAGCTAGAGCCTCAATTTTTCGATGGTAAGAAGGGAACAACGACGATCAAGATTTTCCAAACTTTTTTTTTTTTAAAGTATCAAAATAGACACTCTCGTTTAACCCACGGGAGTAACTGGGGGTGGAGGTTTGTCACAGATGCACAGTGTCATGCTTCATAGTTTTCATAAACATATGATGGGAAGACTGAAAATCTTAAATGAGGCAGTGAACACTAAACAGTTAAAAACAACAACAAAACAATTAGGGTAACTCTTGCTCCCATGTCTCCTCGTTTGCTCTGTGTGCTCTAAGTTGTCGTTCCTGCTATGCGATTTGGTGTCGTAACGAGCACTCGTTTAGACTTTTTGGCCTGTAATCATTTCATCGTGGAGCAAGAGTTATCCCACTTGTTTGTTATATACGTTGGGAAGACATGCCTGTTTGGCGCCATTTTCTTAATGGGGGGTCACCCATTCAGGGCGTGCACCAAGGCACTGATCATGGTCTGCTTTGTTTTCTTCTGCAAGAGAATAGCACTCGTAAAACTGAATTCATGTCTCTCTCTCTCTCTCTCTCTCTCTCTCTCTGAGGCCTGTTCACCGGCCTTTACATGTATCTCTTTTTGTGATTTATAAACTGATAGGTTTCGTCTTAACATCTGGCGACAAATGTAGTGAGAATAATACCACTGGAATGGACATACGCTGGTCCTTAGCTTCGGTGCTAATAAGACTTTTCTTACAATTTTAGTTTTTGTTGGATTGAGATGCTTTTGAATGAACTTTTACTCCGATCTTACTCTGCTTGCTAAAAATGACGTGGAATGGTTGGTACACTCGGCATTACCTCTCGGATCCACCTTATGGAGTTCGGTGTTGAAATTAATAAGTTATGATTTTTTTGTACCGAATCATGATACACTGGCACACACACTTAGGCCCGTGATCACACACCCATGCACTCACATGCACACACACACACACACACACGTGTACACTCAGAACACACACACACACACACACACACACACACACACACACACACACACACACACACTGATAATAATGGCACATCCAGTGATAGGTAGGTAGGTACCCAAAGTCTGACCGGCGCGATAGGCTAATGCGTAGGTCAGCCATCTATTATGTCGTAGTCACGGGACCCTCTTCTTAAATCCTCTCATCCCAGTTGTTAATTCATTTATCAATCATCTTTAAATCGTGCGCAGTGTGGCCTCGAAAATTTAGCATATGTGGTGTAGCGTGTGTGCGTGTGTGTGTGTGTGTGTGTGTTGAATTATTAGTCATGATGCGACTGCTTTGTCGTACTTCCTGACAACCCTCGACGGATTCTGTGTGGTCGGCTGTGCTGTCATGGAACTGATAGTAAAAGGCGTCAGAACCTCATAAACGTGAACTCCTTAAGCTGACCGACGGGCTTGGCTTTTGTTTGCGTAGGATTAATCAAACCCGAGCCACTGACCGAAACTAATCCATTCAACAAGAAAATGTCTTCTAGAGTGGAGCGAGCCTCTGTGGTGTCTTGATGATGAACGGGAACAGAGAGCTGGCTCTGGGTCAGTCGGTGCAACCTGCGGGACCTCCTGTGGCCAGAGCTTGAGGCACATCTTGCCCCCCGTCTTAGGCCCGGCACTAGACGTTGAGTGGAGGCTAGACGTTGACTCTCCAGACTTCAGTCCCTCCCCACTTCAACCCCTAACCCCCACACCCTTTCCCACAACCACAGGAAATCCTGTGACAGTATGTGAATATAAGCACACACAAAAAAAGCAACATCAAAAAGAGAATATTCTCTGCAATTCTGGACAAAACCACGAGTCAACGCCAGTGCATTGCACTCTCGAGGTCCGACCATCTGCATGGATGAAGCCAAGATAATTTCGCACGGGAAACACTGAACGAATCTTATTTATTTGTTGATATACTGTAAAGGGGGCTTTCATCCTTTTCCTCAGCAGATATTCAGCCTTTCTCTAAAAAAAAAAAAAAAAAAAAAAAAGATGACATGTTCGGCTCTCTCTTCACCGCGGCGGAAAGAGAGGGGCGGAAGGGAGGGTGGAACAGGCCCACCACGACAATGGGGGTGGTGCGGGTAAATGGTTGGTGTCTAGCTACCAATTTGCCCTGACACCTGCAGGCTTTCTTCAGCCTGACCCCCAACCGAACGTTTGCATGAAACGATGAACGGGTGGCAGCACGGGCCTCTCCCCAAACAGCAGTGGGCCGATTCACGGCTCGCCAAGCTGGGGCGGGTTGCGTGCTGCCAAGGGGGGTAATTACCAGGACAAAACAGCAAGTCGGTTTGAGAAGCTCTGACGGGAGGGCTCCAATCCCGTCAGCTTTCACACTTGGGAGTTGTGTTGTTGTGTGAAGGCAAAACTATGGTTTCCCCCACCCTCCTTCCCCTCCCCTCCCCACCACCCCCTCACCCTATCCACCCACCTCCACTCCTCAACCTCCCCTTCTCTCCTCCCCCTTCCCCCCCCTCTCCCCTGCATCCCCAGCCTCCCGACATGACTTTTGTGCTTAGTATAGCTTTTTCTTTCTTTATTGTTCTAATTCTTTTTGTTTTCCTTCTTTCCTTCCTTCCTTCATTTTTCTTTCTTTCTTCCTTTTTCTTCATTCATTCTTCTTCATTCTTTCTTTCTTTTACTTGAGAAGAAGAACTGAGGTAACCACACGAGTTCTGCTTTGTGAATATGAAAAGCTAAAGGTGTTGCGGCTACACAAGCTCTGTCAACCATGGTTCTCAGAAAAGCCGTGTCAACCATGGTTCAAAAGTCTGTGTTAATCATGGTTCAGAAAAGTCGTGTCAATCACGGTTAAGAAAGATCGTGTCAATCATAGTCCAGAAAGATCGTCAATCAAGGTTCAGAAAGGCTGTGTTAATAATCATGGTTCTGAAAGTTCGTGTCAATCATGGTTCAGAAAGGCCATGTTAATAACGGTTCAGAGAGGCCGTATCAATCATGAATGAGAAAGGCCATGTCAACCAAGGTTCAGAAAGGCCGTATTTATCATGAATGCAGAAACACAATGTCAATCATGGTTCAGAAAGGCCATGTCAATCATAGTTCATGGTGCAAAAACACCATGTCAATCATGGTTCAAAAAGGTCATGTCAATCATGATTCAGAAAGGTCATGTCAATCATGGTTCAGAAAGGCCATGTCAATCATGGTTCAGAAAGGCCATGTCAGTCATGGTTCAGAAAAGCCGTGTCAATCATAGCTCAGAAAGGACGTGTCAATAATCGGTCAGAAAGGTCGCGTTAATCATTGTTCAGAAAGGCCATGCCAGTCATGGTTCAGAAAGGCCTCGTCAATCATGGATGAGAAAGGCCATGTCAATCATAGTTGAGAAAGGTCATGTCAATCATGGTTCAGAAAAGCCATGCCAGTCATGGTTCAGAAAGGCCATGTCAAGCATAGCTCAGAAAGGTCATGTCAATCATGGTTCAGAAAGGCCATGCCAGTCATGGTTCAGAAAGGCCATGTCAATAATCGTTCAGAAAGACCATGTCAATCATGATTCAGAAAGGCCGTATCAATCATGGTTCAGAAAGACCATATCAATCATGGTTCAGAACGGTCATGTCAGTCATGGTTGAGAAAGGCCGTATCAATCATGGTTCAGAAAGACCATGTCAATCATGGTTCAGAAAGGCCGTATCAATTATGGTTCAGAAAGACCATGTCAGTCATGGTTCAGAACGGTCATGTCAGTCATGGTTGAGAAAGGCCGTATCAATCATGGTTCAGAAAGACCATGTCAATCATGGTTCAGAAAGGTCCGTATCAATCATGGTTCAGAAAGACCATGTCAATCATGGTTCAGAACGGTCCATGTCAGTCATGGTTCAGAAAGGCCATATCAATCATGGTTCAGAAAGACCATGTCAATCATGGTTCAGAAAGGCCCGTATCAATCATGGTTCAGAAAGACCATGTCAATCATGGTTCAGAACGGCCATGTCAGCCCTGGTTCAGAAAGGCTGTATCAATCATGGTTCAGAAAGACCATGTCAATCATGGTTCAGAAAGGCCGTATCAATCATGGTTCAGAAAGACCATGTCAATCATGGTTCAGAACGGTCATGTCAGTTCTGGTTCAGAAAGGCCATGTCAACCGTGGCTCAGAAAGGCCACGTCCATCATGGTTCAGAAAAGCAGTGTCCGCCATGTTCAGAAAAGCTGTGTCCACCATTGTTCAGTACAACAGCTTAACCTCCAGTCAACAGAGAAGTGAAGACAGTGTCCTCTACAGAAAACAAACCAACAAAACAAAACAACAACAAAAACTATTGTTTCCCTGCAACGTTAGCATCGCATGACAACTAAAAGGAATACCGTGTTTAAGTTACGTTAACCTGTTCAGTCTAACCATTGTGTGGGGAAAAAGTGTAAGCGCTGGCTGAAAATTTGTGACACAACGTTGTTATCAAATAAAATAAGAACAAAGAATTTTAAAAAGTTGAACTTAAAAAAAGCGTTTCAGAATCAGGTAGTAAAGAAAGTATTACGAAGAACTGAGCTTTAAACTATCTACTGTTGCAAAAAATTACACAGCACGCGCGCACGCGTGTACCTGCATGCGTCCATGCATGCATGCATATGTGTGTGTGTGTGTGTGTGTGTGTGTGTGTGTGTGTGTGTGTGTGTGTGTGTGTGTGTGTGTGTGTGTGTGTGTGTGTGTGTGTGGAAAAAGTGTGTTGGTGTGTTACCAAGCTATGTGTGACACTTAAGAAAAGAATTGGTTATTACAAGCTATATGGCAAAAAATGAAGCGACTTAACAATGGCAGCGAACACTTTAGCAATGTTCAGTCCCAGATGTGTAGAGAAATTAGTACTGGAAAGCTCAGTCAATAATCCAACATCAGGTCGTTCCCTGCCCAAGTTCCCAGCGTGACCAGTGGCTGGGTCCCAGACATACGGTGAGCACGGGGATGATGAGTTTTTCCGTCGTCTTCTTCAACTTCATCGCGCCGTCTTCTTCTTCGTCGTCGTCTTCTTTTTCGTCGTCTTCTTCGTCTCCTCCTCCTCCTCCTCCTCCTCCTCCTCCTCCTTCTTCTTCTTCTGTGATCGATTTTTTTTTGTTTGCGTCGGATCTTTTTAATACCACAGTCTTCTCGAGGTCTTAACGGCTGGCCCAAAGCTGCATTGGCAGTTCTGTACCATCTGGCTAGGTTTTACGCCGTCGAGCATCATGGGCTGGACAGTGTTGGAGGATGTGTTTTTTGGTCTGAGATCCAGTGCCACACGGACATTCGTCTGTGTGTGCAATCTTAATTCGGCAGAGGTGGCTCAGTAGTCGGCAGTGGCCAGTTCTCAGTCTGAAGTGGATTGTTTGCTGGTATCTGTGGAGCTGATGGATTGGATCAGCCCCACTATCTGACAGTGTTGGAGGATGTGTTCTGGGGTCTGAGATCTAGTGCCACATGGGACATTCGTCTGTGCGGGCAATCTTAATTCGACTGAGGTGACTCAGCAGTCGGCAGTGGCTAGTTCTCAGTCTGAAGAGGATTGTTTGCTGGTATCTGTGGAGCTGATGGATTGGATCAGCACCACTGTCTGCACCAGCCTTCTCTTCCACTGGTTTTGGTATTGGTTTGGGTGATAGTTTTGGCCTCTCTGTAGGTGACCGGGTGGCTGAACTGCTCCATAATGCTGCCTGCCTTGGACAGAGAATGTCAGCCTTGTTATTCCCAGTGATCCCACAGTGGGATGGAATTCACTGAAATCCAATGGTGGATCGTCTTGAAAGATTATGGAGGTTTTTTTTTTTTTGTTTGTTTTGTTTTTTTTTTTCTTTTTTTTTCAAGATGACTTTCTCAGTCGACCAGTAGCATGCACAGCACTGTACACGTGATTTTCTTTGCACGCACGGTTGGTCCCCACGAATCATTCTGGACTTCACCGACCCCGCAATCTGTGTCATACCAGGCCCCGATTCCAAAGATTGAAAAAAGGAAAGTCAGCAGTATTCAGAGCATGTTCCCACGCATTTCGGTCCAGTGGCTTGATGCTGGCTGTGACAGTTAAGAGCAAGACATGGAACTGTCAGAGCACCTACTGACATCACGAGCACTCCAACAACAACTCTGCCGAAATCTTCCCAGTTTAATTAATACGGTCATAATCAAAACACAGAAATCAACACGAAGGAAATCACTTTGTTGACAGCTAAAACACCCAGTGTGTTCAGAAGATTTTGGGAAGGTAACACCAGCAGATAAATAGCAGGCAAACGACAGGCATAATGAAGGCAAGACCAGCAAGTAGATAGCAGGCAAACGACAGGCATAATGAAGGCAAGACCAGCAAGTAGATAGCAGGCAAACGACAGGCATAATGAAGGCAAGACCAGCATTTAGATAGCAGGCAAACGACAGGCAAGATGAAGGCAAGACCAGCAGAGATAGCAACAGGCAAACGACAGGTATAGATGAAGGCAAGACCAGCAGATAGATACAAGGAAACGACAGGCATAGTGAATGACTCTGTCAGGTCCACTACGTGAGGGGCTGATCATGTATACAGACACAACCAGAGAATAACTGCAAAGGACTTGTGTTGCATCTGTAGCTCTGACACGCTGTGCTGTGGCAAAGATGTGGACGGTATGTATGGCTGCAGGTTTGTAACAAGCCGGCGTTGTTGGTGTGGTGGGTACAAGAATATAACCTCCATGTACATGCTGTACCATGGATTGGATGCTGCTCGTTGAGGCTGTTCCACTGGTGGCCGAAATCCAGATTGCTGCTTCTGTCGAACTTTTGGATTAATTTTGTGGCAATGTGACAGCATATGACCTGTTTTGTTACAATGCCAACAGGATTTATCGCCGCTATATCAAACTTATTTCTATAGACTGTCTGTCTGTAATTGGAGCCTAAAGTTCAGCCGTTCTTTCTGTGATGTCTCAAGCTGTCACTTTTGTCACTTTTTTAATATTTTCAGCCTATGAATACCCGGCTGGGAAAGTCGAAATCCGTCATTTAATGATGTCAGTCCACGACCTCACGCATCCATCTATCTAAGGACTTCAGATTCAGTATCAAGGAATCTGCTCTGTGGATTATAGCACATGTTTTTTTCATGTCACGCCTGATAAAAACCGTATGTGAATCATGGAGAACAACAGCATTGCTGTTGTGTCTGTTAATTCGTGATTTTCCAACCTCTCCTCCTCGCCTCGTTAACAAAGGTTTCCGATTCCCATAGAAGACCCAAGTTCAGTTTTTCTTTTAATCATAAGGACAATCATGGAAAACAACAGCATTGCTGTTGTGTCTGTTAATTCGGCCGTCAGCAGTGTTTTGCGAATAAATGATGCACGGAAATCTGTAAGAGAGGTAATGCGTGTTCGAGCTTGCGGTAAGCGACAGTAGCCTGCCGTTTGCATGGGACAAATGCCGCTGATGGGCATGCCCGAAGGAGTTTTAGCCCCATCAGTCAGCTGATCAGTTCAATCAGTGAGAGAAAATCCCAACACATGGGTGTGAAGACTGTAATGCAGACAGTATATACCACGATTGGTATCCTGGCGTACACTTCGGATTAAATATTTGACTCTTTAGATCTATTTGCCTGATATATACCAGTGGGAACATGTAAGTCCATCATCACCCTATTTTTTTCCGGAACACGTCTTTTTATGTCTATCTCCACGACAACATTCCTTCAGCTTAATATCTATTTATATTATGTGATCTTACACAAACAAACACACAAACAAAAACCAATTAAAATCTAACATAGCAACAATTAAAAAACTTCCAAATTACATCAATGCAAAGATATAACAGCTGCACCTCATTAAAAGAAAGTTGAAATCGGACTCCTAGTTAGTGCAAATCCAATGCCACATGTTAGGATTTCATCTAAAATTTCATCCAGAGAAGATTCAGAAAAAGGCAGGCAAAAAATGTTTCAACTGCTTACATGGGAGAAGTATAATCATATTTGATATCTTTTTTTTTTTTTTTTTTTTTTTACCGCAAATGCATTTTACGTCATTGGTGAATTTTGTTCTAAAAGCGTTAAGTAGGTATATCACAGAGGTCGACGATCTTACATGACCCAAGTCATGATGTGTTCTTAAAATAGTATCATACCGAAATGGTGACTTCTGTTGGTGATCAAAAAGTACCCAGAATCTTCTAGCTTCTTTCTGAAGTGCTTCCGACACGCGCGCAGCTTGTCTGCTCGCATCTGCGCTAGGCCTAGGCCCCGCTCGGACAGTGCCAATGTGATGACTCCAGACACTCAGACACTTCAAATAGTTCTTTTATTTTGGTCTACAGGGCTTTTTCACAGTCCGCGCACAGTTACTCAGACATTGACGACAGTGTGTTTCGTCACAGACAGTTGTGTCATAGAGACAACTGACGTCAGATGTGTCAACAGGGAAGGACAAGGATAAAGAACTAGGCTAATGCAACGACGATAGGGTGTGAGGCGGGGCATGTTGCTCGGGTACACATGCAAACCTATACGGTGATTTTCATTCGCTTTCATTTTGTACTATCTGCCCGCACTCTCTCTCTCTCTCTCTCTCTCTCTCTCTCTCTCTTTGGGACTCTCTCTCTCTCTCTCTCTTCTCCTCTCTCTTCTCTCTCTCGTTTTTGGACTCTTCTCTCTTGTTTTGGACTCTCTCTCTCTCTCTTGGACTCTCTCTCTCTCTCTCTCTCTCTCTCTCTCTCTCTCTCTCTCTCTCTCTGTCTCTTGTCTTCTTATGTAGGCCTATTGTCTTCTCCTCTCTTCCTCTCTTTTGCATGATATAAATGTCACAGCTTAACATAATTGAGAGCTTTTTCTCTCTCTCTCTCTCTCTCTCTCTCTCTCTCTCTCTCTCTCTCTCTCGCTCTCTCTCTTCTCTCTCTCTCGTCTCTCTACTGTCCTAAGCGTCCAAGAACTGTACTTCACATACTACCAACCTTTCCTGCTGATCATGATTTTACATATGAAATGTCTAATTAATCATTTATTCATTTCATGCGCATGCATATATTTTTTTTAATGTATCTTATGTGTTTGCCCAATCACTGTCTGTTTTACCCTAACTGTGTCTGTCTTTAATTTTGACCTAGTTTTTCCTGATCTTTCAATTATCTTTTTTAAATGATATAACTGACAATCATTAATTTGCACTGGAATTTCAATAATTTCATGTGCAATATTTAGGTTTTTATCTGTGTTCAGAATGCTGACATCTTATGCCACTCTCTCTCTCTCTCTCTCTCTCTCTCTCTCTCTCTCTCTCTTGTGCGCCTTCGTCTCACCAGAACTAGAAAAGCCACGCAGAAGTGTGTTTTTAAACGCCTCTTGCATCGTAAAGATGTTTTCGCCGATGAAAATCGAACTGATCTTCGGCTTTCGATCGGGTCTCACACTTTCATAGAATGTGTTGAACACGTGACAACTTGCTCTCAAACAGGAAATCAATAGGAACGCTCCAGGGTTAGATCCTAGACGTGCGGGTAAGGGGTCACGCGCGCAGCACGATGAACGAAGCATGCTGTTGACGATCAGTTGATACGAAGTTGCTTACGTATTACTTTCACTTTGTCAACATGAAAAGAAAAATGCTGACCGATGGGTTTGCCAACACCTTCTGCATGTTATGAAATGCACGGAATTCAAATGCAGAGGGACTCTTGCTCATGGTGGTGGTGTATGTAAGCTGACCCATTCCGTTGAGAGCGCGGACCTGAACAAATCATCGAACACTGTTGTTTTTATTTATCGTTGTTGTTTTCCTTGAATTGCTTTGTTTAGGATGTCCGAACATCGCTTAGGACGTCTACAGCATTGGTTAGGTGATGTCACGATGCTGGAAGTGCATGATGTCACGATAATTTTAGCTCGTGCCGGGGCTGCGGCGGGCCGGGTCGGGCGGGCGGTGGCAGTGGACGAGGGGTCGGAATGAGCGGCGTGGGCGCAAAGCCACTGAGGTGGCACAGAAGACGGGACAGCAAGAAAAAAATAGTAGATAAAGAAATTTTTGAAAACGAAAAGAAATAAATAAGTACATAACTTAAGTTTACTATCCTCCAACATTCACGAAAATTCGAATTTTACGCTTATACTTCATCTCATTGCTGCTAAATACTCCATGGCGTTGTTGCAATTGTACCAAAAGTAACCTTTATTCCCCCATAATGTATATAACACGAATATGCAGTTTTAAAAACAACAGGAATACGCAGTTTAAAAACAATGTCGAAAGTGAGCGATTTGTTCGTTGTGTCTAGATGACTAGACAACAGATAATGAAGGCAATAGAAAACACGTATCATAAGTAACAGGGAGTAGCCCAACATGTGCCCCTCGTCTCAAGGAACGAGCTAGACTCGCACTGAGGAGAGAGTATCTTCAGTGTGTTTAAACCATTTTTAACCACAGAAAAAGGTGAGGATAGTGAATTAGAATCGTAGCCCAGGGAGTCAGGTACGCGCTTGAGTGTAGATAAAACAAGATGCAAAGCATAAATTATAAACGTACTCCCAGTTTATCTTGAATACAAGTACTTTCTGAGATATTCCATAAAGAAGAAAAACCGTTTGGGGCCCGTATAGCCGTTAGTAACGACTATTCTGGTGAAATGGAACATCGGGCATCATCCGTGACCCATAATGAATATACGTACAAATTTTCAAAAAGATCGGCCCAGAAGTTTTGTCTGGAGCGAGTGGAACACATTTTGACCACGGACTGACACACAGACAGACACACAGACAGCATTTCTTTGTTCCCCATTGTAAAGTACTCCTGTTTCTCTAAGAACTGGGAGTACAAAAGGTACTTCATTAACAGTTCATTCAGTCACCAAAAATCGCCTTTTTTGTTTGTTTGTTTGTTTGTTTTTTTTTTTTTTACTTTATCGGTATTACTGAAACTAAGTTTCAGTATACAAGCAAATCTCATTTGCATTGTTCTAAAGAAATGTACTTGAAAGGAAAAAAGATTTACCGGAAGGTGTCAGTGGCACCCAATGAATTGGAATAAACAGTAATTCATGCCTGCAGTGACATCTTACGTAAACTTCAACTACCATGTTCACCTCATAAAGTCGTAACAAATCACCAGTAATTTGCAAATACCTTTATCTTTAAATGAATTTTTGAGCCTCCTTTTTTTCTTCTTTTATGTTTCGGGACATTTCACTCGGGTATACCCCCCCCCCCTTTTTTGTGTTTTAAATCATAGAAGTATATATATATGTCTGAGTATACGATTAAAGGTCTCATCCCAGAACAGAGATCCGCAATAGAACTTAATGCGAAAGCATCATCTTGTTGCAATAACTTCAGTTTCCCTCTAATTACACGGTGCAATGTGTGTGCATGTGTGTGTGTGTGTGTGTGTGTGTGTGTGTGTGTGTGTGTGTGTGTGTGTGTGTGTTGTGTGTGTATATGTACGTGTATGCGTGCACGCGCGCGCGCGTGTGTATGTGTGCGTGTGTGTTGCACCATGGAAAATAGATAACGAAGCAGATACAAAGTACGCCTCACACACGGGAAATTGAGTAGACTTGAACCATAGGACACCATTTTTCTTCCGGATAAATTTCTTACTGTGTGCAAACACGCTACAAATGTTACCAGAGTTAAAAAAAAAAAAAAAAAGAAAGAAAAGAAAAGAAAAAAAAAAAAGCCACGATAACGCAACATTACAGTTCTGGACATCAGGATATCTACTAGTGCACCTTCTCTTCATCAGAACTAGAAAAGCCTTATAGCACTGTAAATATGTTTCCACCACCACATCGGAGGATAAACGTACACTCTCTAAAACGCGCGCGCGCGCGCGCGCACACACACACACACACACACACACACACACACACACACACACACACACATACAGACGGGCGGGCGGGCGGACAGACGGACGGACGGACGGGCGGACGGACACACACACACACACACACACACACACACACACACACACACACCTGTGTAGTCTGTTCCGCAATTGGTCATATTGATTGCATTAACCGTAAGTAAAATAACGGCACTGTGTTGGCTTCTTTTGCTACATCACCTCAGTTGTTTCAATTACATTCAAATGTCTAAAGATAGAACTACTCGGTGTGATAAGCCACACGAGCGCAGCTTTCAAGTTGACACATGTTACCATGCCAGGGAGGAAAAAAATATCCATTTACAGTTGAACGGGCAGCTGTCCTGACTGGCTTTCACTTATTCGCTTAATGTCCCATGACTTTGATTCAGGTTGTCTATGTTGTGTTGATTATAAGTCAGAAGGATACTTTAAGTATGCAAAAAAAAAAAAAAAAAAAAAAACCCTGCAAAAAAAAAAGAGAACGATCGAATCTTTATACTTATTACAGCCATCAATGTATGTCTTTTTTATGTCCGTGGTGCAACATTAGTTTTTTTGTTGTTGCACCCATTCTATATTGATTTTCTGGTAAAGGAGCGGGTGAACTGTACAGAGAGAGACACGGTAAAAGAAAAATGAATAGTACATTTCTAGACGAGAGATTCTTCCTCATGAATACAGCGCGAAAATATGTATGGAATCTGCCTCTTTCAGTATCAATATGCTGACAGTCTGTCATGAAAATGGGGAACTTTAAAGTGCGAGTCAGAGGAGTAATAATTCAAGATGCTCACAAAGTCTGCTTCATACATTCACTCTGGATGCTTTGAGACTCAGTTTTCAACAAGAACAGGAAATTCATTTATGGACAAAAGATCGCAAATGTTTACTTATCATATTCTATGTCGTCGTCGGATAAAGCAAACCTGTCGATTTTGGTTGAACTCTTTTGAATGTGTATTGTTTGATGATTCTTCCTACGTTTGAAATAGTTCGCTTTTGAATCAGGAGCTCCACTGGATGTGTACTCTTTCTTATCTTCTCTATGCCCATCTTCACCTTAGCGTATAAATGCACAAATGTACCCTCCTCCCCCCCTCTCTCCCCCCTCTCTCTCTCTCCTCCCCCTCTCTCTCCTCCCCCCCCCCCTCTCTCTCTCTCTTCTCTCTGTGACCCTATCGCACACACTTACATACACCTCGTGCTCCCGTGACTAGTTTTTAGAGTGAACATTTTAAATTGAAGAACGAATACGCAGACAGACAAGACAAGAGAGAGAGAGAGAGAGAGAGAGAGAGAGAGAGAGAGAGAGAGACAGACAGACAGACACAGACAGACAGACAGACAGACAAACGGACGGACGGACGGACGGGCAGACTGACGAACAGACAGACTGACAAACAGACAGGCAGACAAACAGACAGACAGACAAAGACAGACAGACAAATTGAGATACTAAGAGAAAAATGACAAAAAGAAAAGTCTTGAAAACTGGGAGGGGGGGGGGGGGGTGGAGAAGGTGGAGGGGGGCGGGGGTGGGGGGGGGGGGGGGGGGGTGGATGGGAGGCCTCTGAAGGGAGACCGCATGGAAAATGAGTTCAACGAATAATGAGGGAAGGCGACAGAAAAATCTTCAGTGATAAACAGAAGAAAGCCATACCATATCACCTACACACAGGGAGAGAGATGATCATTATGTTTCCTGGCCAACAGAGGGTGGGAGCAGAGGGGAAAAAAAGAAAATACCTGTAAATGTGATCGTGCGACAGTAGTCGGGGTACTTCCTGGTTTTCGACATTTCTTCTGGCCTTCCATGTCTGGGGCGCCTGAATACTTTCAAGACTTGCCTTTTGAAATGTTCTGAAAGAGAGCACACACACACACACACACACACACACACACACACCCACACACACACACACACACACACACACACACACACACAAACACACACACACACATACACACACACACACACGCACGCACCATGCATGCACGCATGCACGCTTTTGAAAACGTTTATTAAACTTTTCCTCCTTGTATGCTATATTTGTTCCATTCTTTGTATGAGGGAATGATGTAAAAACAAAAAACAAAACAAAACATAAAGAAAAAATCTTTGACAGCTTATTCTTTAACCCTCAATAAAAATAATTTTGACTTGACTTCTCACACACACACACACACACACACACACACACACACACACACACACACACACACACACACATGCGCGCGCGCACATGAACGCACGCACAAACACAACGCACGCACGCACAGACACACACACACTCACACACACTCACACACTCACACACACACACTCACACACACACACACACACACACACACACACACAACACTTGAATTATTTACTATAGCCCAATTTCTCACCGGCGCCTGCCAAACAAAGACCTGCAAACAAGTGGGAATGCTGTGTGGACCCTGTATCGAGGCACATACCTCCATAGACTATTTTCCCTGGGAAATTAGAAAGGGAGGCAATAAGGTCGCACGTGAATGACTGGCTGAACAGGTCGACAAAAAAAACAAATCAGGCGATTTATTTACTGAAGAAGCACCGGGCTTGTATTATTTTGATGTCGGCTTGATGACATGTGCTTATGCTTTCAGTATAAAAATATATAGCTTACGTATCATGATAAGAATGGTAGCTAGCCAAAACATAAACATGATCTGCCCCAAATTAAAAGGAAGAAGAAAAGAAAGAAAGAATATTGAAGCTGATCAAACACGACAAAGGCTGGCTGTGAACCACTGTATTTTTCTCACAGCTGGCTGACGATGTTCTTCTGTTCGTTATTTTCTTCGTTAATTCATTCGTGTATCCATAACCACGGATTTTTTTTTTTTTTTATCTCTGTAACTTTTATTTTACTAGTATTATGATTTCATTTCATTTATTTCATTTCGTTTTATTTTATTTGGGCAATTAAGGAGTTAGTCCAGATGCATCATACAACATTAGTAGTCATCAAGTCTAAGACATGAAATGTGCGGACAAAAAGAAACAAAACAATCAAACAAACAAAGATGGGCCACAGACAGGCAAGTGAAGTGAGCAAAAGCATGGCAAACTGTAAATGAAATTCTGGCCAGTCAAAGGAAACGAGCTGCGTGACCTGATCGATCATGCGGCAAATCACCAAAAGATCAAAACGCTGTGAAGGAGGAAGTCTGAGAGAGAGAGAGAGAGAGAGAGAGAGAGAGAGAGAGAGAGAGAGAGAGAGAGAGAGTGGGGGGAGGGGGAAGGTACAAGAAGTCCAGACCTACCTGAGGAGCGTAGAACACCGCCGTACTCTCTTGCCGACCCTTGCCAGGCAGAATGAAGAGCGACAACCCCCGTGACGGGGAGTGATTCCCCCTTGTGTGACGGCTCCCTGCACGCTTCGTTGAACACGGAGCGATGACAGCCAGCAGACTGTCAACTTGACTCCCAGGTCATCCCCCTCCCTCCCCCCTCCCCCGCCCCGCCACACCCTTCTGTCACACACTCCACACACTCCGAGTTCCCCTCCCCCACCCCGTCCCTTTCTCTCTTCCTCCCATCCCCGCCCTTCTCTCCACCCCCCGACCCCCCCCCTCCCCCTCTCCCCGATCCCACCCCCGGCTCCCACTTGCGCTCTTTGTAGACCAGAAGAGGCCACGAAGGGTGTGGGTGTCAATGTTTAGGGTAATACGCTTTCCTTTTTCAATGTTTAATGTTTAATACCACAGTGTTGACAGTCACGATGAATATTGCAATGTAAAACATGAAGACATTAGCTGGTGACTATGAACACTGACGTAAAAATGAAAATTATTTATCCTTCGAAGGTAGCGCAGAAAAAGTACAGCAGAATCAAGGAAAGGGTAAGAGAACACGTAGTGTCTTATTTTCCATGGAGTCTCATCGCAACAGTAATATCGGCTGTCGGCTGCTGCAGGAGTATGCGGTTTGAAGAAAATGTCATCAACTGCATCAGACTAACAATGCTTGAATTCTTCGTGGGGGGGTTGGAAGGAAGCTTATTAATGAACTCCTTAAGACTCACAATACTTAAATGACACACTTTGCTACAGGCCACAGCGCTGTCCTCCACAAGGCCACTAACGAACACACACACACACATGCTTGGACTTGGCTCCTTTGTGCCAGATGACTGTTTAGAACCATGAGAGTTCGCTCCCTTTGAAAGCTTCCCCTTGGTCTGCGAGTAAAAAGTGTTCATGACGGCGACGTAATCCAAACAGCAGGGATTGCGACATCCTTGGAGTTAGATGGAATGGGAAGAACATTATGTTGTCGTTTGGTCGATGCCCCCCCCCCCCCCCCCCCCCTTGCCCCCTTGCCAACCTCCTCGCTTAAAAAAAAAAAAAATTTGGATGTTGAAAGCAACCCTCACGCCCATGACAAAGATATGTCTTTGAAGTAATTTTTTTCCCCCTGCCTTTTTGAAATCTTAGATGTTCCTGCAGTTAGCCGACAATGTTGCTAGGAAAGAACTCAAAAGGTTAATACGTCGGTTAGTGAAAAAGGGTGCAAAAAAAAAAGGCTTGTATCTGCATAATTTCAGAGGACACCCTTCATCAATTTTTATTAATCTTGTTGCACCGGAATGGGGGCTGTTCTTGATAATCCTCTTTTAGTATAACAGCCATGGGAAATTTTAGAGGTTTCAGTCATGTCACCTTTTTACTCTAAAATATTCAGTTGCTGTGCTGTTTTAATAGTTTTTATTCTTCTTCATAATTTAAGGCTTTCAGACCGAATTTGTGTGTTGAATCCTTCTTTTTGTTTCGCTACATTTTCAACAAGAATTGTAAGCCTTTTCGGACATAGGGGCCAGACCATTTTATATATTCTAGATTTTAAATTACCCTACCATCAGCGAACAGCCATGACATACACGACAGAAACAACACGCGATCTTGTGACCTTTGACATTGCGTGACCCATGATGGCGAGTTATCGCGCCTGACCTTGGTAAAGTACCCCCAACCATCAGAGCACAGCCATTACATACACGACAGAAACAGCACGTGACTCTTGTGACCTTTGACATTGCGTGACCCATGATGGCGAGTTATCGCGCCTGACATGAAGAAATTTTCTCCAAATTGAACTGTGCACATTTAACCGTACAACCGGAGGGGGTGTAGATGGTTGATGTGTATTGCATGATTTAATCTTATGCCCGTTGTTCTGTCAAACATTCAGAACACGTGCAATCTGGAAGCGGCAGGCTGGTTTATGTGAATGTCGGTGTGTCGTCATTCTGTGGACGAAAAACATTCAGTCCCGTCACCTCCTTTCCTCCCCTTTCCCCACCCTGATCGTATTGATCATTGAGCCATTGGCTGACTGCGTCATTCTTCCACTGTGTGCCACGAGGTGGTTTGCCAGTTTCTTGAGTGCAGAATACACTGCAGTAGTGGGGAAAAAACTAATAGGTGGAGACATAAGTGACCCGATTTTTCTGTCCACTTCCTTCGGGTTGTGACCTTATATCAGTTTTGATGACAAGTAGTCATATGCAGACAACTCCTATACTTTGAAGGCTTGATCAGTAGGGTGATTATGTGGGGGGGTCTGGATCTTGTTTCTCGTGGTGGCATATACTGAGACAGCAAAATGCAATATGGTAAGAGTTCAGTACATGAAAAGGCGTATCTCAAGGTAAGGGGATCCCACATTCTAAACAGTACTATATTAATTCACTTTGAAAGAAAGCTTTCCGTCAAATATCAAGGCCGAAAACATTTGATATATGCCAACTTGTAGGTTTATTTTTCAGTTGTAGAACAATCAGAATGTTTTCTTTCTTTTTTTTTTTTCTTCGTTTTCTTCTTTTTTCTTCTGTCCCATCTTCTGTGCTACCTCAATAGCATTGCACCCATGCCGCTCATTCCGACATCTTCGACCACAGCCACAGTCCCTGGCCCATCCCGTTAGAGTCCAGCCCCTGCCAATCCACAGGAAGCAGTCAATGTCAAGTAGTCATGAGGCAACCCACCGGAAGAGAGGCACTGCACTGTTGCCGAATCACTGTGGTGGTGTTCAGTGGTGGGCAGGGTGTTTTCTAATAAAATTCACCTTGATTTTTAGCGGAAATAAAACACAACAAAAAGAAATCATGATTGAAGGTGAATGACCGTTGGAAGTAGAGCGCTCCTGAACCTTTTTTTTTTTTTTTTTTACCGATGTCAATATATTTCTTACGTTTAAGTACCGAATGATATCTGCAATCAGTGATTACATGAAAAATATTCCGTGGGTGTTCATGCATACAAATGTATTTGGTCTTAGACTAAAAAAATCCGTTTATGGTTCTGTGTATAAGAAAAATCTGGCTGTCGCTTTTGCAAGCAAGAAACAACAAAGCAGGCTTTGTACAAGGGCCTGTCTTTGCCACAGAATAATAAAGTCTATGAAGATGTATTTCTTTTACATGGTCTCGGATTATTCTGTTATATTTGCTCAGATTGTATATGTGTGTAGCATAACACAGAGTGTATCGATAGTTATGTCGGTATGCATTATTACGTACAGTGCTTATACTTATATTTGTACTGCCTACATATTTCACAAAGTGGAAAGAAGTGAGAAGAAAATTTATCATAAGAAAATTAAACATATGTTGAAATTAGTACGGGTAGGTTGGCTCAGTAATATGGATCGACCTACTTATGACGGAATTAGACAACTCAACGATTGCCGAAAACAAAACAAAACAAAACAAAAAAACAGCTGGGATGGATTAGTAATTATGGAGTGGGGCAGCGGAGACGGATGGTCCAAACAACAACACTGGTGCGAAATCAGGAACAACTCCACGCGGGTGGC
Source organism: Conus betulinus (assembly GCA_016801955.1). Classification (NCBI taxonomy): domain Eukaryota; kingdom Metazoa; phylum Mollusca; class Gastropoda; order Neogastropoda; family Conidae; genus Conus; species Conus betulinus. The sequence continues at coordinate 538,977 of JADBJO010000069.1, forward strand.
CGTTTCGGATGACCTATCAATGCGGATGGGCTGGGCTAGCAGTACAAATGGGATGACTGAACAGCAAGTGTGGCCCGTCTCAAAAATACGGGTGGGAAGGCTCAGTAAATCGGATGGGACGGCCCAGTTGTACGGATGGGATGATTGAATGAGTCGGGTGGGACGAGTCAATAATTCGGGTAGGATAACTCAATGATTTAGGTAGAATGGTTCAATAATTCGGGGGTGGGACGGCTCAGTAATTCGGGTGGGGCCGGCTCGGTAAATGGGTGTGGGGACGGCTCAGTGATTCGGGTGGGACGGCTCAGTAATTCGGGTGGGACGGCTTGGGGACAATGGGTTGGGACGGCTCAATAATTCGGGTGGGATGGCTCAGTAATTCGGGTGGGGGACGGCTCGGTAAATGGGTGGGGACGGCTCAGTGATTCGGAAGGGACGGCTCTGCAATACGGCTGGGACGGCTCGGTAAATGGTTTGGGATGGCTCCTTGATTCGGATGGGACTGCTCAATAATCTGGATGGGACGGCTTGATATTTCAAGTGAGACGGCGAAATGATGGATGGATCTCTCTCTCTCTCTCTCTCTCTCTCTCTCTCTCTCTCTCTCTATATATATATATATATATATATATATATATATATATATAAATAAAAATTAATAAACGGGGGAAAACAAGAGCAGATAACAATACCCCCGTCATTACAATAATGACCTGGCAAAAAACAAAACAAACAAAAACAAAAAGGAATAAAAGGGACAGGCGGGAAAGAGCAAGGAAACAGGAATGAGAAATGAGGACGTCAGATCATACATGTGAAATCCTTCACCTGCAGAACGAGGGGGCCATCGTTGTCCATATTGTAAACACAACATTTATATACCACCACTCAGAGGCCTTTCGCTCCCTGATTGGGACTCATCAGTGAAGAACAGCTAATTGTGTCGGAGCTCCTTTGGCATCATATATATATATATATATATATATATATATATATATATATATATATATATATATATATATATATATATATATCGACAGAGAGAGAGAGAGAGAGAGAGAGAGAGAGAGAGAGAGAGACAGAGAGTGAGAGAGAGAGAGAGAGAGAGAGAGAACTGTGCCACAGTGTACGATTCTATGACGTTCTCACCACCACGGTTTCAAATCAAAATCCATCGGCACCCCAGAGCAGCCAGCGATGGTTCGAAAAATAAAATCAACCTCTCTCTCTCTCTCTCTCTCTCTCTCTCTGTCTCTCTCTCGCGTTATATAGAAAGATAAACAGATAGATAAATAGTTTATGTGTAGAGAGATAGATAGATAGATAGATAGATAGATAGATAGATAGATAGATAGATAGATAGAGGTAGAAAGATATGGTACTCCAAAGTCGCCAGTGAAGGGTAGAGAAGTAAAATTAATCTCTCTCTCTCTCTCTCTCTCTCTCTCTCTCTCTCTCTCTCTCTCTCTCTCTGTGTGTGTGTGTGTGTGTGTGTGTGTGTGTTTGTGTGTGTGTGTGTTGAACAATGTAGAAGTTCACTCACACACACACACACCACACACACAACACATGTAACGCACGCACTCACACACACACACACACACACACACACACACACACACACACATACCATATATATATATATATATATATATATATATATATATATATATATGTATGTATACACAGAGAGAGAGAGAGAGAGAGAGAGAGAGAGAGAGAGAGAGACAGAGAGAGAGAGAGGCTCCCAGAGTGTGAGTGTGAGTCTGTGACCAGGAGAGGACGACCGAGTGCAGAGATGAAGCGGATAGTGTCAGACTCAAGCGCCATTGAAGGCAGTTTACCTCACATGGCAGTCTGTCTGCCTGCCTGCCTGCCTGCCTGCCTGCCTGCCTGCCTGTCTGTCTGTCTGCCTGCCTGTCTGTCTCTGCCTCCGCGCCTCACTGCAGTCTCGCCACACAGAGCTTTTGAGGGTTTATTCTGTAGACGGTTTAATCTCAGCCAATGGAGTAGTAGGGACAGGAGTATAATTATGATAAGGAGATTAGACGACTGGTGCCGTACTGAGAGAGAGAGAGAGAGAGAGAGAGAGAGAGAGAGAGAGAGAGAGAGAGAGAGAGAGAGAGAGAGAGAGAGATCTACAATCTAAGGTCGTTTCTCCATTCAATTTTACACAGATTGTGTGGCGTGAGTAGTAAAAACGGAAAGGACAGAAATGCTCTGGTCTTTCCCTGACGCTGGCTAAGCCTGTCAACCGCGTGAAACCATTTTCGTTTGAAAAACCAACAGACGAAAAGGGAGCGACGAAAGAATTGACATTTTGTACGTTGTCCCAAGTAACAAAGTGAACTTTGTAAATTTATTTTCACCTTTTATCTGTTTAGCTCGTAAGAGCAGAGAAAAAGAGTCATAAAAGGACATACTATGAATGGAGGGAGGGAGGGAGGGAAGGGTTGGGAGAAATGGGTTGGTGTGTGTGTTTGCGGTGTGTGTGTGGGGTGTGTGTGTGGGGTGTGTGTGTGTGTGTGTGGTGGGGGGGGGGGGGGGGGGGGGGGGGGGGGGGGGGGGGGGGGGGGGGGGGGGGGGGGGGGGGGGGTAACGAAAAGCTAAGTGCAGAAATGAATATATTTTCGATAGTACTAATAATCATCAGTTGCGAAAATGCAGAAAATAAGCAGTAAGGAGTCCAAAGACTGGGTTATGACTTCCGCTTTGGGGAGAGCAAGAATGGAGAGTATTGTCACACAGAATTGAAGCTTTGTGATTCAGATATTATCATTATTATCATTAGTATGAATAGTTGTATAGCGTCTATCCTCGACTAGAGGCCAAGCTCTAAGCGCTTTACAATCCACACTCGTTTACACAATGGGCTGCCTACCAGGTTAGCGCCGACTGAAGAGCTGCCAGCTGGCGCTTCATTCAGTCGTTTCCCGTGTCATCCAGTCAGTATCGTTCAATATGGGTCACTCAGTTTCCTTACTTCCTTCATTCCTTCCAGACCCCACTCAGGGTGGTGCATGCTATGTGTAACGTGTCATCCATACCAACGGCCAAACTGGCCTTCTCTTCCGAAAGTTGTTGACGGGGGTTTTACGTGTGTGCAAGATATGATGCGTGCGTTCACACACGGAACCTCGGTTTATAGTCTCATTCGAAGGACTGTATTGGAGAAGATGGAGGCAGGCACAATGTTAACTCCGAGAGAGAGAAAAAAAAATCCCCCTGTACCGAAACAGCCCGGCGGAGGTTCGAACCCACAACCCCAGGATCACCAAAATTAAGAGTCCGGCACTCTACCACTGACCTATTCCGGCCCACAATGTATGGAATGATAATAAATGAATCAATAGAATATAGTTTTGAATCCTTTCTTTCTCCATTGCTCGTGCTCCCACCCACCCACCGACACTACCTACCTCCCCCTCATCCCACCCCCCCCCTCTCATTTTTTTTTTTTTTTGGGGGGGGGGGGGGGGGGGGGGGCTGGGGGAGGATACCGTTGGTATGGCCGCTGTGAGGAAAATTTTTGTGTCAGTGATTCCCCATTTCTATTTCTATATCATTTTCTTTGAATATGCCATTTACATTTGTTTCCTTACTTATTTATCAATTTACCATTTACTTACTTATTTAATTATTTATTCATTTATTTATCTATTCACTCATTGATTGATTGATTGATTGATTGATTGATGATGATTGATTGATTGATTGATTGATTGATTGATTGGCTGATTTATTGATTGATTGATATTCACTCTTTCATAACTGTTTTCAACTGTTTTCCAGCCTTTGTGGCATATTGATCTGTGTGTTCTGGAAAATCTGTACGCTGCTCTCTCTCTCTCTCTGTCTCTCTGTCTGTGACTGTCTGTCTGTCTGTCTGTCTGTCTGTCTGTCTCTGTCTCTGTCTCTCACTCTCTCTCTCCATCATCATAATCATCATTATTTATTATTATTTGTATCATTTATTATTATTGTTATTACTATTATTATTATTATCATCATCATCATCATTATTATCAATATTACTATCATCATCATCATTATTATTAGCATTATTATTATTTTTACCATCATCTTCATTGTTGTTGTTTTTATCAAAATGATGATCATTATAATTTTTATCATCGTCATCATCATCATTATCATCATCATGATTATTATTGTTATCGTCATTATAATCAATATTATTATTATCAGCATTATTATTATTATCATCGTTATCATTATTATTGGTGGTGGTGGTGGCGGTAATGGTGGCGGTGACGGTGAAATCGTTATAAGTATCCTAGAAGAAGGACGGTTCAGAAGTGTTTTAAACAGCTCGGAAATCCAGTTATCAGCGTGATCATTGTCAAAAATGACTGTCCATAGCATGTGAACATACCGCCCACCACCACTGGCCTTTCCCTTTGATTCCGCTGTTCCACAGATCAAGGGCGGAGGGATCCAGTACGTCGCCTCTCTTCCCAACCAGTCACCTTAGTCAGAGTCCCGTTCCTTCCTGCAATCACTGGCCACCATCGGCCACCACTGTCACCGTGCGCCACGAGAGATTTGTTCTTTCTTTCTTTCTTTCGCGTTCCCGGCAATGCTGTATCCTCAGTCCGGTTAGTAAGGCGAAGTCCACAGTCCGCCGCAGAGACCTCACCGGTCCCCACGGCTTCTCTCGGGACCTCAACCGGACTGGGACACATCTGGCGTCTCAAGGCTTCAAAGGAGGGGCAGGACTGTAAGATGTGGGTGGGAGTTTGGAAGCCTGTGCCACAAGGGCATTGGTAAGTATGAGAGTGTCCACTCACGCCGGCTCCGCGACTAAGCAATTATTGTCGTCAGTAGGGAGCTTAGTAGGGGGGTGTCCTGCGTATGTTTAGATCAGAACAGGCGCCACTGAACACCACCGAAGTGTCTCGGCAGCAGTGCAGTGTCTTCTCCGGTGGGTTGCCTCTTGACGACTTGACATTGACTGTTCCCTGTGGATTGCCGGTGCCGGGGCTGCGGCGGGGCCGACCGGGCTGTGGCTGTGGACAGGGTGTCGGAATGAGCGGCGTGGGTACACTGTCTCTGAGGTGGCGCAGAGATTTGGGACATCAAGAAAAAAAAAAAAAAAAAGGGGGGGGGGGGGGGGGGGGGGTATGAGAGAGTCAGAGACGTGAGAGATGGGAGAGGAGCTGGCAGTGTCCAGTTTGCAGCCTGAAGGTGGTGACTTGAGCTGCTCTGTCGAGTTGGTGGATGCCGTCCTTTACAGTCCCAATGTCCAGGCGTTGGCGCCACGCTCTTCTGAAGTTGTTCCTGAGGATGGTTTTAGCTTCACTGTGGGACATCGGGTGCCCTGACTGTTCCTGCCGGCTGCCGATCTTGAATAGACGGTCCACCTCCTCATTCCCCCCAATGCTACAGCGAGCAGGGATCAATTGCAGGACTACAGCAGTTCTGGGTTGGAGGAGACTGAGTTCTCTGATGGCTCTGATTGTCTGTAAACGGCTGTTCTACCCCTTCCAGGTTGCCACAAATGCCAGCTGTTTGCTGCCCGCTGTTGAACAAGGTCGGCCTATTGCGTGCACGTCGCCTTCGTCAACGCGCGAAACCACACGTGTGTATTTCAAACTTAACAGCTTGGCACCATCAGCGGCCAAGTGTAATAAACAGCCAGCCAGTCCGTGAACAGGGGGAGGGGATGGGGACAGACAGACAGAGAGCCAGTCACATCGACCGGAAGAGGCGAATGCCTGTCATACACGCGATGAAAACTCCATGTAGCGAACGTCGAGGATATTTATCCTTCCCTTCTCGATCTATGGCTGTTCCCCCAACCGAATTTCAGTCCAGACTAGTCAGTCACGAGACGAGGCAGTGGTTTGGAATGTTGGATGGTAGTGCTCTTGACCACCAGGAGGACGACGCAAACTGAAATGGCATGGTGTCCACCAGATCACTGGACAGGGCTGGAGCGACATCTGTGGGCTGACCGCAGACCCATCCTGCTTGGACAGCGATGACCGTCTCAGGTTTTGGACGACATGGGAGCTTCTGCGTAAGTCTACAGGAATACATTTTCTGCCTCCTCCTCCTCCTCCTCCTCCTCCTCCTCCTCCTCTTTCTCTTTTTCTTCTTCTTCTTCTTCTTCTTCTTCTTCTTCTCTGTCTGCCTGTCTGTCTATCTCTCTGTCTCTCTCTCTCTTCCTCTCTCTCTGTCTCTGTTTCTCTCTCTCTGTGTTTTCGTTTGTCTCTGTCTCTCTCTCTCTTTCTCTCTCTCTATGTCCCTTTGTCTCTGTCTCTCTCTCTCTCTCTCTCTCTGTATGCGTGCGTGTGTGGGTGCGTGAGAGAGAGAGAGAGAGAGAGAGAGAGAGACAGACAGACAGACAGACAGACAGACAGACAGGCAGACAGACAGACAGACAGAGAGTACTCTAACTGTTAAAGAATAATGTTTCGTGGAAAGCTGTCAAAATCATGTCTCGTTGCACCCCGTTCTGCATGTGGCCGGGCGTCGCTGTGGGTCCCGGGTGGGAGCAGGAAGGGGTGGACGGAAAGGTGGTAGGGAGGGGGGGGGGGGGGGGGGGGGGGGGGGGGGGGGGGGTGTACAGAAGGCTGGGCCGTGATGATGACACCAATCATCGCGCATTAGGCCGATCCACGTCACTCGCCGCCCCGCTCTTTCCGCCGCTCCGTCGTGTCGTCTCGGGCAGGAGTCGGAGGCGGAGGGGAACAGGCAGGTAGATGTTATCGTCACCCGGGTGGCGACCACCCGACGCCACGGCGTACAGAGAGAGAGAGAGAGAGAGAGAGAGAGAGAGAGAGATCCACCCGATGAATTTAGGTAAACAGACCAGTTTGCTATTGTTGCCTTTTTATCTTGTAATTCCTTCTGAAGGGAGTCCACTCCCCAGCCATCTTTTCACCCGTTCTTTACCCTCCCCCCCCCCCCCCTCCCCCCCCCCTCTCTTTCTCTCTCTCTCTGTAAGAATATGTATAGGTGTGTGTTGCATTACTTTGGCACACGCGCGCACTCACTCACGCGCATACAAACACATATAAACACGCGCGAGCACACGCACGCGGGCGCGCACACACACACACACACACACACACACACACACACACACACACACACACACACACACACACACACACACACATGCGCACGAGCGAAGGTGCAAGTTATCATGAAAAAAACGTTAAAAGGAAGAAAGAAGAAGAAGAGAGAGAGAGAGAGAAGAAGAGAGAGAGAGAGAGAGAGAGAGAGAGAGAGAGAGAGAGAGAGAGAGAGAGGAGAGAGAGAGAGAGAGAGAGAATGCACTTTGGGCGCGTACATGTGCATGTGTATGATGCGTATGTTTCCTAGGCCTGTGTACGACGCCATCTGTACATTATAGAAGCTTGCCGCTCTTATAAAAAGTTGTTCATAAATTTTGGTGCGGGTCAGGATTTCAACAAATCGTCAGGAGCTCGGCCATTTGTGTACTGAGGATCACATGAAGACCAAATAAGTAACTAAATAGGAACCATCCGAAACAGTTTTCAGCCACATGTTATCAATATTGGAATATTCACTAACTTTTTGATTCGGTCGAAAAGTTACCAGAAAGGCAACGTAGGGGCTTTTCTCTCCCTTTACTTTGGTAATTTGTATACGCTTTTTGTTTATTTAACTCCTTCATGAGGACCCATGACCTATAAATGAATAACTCTCTCTCTCTCTCTCTCTCTCTCTCTCTCTCTCTCTCTCTCTCTCTCCCTCTCTCTCTCTTCTCTCTCATAAGTGTTTGATAGTGGTATATGATCTCTTCGTATGCTTATTGTTATTTTTCTTATAACTATGCTTAATTATTTTCTTCACGTTTGCAGTATTTTGTTTGGTTTTTATTTTATGTGGATTTATCACTTAAAAATGTCCGTTCCCATTGTCTATTTTGTATACATGAATTTCGTGTATTTTGAACACGCCTTAAAAACTCTACCTAAATAAGCTCAAATATTGATGCCTAAAAAGAGGCGAAATAACAAGAGAGAGAGAGAGAGAGAGAGAGAGAGAGAGAGAGACGCGCGCGCGCGCGCACGCACACACGCACACGCACACGCACGCACACGCACACACACACACACACACGCACACACACACACACAGAAGTCAGGGTGTACTTCGTCTTGATATCATGTTCTTACTTCTGTATTTTCGATGACTCCTTTGGGGATGAAAGTACGACAGGAAATATTTTCTTATTACATATTGCTCCTAGTTACGTATTGCTCTTAGTTTCATATTGCTCTTAGTTTCCTTGTTGGCAGTCGGGGGACTCACTGCTAACAGCCTAGGCCTTGTCCCTGCTAAACATCTGGCGTTTGATTTCATATAGCAGCACCTGCTATGTTTTTCGTTTGTCATAATTTATTAAACTGATTGGATAATTCAGTTTGTTTTTTATTGTCACGACGATTTTCCACAAAGGAAAAGGGGGGGGAAAAAAAAAAAAAAAAAAAAAAAAGAAGAAAGAAAGAAAGAAAAAGAAAAAAAAAAAAAAACAAAGAAGGAAGAGTATTGGGTGCACTCTTCAGTTTGAACAGAAAGGGCGTTCCCTACCTCTGCAGCTCTATCAGCAAATTGTTCAGAACACCATTGAAATCACTGGGGAAAAAAAAACGGCTACTTGCATGATCCGTTGTGAAAGCTCCTTTGATTGGTAGACATTCTTTTTGCCCCTTTTGATTGGTAGACATTCTTTGTCCTTTTGATTGGTAGACATTCTTTGTGATGATTGTAAACATTTCTTTGTCCCGTTTTTTCACCCTGTGGTCCTGAACACTCTTCGTTGTAGAGGATAACGGCGAGAACACGTAGGTGCAGCGACGATCATACACGTGGATAGTTACATGGCTACGATTTGAAAAAAAAAAAAACAAAACAAAAACAAACCTGTCTGACGATACTAGCCTGCCGATAGTTATTTGTCGTACAGGATGATATGTTGCTTAAAACTGCCTTTCGGATAGTTCTTTATGTGACAAGTCTCGTGAGAGTTTTATCTTCTCCTGGCAAACGGGTGGCTTCCAGTTTTGTCTCGGACAGATCGTGTATGATCGCGGCGTCTGTTTTAGTTATCGTTGCAGGAAATTTGGACGGTTAGAATGCGTAATTGGCAAATCATGGATCAGACTAAGAAGGAGATTTTGTTTGTTTAAGATATAATAAAATAAAAGGACAAAGTTATCAAAAAAAACAATAAAAAAAGACCCGAATGTGATTCGATCCCATATCACCAAAGTACTAGAATCCGACACTTTGCCCAAAACGTAAATAAGGTTCTGACGTAATTTTGCTGTCTAATTAACATATAAAGAAAGTGTCTGGGCTACCAGGGAAAATTTATCTGGCTACGACACCCAGAAAAACAAAATACCCCCCCCCCCACCCCCCAAACCCCCCAGAAAAAAAAAATCAACTAACGAAATGGAAGTAATTGCAACATCTTGTAAACAGAAGCAAAAACATGTCGGGAGTACAAGCCAATGACCAATCCTTCTGTCTCCACCCCATTCTACTGCAGCTTGTACGAAAACCAACTACGAAAAATCCATCGTCGAGAGAACTCTCTGTTTTTCAGTTAGCGACTAGAGTGACCAACAAATGACGTTAGACCCTCAGTTAAGAGAAAAAGAAGTCACCATTATTTGGCTGAAGAAAACCGCAGTCGATCCCTTTCCTCTGACCACTGGCATGGTGTCGTGTCAAGTCACGTGACAAAGAAGCGTCCGCCGATTGGCTGTTACACTGGCTAGGATAGAAAAAAAAAAAAGAAACGAGTTCTATTCAGAAATTATGCAGGCTTGAAAGTATCCGCTTCGTAGCGAGACCAGTATTCAAAGTATTGTGTGCTAATGTGTGGATAGGATAGGATAGGATAGGATAGGATAGATAGGATTGTCGCTTTTTATGCAACGTGTATGACGGTTTTACGGGGGAAAAAAGTCTGGCTTTATTCAAGTTTAAAAAAGGCTGCGCCAGTCTTTGAATAAGTTACTTTATATCTATTCATTTCTCCAGTTCTTGTTGCTGTGTAGATGTGTGTTCGGTATGGGGTATATGGGCAAGCTTGGAGCATCCTTTTTTTTTTTTTTTTTGGTGATGTTTCCTTCTTTGTTCTGTGTGCTCTGTGCTATCATGCCTGCTAGGCGATTCGGTGTCGTAAGCAACATTCCTTTGGAGTTATGTTTTCTTGTGGGAGCAAGAGTTACCCTACTTGTTTATTGAAACCCAAATCGCCTAGCAGAAAGGACAGACCACACAGAACAAACAAGGAGACAAAAGGTTATATCAGTCTTCAGCAAAGCGCAACTTGTGCGTGTCCATTTCTTTACTTACTGTTGCTGCATCCATGGGTCAGGTATATGGTGTGTGGGCAAGCTTCAAACATTCGTTTTTGTTGCTTGTTGTTTTTGTGTTGTGTTCTTAATTTGCTCATGTTTCCTTGTTTGTTCTGTTCTGGATGCCCTATGTCTGTATTTATGCTTGTGAAATGGTGTAGTGGTGTGTGGTAGCATATGTATTGAGGTTTAGACGTAAGTGTCCGACCATGATGGAAAAGTTTGTCTTTCTTTTGTTTTATTTGTTTGTTTGTTATTTATCATCTCCCCTCCTCATTCAATACTTCCTTTTTCATCAGTCAAACCGAGGATGCTAGTATGTTCTTTCTGCTACACTTTGTCTTCTGTTAACTATTGTTCACAATCGAACGGTTCTGCCAGTCTGGCATAAACCTTAGCTTGCGTTTGTTACTTTGTTCAATCGTTGGTGATTTGTACTCATGTCAGGAACAGGGTATGTAAGGACAAGTTAAAACATCGGACAAGTTAACCCCTCTCGATAGATGTCTTAACAGTGGCATTCTTTTTGTTTTCATAGATATTGGGTCATAGATGTCTTAACGGTGGCATTATTTTAATAGATATTGGGTCCATAGATGTCTTAACAGTGACATTATTTTCATAGATATTGGGTCCATAGATGTCTTAACAGTGGCATTCTTTTCATAGATATTGGGTCATAGATGTCTTAACAGTGGCATTCTTTTCATAGATATTGGGTCATAGATGTCTTAACAGTGGCATTATTTTTTTTTTTTTTAATAGATATTGGGCCACAGATGTCTTAACAGTGGCATTATTTTGGATTACTTGGGTCTTATGATCATCGTTTCCATGGTAAAGAAAACCACAGAATGGGCCATAGAGAATCACAGTGCGAAACGAGTAGTGAAGATGAAACAGTGAAAAATCGTTTTCCATGGCAAAGACAACCACAGAATGTGTCCCCCCCTCCCTCTCCCCTTCCCCTCTCCCCTCCCCCTCCCCCCCCCCCCCCCCCCCCCCCCCCCCCCCCCCCCCCCCCCCCCCCCCCCCCCCCCGCATTTTAAGTCCATACACCCTGTTTTTAAGGGTAGTCAGAGGGACCCGTGGGGTCGGCTGGACAACAACAACAACGGAACTAAAACTGAAGGGTCGCCATCATCGACCCACACATGCCGACGATTGTGCTGTTTTTTGGCATCAAGGCTTCCAGTTCCCACAGAGGCAGAGACAGTAACAGGAAACGAAAGACGTCTTCCACTGAAAATCCGCCTCCTACCACCACCACCGCCACCACCACCACCACCACCACAAACCACCACCACCACCACCACACCACAACCCTCCTCCCACTTCCTCCCCTTCCCTCTCCTCTCCCACCACTCCTCTTCCCTCAAGATCGACAGTTCCAGATGCTTTCAAAAAAAAAAAAAAAAAAAAAAAAAAAAAGAGAGAGAGAGAGAGAGAGAGAGAGAGAGAGAGAGAGAGAGAAGTTCAGTGTTTGAAAAAAAAAACCTCTTCTTCCAGCACAGCTCTGGAGGGGGGTGGGGGTGGGGGGTGGGGGGTGAGCTTTGAACAGTGAGGACTGCCAGTGACAGGCGCGGCCCCACTCTGATACCATCGACTGTTGTCGTCGGAGCCGCCACTGTCGGCGACAATCTTGGGCGCAGTTAACTCCTCATGACATCTCCCTGTGCCGGAAGCCTTTCTGTCAGGAGTGGGCGGCTAAACGGGGACTTAGGTCCTCTATCATTTTTACCCCCTACAGATCTGGGAAGGAAAGAGGGGTGGGGTTGGGCGGGGGTGGGAGGGTGGGTTGGGGGGTGGAGTTATCAAGGGAGTGATCAGGAACAGCCACTTCGGGTACCACCCTGATGAACTGCCAGGCCCCGGCGGTCGTCTGGGAGGGTTGTGAGTGTTGTCGATGTGGTCCATGATGTGTGAAGGCAGGTCGGGCTTTCAGCGCACTGTCCTTCCCTAATCCTCAGCGCCTCCGCCATGACGGATCGCCATTCAGTGTCTCCATCCACTTTCTGTTCACACACAACCAAGGGAAATAACCCCCAGTCAAGTCAATTAACAGAACCCCGGTACTTTGTTACACATTCCGATCGGTTCAGCCTGGGTCAGTCTGAAAGTTTTGAAACAGGAAAATTGAAAATATGGTCGAGCCGCACAAATCATCTTTTTTTTTTTTTTTCGGTTACACAATTTAAGCACACGTGTATATAACTACCACGGTAATTTTGACCTTTGTGCAGTCCACAGCTCTGAAGTATTACATGTGTTCATCTAAGCTGAAGTTTTGTTCTGGATGCCTGTGCAAGATTCAAAGCAACAACTCACCGGGAATCACTGGAGGGGGTACATTATTTCATATCCCACCCGTTCACCCCGACCTTCCTTTGGCCCATTAATTTCCCGGTTACACCTGTTCTTTTCAGTCTTTTTTTGTTTGTTTGTTTATTTCTTTTGTTTGTTTTTTTTTTAACCTCGTCTGATATGACCAAGATCTAAAAATCGCTTTTTTTGTTAGTTACTTTAACTGGTATCTCTTACAAATTAGTGGTTCTGGTTTTAAAGCGTATATATTTCAACAGGGTGATAGCAGGATAATACTCAACACAGCATGGTGTTATCATAGTTTTAACTATTTATGACCAGACGATCATTGTCGGCTCACTCAACATTACCGAAGCGAATTGTCGGCAGTGCGCTGTCTCCTCCAGTGGGTTGCCCGATGGCGATGTGACGTTGTGGACTGTTGATGCAGGGCCTGCCACAGGGCAGAAGTGTGGCTGGGTTTATGGAGCCAGATATTGTTGTCAGGAGGTCTGTGATGAATGCTGCTTCCAGAACTTAAGACTGATGGCATTCTAACCCACTCGTTCACCAAGGCATCAACATTTCCACCGCCTGGGCTTCAGATAGAACTCGCACAGGTATCAAGGGTTGACTTGAACCAGATTACACAAATGTTGTGCGTGTGTGTGTGCGTGTATGTGTGTGTGTGTGTGTGTGTGTGTGTGTGTGTGTGTGTGTGTGTGTGTGTGTGTGTGTCCCCCAAGTGAGAATAACATGAACCAAATCTGCTGTCGGTAAAGGATTAACACAATTCAGTATAAGAAGCCGTCCGTTTTTAGTTTTACATGGGGTGCAAAATGTAAATGAATCT
>JADBJO010000069.1:557500-590986 GCA_016801955.1 Conus betulinus
GTATCCAGCCAGTGATCCCGGGTTTGGAGTGCGACTTGTTCCACTAAAAGCAGGCTGTTTCTTCTCTTTCTCTCCTTTTGTGGTTCTCCTTGTGTGTGAGCAGGAGTTGTCGGCTCCTCTCACTCAAAACCCATTAGTGTTGTTTGCCGCGAAAAAAAAAAAAAAAACGCCTCTCTCCCCCATGTCCAACTCGGCAGGAAATGTTTACTGCGGAAATGAGGCCTGGAGAGAGAGAGAGAGAGAGAGAGAGAGAGAGAGAGAGAGAGAGAGAGAGAGAGAGAGAGAGAGGGGAGGGGGGGAGAGGAGGGGGAGGGGGGAGAGAGAGGAGGAGGATATATAATAGGGTTACTAGATTCCAACTTCGGAAGACGCCATAGAGTAAAGAGCAAAGCTGGAATTTCCAAACTGTCGCCATTGTCATGACACGATATCATTCTTTTGACTCTCTACCGCTTGTTCATACGCTTACGAAAGTGTTAAGTGCATTATTTTGTTAATGAAGAAAAAGGGTCCGCAACTTGCTTGAATGCAGAGCGGAACAACAACCAGAAGTCTGTTTTTGTCAGACTGGTGAAAAAAGTTTGTTTTCGGACGCGTTTTTGTTTACCATATTCAACAGTCGGTAGTTGCATTGCTATAAGATTCTTCTGATCTGTTCTATCTTCTTTCCTGGTCTTTTAATTTAAATTAAGATTTATTATTTTTTTTTTTTTACAAATTTTCCCCACATGATATTCAGCATTTTTTTTTTTTCTCTTTTACGTATCAATGTTGATTATGCAATCCGCCGATGTGTTTTCTGTTGTTAAATTTTCCGTCACTGAGCACATTATAAGCATTTGCTTGTTGTTTCGGTTCAATAATTTATGTACACATCTATTCAGTAAAGAAATGCTTTTGAAAAAAAAAAAAAAAAAAGTCGGTAAAGAGCTGCAACAGTCACATGAATGACGGTGCCATCGCTGTCTGACTGTTGGTCACAGCATCGCAGTGTCAACGGAGACGGCTTGGCGGTGCGTGTTTCAGCATGATTTGTCTCCCCCCCTGATATCCGGGTACGATCTGTCGTCCGGCCACACACCTTAATTAGGATTTCGTACTAATACAACTACATGTTCCACGTCAGCGTTGTGAGGCCTGCCATAAAGTTGACCCAGCATTTCATGCTGAACTGATAATTGATCAAAAGAACAAACTCCCCACCAATTATGTCCCTTGTCTGGGGGTGGGGGGGTGGGGGGAATTCACCGATAAAATCACAATCGTCAAATACATGACCTTTCCCATAGTTGACGTCACATTTCAGGCCTTTGCACTCATCTGTGATCCCATCTTTGCGCCACCTGGAAGTGTCCCCAAATAGTCCCATTCCCTTGATTTTAATCTGCCTGCATGGAACCACCTGCCTTGTACCTTGATGGTCATATGGAAAAAAAATGAGGAGAATCACTTCCAGACACAACAAAAATTCTCAAAAACAATTAATTGCGCCAGTTTACAAAAAATCTACTCCTTAAGCTCTTTTGCTTCTCGTCTCTTCTACTTTCTGTTCTCTCCATTTCTGTCTTCCTGCCTGTGAACGCCCTGCTGACGGAAAACTCGGTGTCAAGTGGGAAAATTGCAGGTGAAGGCAGCAACACCGTCGTCGTCCTACGACTCAAGCCCGTCGGCCCTGTGACAACAACAATGGCGGATCCTGAATTGAACCGAGCAACACGAGTTCAATATTACAGAAAGAAACCGCCCAGCCAGGTGCGACGAGACCAGGCAAGAGCAAAGCAGCAAAAACAGACGGCTGGAACAGGTTGGTGTTGAAATCGAAAACATTTGTGAAACGAATGAACTGGCCTTGTTCGACACGGAATTCGAAAATTATGGTACACAGAGCAGCACACGTGATGTTTACGAACAACACATCAAGCCTACACCCGCTGACAGCGAACCCGACACGCCGGATGTTCAAGACAATCTCCCGCCGCGCTATGCTCTGGTCGGTCGGAATGCGACATCGTTCATCAGGAAATCGAGCACTCTGTCATCGACACAGGCCTTGACCACTCTGTAGACAGAACAGTGGCAGGATTTGACACAAGAGTAGTAAAAGACTATGTCGCAACTTTGACTGATCGACAGATACAAAGGCGGTTGCGAGATAAGAACAGGAACACAGCATTCAGAAAGATTGTGCTTGAAAAGTCAGATGAGGTGGGTGTGTTGCTCTGTGAATCGGATGACATTATTTTAGAATATTCCAGCGATCCGAGTTTGGAAGACGGCTGTGTGTTCTGGTATATGTCAAGCAGGAACACAGGAACATGTCATCGGAAGAACGTGTGAAGCTGGCCCACCTGCGGAAAGGAAGACGTGCCAGCAACACACAACACGCAGAGATTCAAGCACGTGCTCTACGGCGGTTGCATGCTCTCCGCGGCCTGGTCCAGTTCTACCTTGGGTGACTGTCCTCCTGTAAAACGGATTGTGCACACATATCAGGGACATTTTGTTATTCACGACTTTGCCATCAATATGAAAAAAACAACAACATTGCTATGGTTTCCATGTCAATGAAATCGTGTCGCGTTTTGTAAATGCACATCGCGCCGACTTGCTACATGGGCTGTATAGTCTAATAGCATAAAATTTCGTTCGTGTGAAGAGATAGAAAAGAGGTGCGAGAGTCTGGAAGAGAAAACGCCTGCCTCTCCTCTGCAACGAAAGAAACACAAGACGATATGAACGAACTGTTTGCTGCTTCCAGACAAAATGAAGATAACGTGACGTCAGTATTTCACAGCGTCGAAGGATTGAAGTATGACATCGATGCACTCAGGGGACACTGTGACACGTCGGAAAGCTTTTCCAGGAGAGACAATCTCCGCATGTATGGACTTCAGCAATCAGATAAGTTGTGTCACGGACGGACGGCTCAGCTTTTGAACTTTTTCTTGATGGGTCAACGTAGGGAAACTAGAGTTCTCTTCTGTTAATGGTTTTATAGTTCCCTAGTCACTTTTGGATACGTTCTATACTTCCGTACTCCTTCATATTCCTTTTCATTCATAAGGATCAGGGTCTCTTTATGGTGGTTTATCGTTGATTTTACTAACTTTTTTCCTTCTATCCTGTTGGGTGCCCCATCTTTTAGGAAAAACCGTGCTTTTTGCAACCCCCGAGTGTGTGTGTGTGTGTGTGTGTGTTTTCCTTTCTTCCCTACTCTTCTATTCTTAGGATGTGTGAACTGCCGGTGGACCGTCCTCCCTCATCACCCCTCCACGGTCTTCACCTCTTTTTTTTGGTAACTGGGTCGTTTTTTTTTTTTTTGTGAAATCAAGTTTCCAGCCACACTAGTTGGGTCTGTTTTTTTTTCAGTTGCACGTGCAGTCCGTGCGGGTTTCCAACTTCCCTGCGTGACTGACTGCGTGTGTGAACTGCTCAGCTGTGGGTTTTAGGTTTGGTTTGTGGAGTCAGAGGGACAGATGGGGAAAGGATTTTGAAGGGTCATGTTCCACAGTCTAGACAAGTTTCTTCAGACCATTCCTGGTGGGATTCTGAAGAGTTCCTAGTCATTTCGTTGTGACGTACGTTTTGGCGCCGGCCTGCCTGCCCTTCGCCTGGGTCGAGACAGGAGACACTGGGTGTCCCCGCCCTACCCTCCTCCATTCCGCTCACAAACTGCTGGTATAGTATTGATCCGTATGGTTTGTTTGTTTAGAATGGTGCATTTTTCGTCGGAAGTCTGGAAATTTTGAGGTTCTGGTCATAGCCCTTAGCAGATGATTGGGCGTGTACAGTTTCATATCATTATGAAATGCGCGTTACTCTTACAAAAAACCCCAGTTATTGTGAATTGTAAGTCCGTTTATTTTGAGACTTTGGGGACCAAAGTGGTTTTGGTTCAATCATAGTACGGCTTGGTATCAAGCCATAGTCAATGTAAAGTTTTTTTTTTCCCCCCTTTTTTGTTTTGACTGAGAGACCTGACCGCACACTTGGCCCGGTTACGAGAATACCCCGCAGTTCGGGTAGGGCCCTATATTGCTACGGGCCCTATATGCCACAGGCCCTATGCCACAGTATATGCCACAGGCCCGATATGCCACAGACCTTATAAGCCAGTGGTCAAGCAATGGTCAGAATGGCCTTTGGTCAAGCAATGTCAAACTGACCAGTGGTCAGACCATAGTCAAAATGACCAGTTGTCAAGCCATGACTGACCAATGGTCAATTTCCGGTCAGTTTAACATTTGCTTGACCACTAGTCAGTTTGACTTTTGCTTGACCACTGGTCAGTTTGACCTTTGCTTGACCACTGGCATATAAGGTCTGTGGCATACCGGGCCTTCTTGCAGATTAAAAATCCCTTTGTGGCATATACGGCCTTTGGCATGTAGGGCCTGTGGCATATAGGACTTGTGGCATATAGGGTGCCTCCGCGCAGTTCGATGATATGTGAGTGAAAACTGTAGGCGAGCCGAAATATTCTTCCTTTTTTTTTTTTTTTTTTTTTTTTTTACAGTATATTTGCGCTTGCTACGGGGCCCTAGATCCCAGCTACGTGTTTGTTTTGTCATGTCTTGGTCGTGAGCATGCGGCGTGCATCCAGGCGCGTGCGTGGCCCACTAAATTCTCGGGCGGCGCTCGCGTTCCCCCATCAGCACTCTCCATCGCCCTGTTCCTTGTCTGTGTTTTGTTCCTGTTCGTCTGGGTAAAAATGTGGGGGTGGGGGAAGGGAGTTGTGCATGGAGAGGGTATTGAATATTACATGTAGAATTGTTTGATTCAGGGTAGGATTATCTTATTGCACAATTTTGATGTGTATATGTCGTATGGTTATGCTGATGAGTATGGATTTTGATAATCATTGGTGATACAGTTAATTAGCGAATTTTGTGCATTGTAGATGCTGTGAGTTTTGATACAAGAATTTTGCTGAATCACGAAACTGGCGTAGGCTTTCAGCCCTTCTGAGATTTCTGGTTAACCTTAGTTGTGTAAACAAATATCACATGTGCTCGCGCTTTTGTTTTTTCTTTTGTGTATAGCGATTTCTCAACCTGTAATCCATTCTTCCGTAAATGAGGGAAAAGAGGAATTAGAGAGGTGGAGTTTGGATATCACTTTCCCATTTGTTTCCTTTTATTGATTGCAGTCCCTTTATAAGTAGAGGAGGGGGGTTTGAGCAAATAGTAGAAGAAAAGAAAAAGAAACACCCGAAGGTGCTGGGGAGGACCCAGAGAAGCACTGTCTTCTACCTGCCTTTTGAGCAGTCCTGTACGACCCTTGAAGGCCTGCGCTGTGTTGACGATGGGAGGAGGGGGTTTGAGCAAATAGCAGAATTTATTAGGAGAAAGAAAAAAAAAAAAAAAATCAACACATAGCAAATTAGGGTTTTTTTTTCCTGTAAAGCAGAGCGAGTTAACAGGGAGGGAGGGGGTTTGACAGTGCTTACCTCTCCTAGCATAGTCATATAAGACCCCCACACAGCTCCATATTCCGGAAGTATATACAGACCATGATTGGTTTGCAGAGTTTGTTTCTTCACCTTCCCTCTGGTGCTTCGTCCCACCTTTTGGTCACCTGCCCAGTTCTCTCCACCTTCCTATGTCTTCCACCTTCTCTCCCGCTGTCGCCATGCACCTTCCTGCCCTGGGAGCGCTGGGCCGCTGTCGCCATCCCAGCCGAGATCGGAGCCCTCCCCCCCCCCCCCCCCCCCCCCCCCCCCCCCCCCCCCCCCCCCCCCCCCCTGCTGGGCGCCTGCACGAGGCCTCGCCAGCCACGGCGATCACCGTCAGCTGGAGGGCTCCCGCCGGATCCCCGGGCCGTGAACCCCATCGGCGTGGCTTCTGCGGCGCTGCAAGGACTCTCGTCCTCAACTCCCACGGCGAGTCCCTTCGTGTTGTGTCTTGTGAATTGTTGCTGGAGAGAGTGTGGCCTGTCTCCCCTTGCCCTTGTATGTGTGATTGTGCAACGATAACTGTAACCCGACTCTCGGGATTTGTGTCCAAGGTTCGCTACCCTTTGAAGGAAGTGACTGATGCAACATGTGACACATGCTCCTGTGTGCTGGGAGTTAAGAAAACTCAACATATTTCTCTTGGATATTGGTTGTATGTATGTGTGTCTGTTGTGTAGTAGATCCTTTATGCTAGAAATGTCCCTCCTCTTATTTTCTTTGAGTTGAGTGGGGTGGTAGCATTTTAGGTTGGGTATAGAGAGGAGTGGTGAGATAGAGTGGGGAGGTGGGGGGGAGTCCCAAAGGTTGGTGTTTGTTTTGGATTACATTTTTTTTTGGGAGTGCGTTTTTTTTTTTTTTTTTTTTTTTTTTTTTTTAACCCGTGTAGGTAGCTCGGATTCCTCTATAGGCACTTTTTCTCGACTTTCATTTTCCTCCCCTCTACTTTTCCTTCTGTCTTTCTTTCATTCTTCTGTATGGCCCTTTCCAGTAGAGTGACTGATTTTTTTTTGGTGCTTGTCCATATGTAATAAAGTGTGGTCTTAGTTGTTTATCTTTGCCTCCCTGTGTTTGTCCGTGAGTGTGTGGCGATTCGCGGATCCCGCCTGGCCCGTCTCCTGAACCTGTCACTTCATTGACAGTGTTGGTGGAGATGCCGGGGAGGGGCAGATGATTCCGCTGTTGCCTCACACTGCTGACGGACACGGGGAGAGCTCTGTCTATCGTTCTGTTAATCTAGCTGCGGGAGTTGGTTGGGTTAGGCCCTAGAGTGGAAGGGGGCCTACCCAGGAGCGTTCGGGACCTGGAGTGTTGGTGGGGTAGGGGCAGTGCCTGCCCGTGACAGCTCGCACCCGTCCGCCGCCTTGCGTTCCGCCGGATTACGTAGTTTCTCTGTTAGTTGCGTGTTCATTTCCGTTCATGCCGTGTATACCACTTTCCGTCTATTAGTATAAGTAGGTATTGGTACTGTTTTGGGGTACGGGGTGGTCTTGATTCGGGGGGACTAGTGCATAGGTTTCTCTTTCAGTTCGCCGATACCAGCGCTTGTGTGTCGGTTGGTCCACAGTTGGCATATTTGGCTGTACCCCTGACAACTTTAAAAGTATGAAGGTGAGCTAGGTAGGAGATTGGTTTCCCTCTTCTTTGACCATCCCATTGGTTATCGCGGTTCAGTGTAGGGCATTCGGTCGTCTGCGTCGCGATTCCGTAGTAGTTTTGTTTTGGAAACTTATGTGATATTGTGTATTGGTTGATTGGTACACTAGGAGACAGGGTTCTTTGAATAATCAGTAACAGGGCCATCCTATATTGCTTAGGCTGTCTCTTGCTGTCTCGATTACACTCGCCTAAAAACAGTTGTACCCCTCTTGTTAGTTCGTTGATGTTAGGGAATTTCATTTTCTTTAGCCAACACTAGGTAGTGTGTGTGTGTGTGTGTGTGTGTGTGTGTGTGTGTGTGTGTGTGTGTGTGTGTGTGCGCACCAGTATGGATGTCTGTTACAGCAATAAAAAGATCATGTATTAGTGAGTGCGTGAGATCTGTGAGTTGGTTGGATTTGCCAGGCAGGATCTTTTTCAGTAAGGTGTAGTAGGGGCCTGGTCATCGGCCAGTGTTCCCATTCTACCCTGGGTGTGCGCAGCCTCCCTTACCTTGTTTACGGTAAGCCTGCTGCCGAGTTTGTCAAGTCATAGGACGTGTGTTTCCGTAACTGTCCCAAAGATTTTGCCGGGCTAGGCCGTAGGTTAATCATCCGGACTCGTCGTTCGATCGGACTTAGAATTACAGCTCTGGTTCTGGCACTGAGGATAAACTCACAATCTAAGAAGAGGGAATTTCTGGTTTTGTCAGATTCACTGTCGGCTTTGGAGGCCATAGCTGGCCACAACCTTCAGCATCCAGAACTTTTACACTTCTTTGAACTTTTTACCAAGTTGAAAGTGGAGGGTTACAACATTCTTCTGGCTTGGGTTCCTGGTCATGTTGGCATTGGAGGGAACGAGATGGTTGATCGATTGGCCAAGAATGCCATAAGAGAGAATCTGTCAAACACACCTATCCCTGCTCTCAGATCTGAAACCCAAAATTAACGATTATGTCAGAGACCTCTGGCAGGAGGATTGGAATACACAGACGCATAACAAACTCTTTCAGATCCGTCCAAACCTTAAGGAGTTCCTCTCATCTTCGTCTGGTGGTCGTAAAGAAGAAACAGTTCTATGCCGGCTGCACACCGGCCATTCGTATTTTACCCATTCATACCTTTTAAGAGTGAAAAAGCTCCGTGTTGCATTCCGTGTCATGTGCCACTCACAGTGAAACATATTCTTTTAGAATGTTGGGACTTGCACAATGTGAGACACAAACATTTTACAGCAGATTCCATCCATGAAAACCTTGTTCAGAGATGTTCCGCCTGACGCGGTCTTTGAGTTCTTGAAAGAGGTTAACATTTTTCATCGGATCTGAGATTTTATAATGGAAAGATTTTTAACGAAGTTTTGGTTTGAGTTTTTAGAAGATGTATTTTAAAGAATTGTGTGAATGAATGACTTGTGAGTTGATTTTAACGTGGTGACAGCCCTGATATGGCCCTTTGCGGTCGGCTGGGCTATAAGCAACATTATCTTATCTTTCCGCGTTGTTTGCCGAACCAAAGGCCGTGCTTTGCCGTATTTTGATACCGTTCAGACACGTACTTTCGCGAGTTGTTTGAAGGTTTATAGGGTAATCGACCGTTTTCTGTGCACCCGATTCCAGGTCCGTAGCGTTAACCTAGTCAATTAGGGGGCCGCCTACCGTGTAGCGACGTGTGCGTTCGATCTGTTCTGTGAAAGAACTACTTTGAATGGGGGCGTCATTTTCGCCGACATGCTTTATTAGTGTGTTCAGGAAACCGAGTATTGTTTCGAGAATTGGTGCCTTCATTGGCAGTGATTGCTTCCGCATTTCTGGGATTTGGGGTTAGAATAGTGCGGTCATTCGCCGATCGTAAAATAGCCTTCGTTGGCTTGCTCGAGATCTTACTCGCTATGTTGAGTTTCTGATGCAAGGGGTCCGTTTAATCCCTTACTATTGACCTGACCTTCATTGGTTAGAGGATTGTTGTGAGCTCTGCTGGAGTTTTACTGGCACATGTTTGGTAGGCCCTGTGTGGTCAGTTCGTGTTAGGGAGTGCCTTCAGTGGCATAGTTGCTGCGCAAGCAGAAGGAACCATCTACAGGTCTCATTTTCAGTTTTTTTTTTTTCCTTGGCACTGGATAGGGCTATCTCAAAGTGATATTTGCGTGAGGGGACAACTTGTTGCAATTTCTTTCTTGTTGGGACTTTTCACTTTCATAGCCTGAGGACAGGCTGTTGGCATGCTTTGACTCCCACAGCGAAAAAGTGTCCGGGTTCAGATTAGTGTGACTGTTTAGTTCACTCCGTCAGAATAGAGTCCCGTACGGTCTCATTGTTGGCCTGTCAGAGTGGGTCTTCTTTTTTCTTTGCGTCCGTGTAAATTTCTCTCTGGCAAGACCGGAAATCTCAGTTGCCCCGTCAAGGACAAGAACGGAAATGCCATCTTAGGCAAAGAAAACCAGAGAGCTAGATGGGTTGAGCACTTCAAAGAAATATTACAGACCCGCACCACCAGCCCCGCCTGACATCCCACCACCAACTGAGCTTCTTGATATCAATACCAACCCCCCAACGAAGACAAATCACCAAAGCCATCAAGTCCCTCAAGGCAGGCAAGGCAGCAGGTCCTGACGGCATACCACCCGAAGCACTAAAGGCAGACATCCAGACTTCGACTGAGATGCTACACCCCCACTCCTACACAAGATCTGGGAACAGGAGAGAGTGCCAGAAGACTGGAAGAAAGGCCATCTTGTAAAGCTGCCGAAGAAAGGGGACCTGTCATCCTGCAACAACTGGAGAGGAATCATGCTGCTGTCCCTCCCGGGGAAAGTATTGACAAGAATAATCCTAGAGAGATTGAAGACCACCCTTTGACCAGACACTTCGGGAAGAACAGGCAGGCTTCCGCCAAGATAGATCATGTACGGACCATATTGCGACACTGCGGATCATCATCGAGCAGTCCCTAGAGTGGCAGACCCCCCTGTACACAGTTTTCATCGACTTTCAGAAGGCCTTTGACAGTGTCGACAGAGACGTCATCTGGAAACTTATGTACCACTACGGCTTTCCACCAAAGTTCGTTACCATCATCCAACAACTATACAAAGATGCCACCTGCCAAGTCATCCACGATGGGAAGCTGGCGGAACCCTTTCTCTGTACAAACCGGCGTCCGTCAGGGCTGTTTACTTTCGCCGACAATTCCTCCTGATGGTGATTGACTGGGTCATGAGACAGTCTACAGCAGGCCGGAGGACAGGTATCCAGTGGACTTTCACGAAGCAGCTGGAGGATCTGGACTTCGCGGACGACATCAGTCTCCTCTCCCACAAGCAGCAAGATGCACAAGAGAAGCTATGTCGTGTTGCAGAAGAAGCTGAGAGACTGGGCTCCAAATCAACATCGGGAAGACAGAGGTCATGAGGGTGAACAACAAACAGCAAGATTCAGTCTGACTTCACCAAGAAGACATCAAGGAAGTTGACAAGTTTGTTTACCTGGGCAGTGTAGTCAGTAAAGATGGGGGGACAGACGAAGACATCAAATGCAGAATCAACAAAGCAAGCAGACACGCCTTCAACACCCTGCGCCAGATCTGGAGATCAACAGCCCTCTCACTCTGCAACAAGATCCGGATTTTCAAACACAAACGTGAAGTCTGTTTCTTCTATATGGTTCAGAAACATGGCAGGTAACAAGAAGACCACACCAACAAACTACAAACGTTCATCAGTAGGTGTCTCAGAAACATCCTCAACATCAGGTGGCCAGAAGTTATCTCCAATGAACAACTGTGGGACACGACAAGACAAGTCCCAATAGAAACTGACGGGTTCAGGTTAGTGTGACTGTTTAGTTCACTCCCTTCAGAATAGAGTCCCGTGCGGTCTCATTGTTAGCCTGTCAGAGTGGGTTTTCTTTTTTCTTTGCGTCCATGTAAATTTCCCCCTGTTTCCCATTACGTAGGGTGGAGTGAGGTACACCGTAATGTTGAGCTGGTGTTGGGTATTTACCGTTAGGACGGCAATTCTACCCACCTTCGAGTCGTGTAATCCGTTGTGGGATCTCAGTACTGAGTGTGGTAGCTTCACTCCTTAGGACTAACTCCCGTCTTAAGATCTCTGGATGGTATTATTACCTTAGGGTTGGGTGAGGTGTATCCTCCCCCTTCCGTGTGACTGTGAGTTGTGCCGGAATTTAGAGCTCTAGTGTGAAGTCAGTGTCTACCTATCTTAGTGTCTGAGACACCATATGGACTCAAGAGTGGACCAGCCCACTTACTCGCCAGCGGGCCAAGCGCACCGTGACAGGCATACTACCCGGCATGACTAGCCCAACCACCGTAGCGTCCACCGGCCCGACCACCCAGACTGTATTTGTCCAGAGCTGGCAATCCTATTCTCTTAGCCACGACTGCCACAGGACAGACCAGCGTATCTGTAGAGATGGAGGACGAGTTAGGCGGTAGTCAGCTCCACATTCCAGAACTGGTGGGATATCAAGGTCTTCCGCCCCGAAGGTCTACTATGCCTGCTGGCCCTCCAGGATTTACACCTCGTCCACACGCCCCGTCGTATCCGGGTCTCCTGAGCAACTGCAGGCCCTCTACCGACGCAATGA
Source organism: Conus betulinus (assembly GCA_016801955.1). Classification (NCBI taxonomy): domain Eukaryota; kingdom Metazoa; phylum Mollusca; class Gastropoda; order Neogastropoda; family Conidae; genus Conus; species Conus betulinus. The sequence continues at coordinate 569,200 of JADBJO010000069.1, forward strand.
GGAGCGCCGTGAAAGAGAGAAGCAGGAGAGAAAGGAAGAGAGGAAAAGGAGGAGAAAGAGAGGCGAGAAGAACGAAGGTGGCAGCTACAGATGGAGAAGAAGAGGCTAGAAAAGGAGGAAAGAGATCAGAGATGGCAGTTGGAGATGGAGGAAAAGAAATTAGAGAAGGAGGAAAAGAGACTAGAAAAAGGAGGAAAGAGAGCGAAGGTGGCAGCTAGAAAAGGAGGAAAGAGAATGAGATGGCAGTTGGAGATGGAGGAAAAGAAACTAGAGAAGGAGGAAAGGGAGAGACGAGAAGAATGGAGACGGCAGCTGGAGATGGAAGAGAGAAGGGTGGATAGGGAGAGGAAGAAGACCGTACCTGATCTGGAAACGCTTCTGCAAGCTGAGCGGGAGAAGACAAGGCAAGAGCTTCTGGAGCAGCTTAGCCAACACTCAGAGCCCGAAGAGCCAGCACCCGCGCTCCCGCCTTGGTCCTCCGAGGTGGAACTTTCACCCCCGCCATTTCCTGAACCATACATGGCACCTCCTAGTATCAAAATGCCCATGTACCACGCACAGGACAATATTGACACCTACATCGAGCATTTTGAGAATATGGCCGCCGCTTATGGACTCTCCGAGAGACAGAAGGCCCTCTACCTTATAGGTGGTCTCACGGGGAAGGCCAAGGAGGCGTTCGTCAACGTAACCCCCAGAGCCTCATATGAGGAGTTAAAGAAGGCCTTGCGTTCTACACTCCCATATGACTGCAGAGTCATACCGCAAGAAATTTCGAACCATGAAGGAGCCTGAAGAAACTTTTCGCCAGTATGGAGAACGACTTCGACGTGTTTTCGAATACTGGATCGAAGCTTCAGAGATACCCATGAAAGACTACTTACTCCTGGAGCAGCTGTCCAATTCCGTGTCCCAGGGAGTTCCAATTTAAGCTGGGTGAGACTCAACCCAAGACATTCACTGAGGCCGTCAAGATAACCGAGGCTTTTGCTGACGCCCGTCGTCACTTTCGTGCTCCACCCACAGGTTCATTCAGGCGGAATTTACCAGTGGATTCCAGGGGACACTCCCAAGCGCTCTCCTACAAAGGGGGAAAAGCAAGAAGCTCCGCCAAAGGCGGCTTCCACCTCCAAGACCTGCTTCGGATGTGGGAGACCTGGCCATTTCTTGCGGGATTGCCCAAACCGGAAGACCAAGCTGGGACTATGTGCCGGGAGAGAATAGGTCTCTTATGGAGAACAGAAACTGGAGAAACCGGTGTGTCGTCCTTTCCCCTCCATAGTCCAGGGAGATATCGTCGAAGGAAGCCATCCGCGATACTGGACCACCACCGTCTTCATCAACGCTCAGCTGGTACTGGTAGGCGCTCAACGGCAGGGGAGCAGCGTTGTGTTGGGGATAGAGGACAGTTTTCCATATGACTTGAGACAACGTCCTCATTGAGGTATTGACTCCGTGCTTCAGGGGAACTGTGTGAGCCACAGCCCTGTGTCGGCCGGCTCACTCATTGTTGATAGGCAGCGAGGTGACTTGCGAAGATGGCACGACCTGCCGGATATCGACAGAACTACCGCCGAAGTGCTCTTAGGAGCCATGACCCAGTCCCAAGCCCGTAGGGAGCAGGAAGCACTGAAACCTCTCCTGAAACCACTCTACCATTAATATGGATCCTGAAAAGGGTGGACCTTGCAAGAGAAGGACCCAACCCTGAACGCCCTGTGAGGATTAGCTGGGAAACCTGCCCGAGAGTTCAGTCAGTCATTCCCCTGACCGCTGGGGTCGTTGGGGGGATGTGATGAGGCAGCCGCCGTTTCTCTCCAGGCTGTTCTGTTAGTGGCTGTCTTGAGGAGATCTGGCATGGTCATTTTGGTCAAGTCCTTTATACTGTCGGACCAGCTCTTTCCCCGCCGTCCCCGCCCGCGCCCTCCCCCAACGGTACCCGAAGGATGGCCCCGGAGAGGGCGCCGTGACGGACTATGCGGCCAAACCATGCCATCCACCGTGGCCGACAGAAAGTGGCCCGTGGGGCCCAACCAGGCCAGTGACCAGGTCCCGCACACAATCACCGGCCCTGCGTTCCCTGCAGGAGATGCGGAGTAGTTTCCTCAGGCACCTGGTCTCAAAAACGCCTGGACTCCCCTCTCCGTTTCGGCCAACAGTGCCCATGCCCCGCAACCACACAAGAGGATCCAGACAACCAGTGACCTGCAGAGCCGGACCCCTGTGTGGAAGCGGATGCCGCCCCTCCACACTTAGCTCAATCCGGCCATCGCCGCCGATGCGGAACCGACCCCGAATCGGACCTCTGTCGTGCAGGCGCCACCCCCGGACAGGGCCGCTCCCAAGCACCTGAAACCGGCCGCCTCCTCCAGGGGCTCACCACCCATGGCCATGCCGTGCTGTTGACCATGAGCCCTAACCTCTCTGTGCCGACCTCCATGCCGCAGGCACCTGCCCCGCGACAAGTCTGCCCGTGAGATCCCGGAGCTCGGTGCCGCAGCCCCCCCACGAGGCCGACATCGTCCGCGAAACGAAGGCGCAGACCGCCGGCCCGCCGCCAATGCTGAGAGACCAAGAAGCAAAGTCCAGTTCATCCGACGCAAGGGGATTCTTCATCGGAAGTACCAATCTGACAAGGTCCAAGCGACTCAGCTTGTGGTCCACAAGCCTTTGCACCCTGAGGTGCTTAGGCTCGGACATGACACGCCATGGCAGGTCATCTGGGTACCCAGCGTACCCTGGAAAGAATCCAACAGGATTTCTATTGGCTTGGCATTACTTCGGATGTAAGGAAGTATTGCAGATCATGTGATCCATGCCAGAGAGTTACACCGAAAGGAAGAACCACCAGGGTTCCGTTGAAATCAGTTCCCATAGTCGGCACGCCCGTTTCCAAAGTTGGAGTGGAACTCATTGGACCCATCATTCCAGCTTGTTCTAGGGGACATCGATTCGTGTTGGTCATGGTGGACTATGCCACGAGGTACCCCAAAGTCACTCCACTCCGGAAAATTGACGCTGTAACAGTGGCAGAAGTGCTGTGTGAAATGTAGTCTCATTCTAGAATCCTTGATAGAGTATTGTCAGACCAGGGCACACAATTCATCTCCGAGGTAATGACCGAAGTGTACCGACTGCTGCAGATACACAAGGAGACCACATCACCGTATCACGCCCAAGCAAACGGGTTGGTTGAGCGTTTTAATAGCACCCTGAAAGCTATGATCAGGAAATTAGCGCAAGAACAACCCAAGGAGTGGGACCGATACCTGCCCAGGGTCCTGTTTGCCTATCGCGAGGTTCCCCAAGAGAGCATGGGTTTCTCCCCATTTGAGTTATTATATGGATGTACGGTGAAAGGCCCATGGCTGTACTGCGCGCGACCAGTGGACACGTCAAGCAACAGAAGATCAACCTCGAACCCAGACAGAATACTTGCTTGAGCTCAAGGATAGGATTGCGTCCACGTGTGAGCTCGCCCATCAGAACCTGGCCCAAGCCCAACAGAGATACAAGACATACTATGACCGAAAAAGTCGTGATCGCTGGTTCGAATCTGGAGATGAGGTGCTCTTGTTATTGCCCCTACGGCATAACAAGTTACAGTTGGCATGGCAGGGACTTTTCCCCGTGGTCACACGTGTGGGCGATTTTGACCGTGTTGTCACAATCCGGGGTAAAGAAAAGCTCATCCATGCCAGCTTGCTAAAGAATACGTAAGGAGGGTAGGTGCCAGACTGAATATACTCCAGTAGTCGTGGAGGACATCGTGGAGGATCCGCCCACTGCCTTCCAAGTTCCATACCCACCCGCCCCTACAGCAAGAAGAGACCTGGAGGGATGTCAAGTTCTCGTCTGATCTGTCTCCTGGAAGGCGCCAGGAACTAACTGCTCTCTGTGAGGAGTTCAGGATGTGCTGACAGATGCTCCACTACGATGTAATTTGGGAGTATGCTCTCTGGAGCTGAACCAACACGAACCTATCTGTGTCAAGCAATACCCCCTTCCTCACTCCTAAACAAATGGCAAGGATGAGATCTGCGCCATGCTGAAAATGGGGGTAATTGAACGCTGTAGTTCACCCTATATTCGTCTTCCGTGCTGTTGGTAAAGAAGTCTGATGGCAAGATGCGGTTTTGCGTCGATTTCTGTCGCTTGAACAAAGTGCTCCGTTTCGACGCAGAACCTATGCCCGACACAGATAAGATGTTCGCCCAGCTAGCAGAGGCCAAGTTCTTTTCCAAACTGGACCTTGCGAAGGGGTATTGCAGATACCCATGGACCCAGTAGACCGGGAAAAGACTGCGTTCGCTACCCCCAGAAGGACAGTTCCAGTTCCTTGAGATGCCCTGTGGGCTGAAGACAACGGAAGTTGTCTTTAGTCGCATCATGCAGCTCATGCTAGAGCCTCTACATTTGTCTGAAGCCAGAACATCATCGACGACAATTGCTGGCTACTAAGGAGTCACCTAGAGGCGCTGAGCATTCTGTTTGCTCAACTCCGAGAGGTAGAGCTGGCCGCCCGACCCACTAAGTGCCTCCTAGCAGAGAAAGAAATTGGATTCCTCAGTCATGTGGTGGGCCAAGGATACATTCTCCCAGAGGGGGACAAACTCAGGAGAATCCAGGATGCGGTGCCACCGATCACCAAAGGAGTTGAGGTCGTTCTTGGGCTTGGTCGGGTATTATAGGAAGTTTGTGCCCCGCTTTGCGGAGATGGCTCGTGACCTCACAGACAAGACTGGAGCCAGGCAGCCCGACAAAGTCACCTGGATGGAGACCGACCAGCAGGCGTGCCAATCCTTAAGGAAGCTCTGACCTCCCGACCTATCCTCCAGTCAGCAGATCCCTGCAAGCCCTTCGACCTCCGCACCGACACCTGGGAGCGGACTAGGGGCCGCTTTGCTACAAGATCTCAGGAGTGGATTGAAACCAGTGGCATATGCTAACAAAAAGCTTGTAGGAGCAGAGCGCCATTACCATACGATCGAGCTGGAGTGCTTTGCCGTCGTTTGGGCCACCACCCACTCCAGTACCTTCATCGAATCCGGCCCATCAGTCGTCTTATGGGGTGGGCAATTGAGCTTCAGATTATGGCGTTCCAATTCAGTCCAGCGTGAGATATCGACTGGCTAATGGCAGATTGTACAAATTTTGTGGTCAGTGATCTGTGTCGTTGGCGCCGTGTAGATTATGTCAAGAATGTTTTGTACAGAAGTTCCTTTGTTTTTTTGGTTTTTTTTTTAGCTTAACAGAACGTTTCAGATGCTGAGATAGTTCGTACCTCAGTGGTACAACTTTTTTGGTGGGGGGTGTTGTCACGGACGGCTCAGTTTTTGAACTTTTTCTTTGTAGGTCAACGTAGGGAAACTAGAGTTCTCTTCTGTTAATGGTTCTATAGTTCCCTAGTCACTTTCGGATACGTTCTATACTTTCCGTACTCATTCATATTCCTTTTCATTCATAAGGATCGGGGTCGCTTTACTGTGGTTTATCATTGATTTTACTTTTTCCTTCTATCCTTTTGGGTGTCCCATCTTTTAGGAGTATGAAACCGTGCTTTTTGCAACCCCGAGTACTGTGTGTGTGTGTGTGTGTGTGTGTGTGTGTGTGTGTGTGTGTGTGCGCGCGCGCGCGCGTGCGCGCGCGTGCGTTTCCTTTCTTCCCTACTCTTCTATTCTTAGGATGTGTGAGCCGCCCATTTTCTCTCTCTCTCTCTCTCTCTCTCTCTCTCTCTCTCTCTCTCTCTCTCTCATATGAAACACATTAAAGACCTTAAATAAAGAATGTAATATATGGTGTTTGTAAGTGACCTACTAAAAAACAGTAAGAGGAGGAGAGCACAGCCGCTTTCTGAAGGAAAAGAGAGTTTATTAGATTACATAAAGCTGCAAAAGTACATGCACTCGTTTCTTCGTATCAGTTCGGGCTTGCAATGAGGCCTCTGTCTCACGGTACAAATATAGACCTGATAAGAGCAGATGATAAACGGTAAACAGTATTATTTCTTGTACAATTGATCGACCCCTTACATTTCCCTGCGTGAGTAACCATTTCATGCATGGGATGATTGTGTGTGTGTGTGTGTGTGTGTATGTGTGTGTGTGTGTGTGTGTGTGTGTGTGTGTGTGTGTGTGTGTGTGCGCGTGTGCGCGCGCGTGCGCGTGCGCGCGCGTGTATACTCCTAAAAGTTCCATGTTGTCTCATTCATCTAGAGATTTTGAAAGTAACGCCGTTACTGTATAGTTTGTTGTTTGAAGAAATAAAAGACACACCCAAAGGTGCTGGGGAGGGACCCAGAGAAGCACTGTCTTCACCTGCCTTTAGAGCAGTCCTGTACCACCCTTGGAGGCCTGCGCTGTGTTGACGATGGGTACAGGCACGCACAGGACACTCCATTAAGATATCAAGGGACATAACTGCTCCTGAACAGAGGTAAATCGGACTACAGGATGCAAGTCATAACAGCCTTAAAGTAGCATCCCCATGGGTGTACCGCCCGTATTTCATGACTGCAGAACCTACCGGCGAAAAACACCACCTTCCAGCTGTCGAGCACACCCCACAGACCAACCACCCCTGCCCACGGACAGATGAAGACAGTGCCACTCCAGACACAGCCAAGCTTTCGCCATACGGTCTTATGTGCCCTCAAAAGAGAATCCAAAGTTGTAGTCTTTCCCACTGTCAACAGGACTTTCCCTGTGGTCAGTGGGTCTTTCCTCACCGTCACTGGACCTTTCTCCAGGGTCAGCCTGGTTAAGGCAAAGAAGAAAAAGAAACATCCTAAGGTGCTGGGGAGGACCCAGGGGAGCACTGTCTCAGAGCAGGTGTACCAGCCCGTATTTCATGAGTCATTTCTCATTCATCTAGAGATGATGAAAGTAACGCCGTTGTTGTGTAGTTTGTTGTTTGAATTACTCACTCTTGTTACAAGACAGGGGTACAAAACTCCGCACTCTGGGCTCACGTGGCCCCTTTTCTGTTTCTTATGTAGCATATGTCTGCATGTGTCCGTGGTAAACTTGAGAGCATCTCCCACCCCACCCCCCCCCCCCGCCCCCCATGCCCCCATGTAAAGTATGTTATGTTCATCCAAGGAAGACACTGAAATATCAGATTCTGTCACCATTGATACATGTTTCCTTTAGCAAGGCACACGTAATAAACCGGTCAACACAAGTGGAGGGTCGGCTTCAGATTTCAGTAGTTTTACAAAACTGTTATTTTACACCAAGACAACAATGGAGAGAAAGGCGCAACTTGAGCGACACTGCAACTTCAGTTGCTGCTGCACGTGCCCAAACCTGCTTTACACCCATTGCAAGCCAGCAACACAGTTGTCAGGGGCGTTCAAAATGTTACAAATTCACGAGAAATGGACAGAAATTTGGTTGCTTCTTGCTGAAGAAGCAGAGCTGCTGCAGATTTCTGGCACAGTGTACGTGCAAGTCATGGTTGTGGTAAACACTGCTCAGCAAAAGTTCAACGCAAATGTGTTTTTAAGGGCGACAACCTGGGCTCTCTATAAGCATGCCACCAAGACAACGACTTTCAACACTCGATCGCGGGCGGGCACTGGGATGGCTCCAGGGCGGCGTTTCCGGTCGGGAAGTGGCCAGACGACTGGGAGTGAGTCATTCTGTCATCCAGCGCCTCAGCCAACGCTTTCAAGCCACTGGAAGTGCTGAAGTACGCCCCCGCTCTGGACGCCCAAGAGCAACGACTCGGCGACACGATCGGTATCTCCAGCTGTCGGCGCTTCGAGACAGATTCATCTCTGCCAGGACGTTGAGAAGTAACCTGTGGACAGCAGCTAACGTCCTCATCAGCTCTCAGACCGTTCGACGTCGCTGCATGAAGCTGACGTCCACTCAAGGGCAGCTGCTGTGCTTCCGCCTCTCACACAACGTCATCGCCAGGCTCGTATGCGTTCTGGCTGCCGCCGCCATCAGCGATGGAACAGACAGCAGTGGGGCAGGGTGCTCTTTCACGGACGAGTCACGCTTTACTCTGTCCACCTGTGATGTCCGCAGGCGTGTGTGGCGACGGGTGGGGGAGCGGTTTGTGGACGCCTGCGTTCAGGAGCACGATCGCTACGGAGGCGGGTCCGTGATGGTGTGGGGCGGCTTCCATCTCACACGGCAGAACCCCTCTGCACCTTATTGGAGGTAGTCTCACCGGAAACAGGTACAGAGATGAGATTGTGAGGCCTATCATCATCCCCACCCTCCAGGCCAAGGGACCAGGCTCCATTCTTCAAGATGACAACTCCACTCCTCATCGCGCTCTGGTGGTCAGGGACCTCCTGCAGCGTCAGCAGGTTGTCCGTATGGACTGGCCAGCCCGATCCCCGGACTTGGCACCCATCGAAACCTCTGGGACATCCTCGGACTCCGAGTCATAGACAACCATCCTGCGCCTGTTGATGTTGCTCAGCTGTTCCAGTTCCTGCAGCAGGAGTGGCTTGCAATCCCTCATCAGGTGCTGCAGAACCACGTCCACTCCATGCGGCGACGGCTGACGGAATGTCTGGCGGCAAATGATATGGTCACACCAGCTACTGAACATGAACAAACTGAATTGACATTTCTTGCAACTTTTCGAAAGGGGGAGGGGGGGGGGGGGGGGTCATTCTAATGTCTGTCAAGGTGATGAAATGTGTCATGTTGATGTTTTTTTTCAGTTGAGTCGGAAGATGAAATGTCAGATTAAATTATCCTATCAGATGGATGTGTTTTCTTTTTTGTTGTTTGCTCTTGAGAGAGAATTGTTCTTCCGTCCCTTAACTTGTGTTGACCAGTGTATATCATATAAAGCACAGACTTTTTTGTTTTACTTGTGAATGATATTCCTCAGAAAGAAAAAAAAATGCTATTGAGGCTGAGATGGATGAATGATACCAGTTTTGGGCCCTCTTCAAGCACTTGAGACTTGAGAACAGCCAAAAACAAAGAAAAGGTCAAAATAAGGAAACGCCCCAAACAAAGAAACGGTAAAAAAAATAACTAAATAAATAAATAACGTCAGAACAAAGAAACGGCCCAAACAAAGAATAGGTTGAAGCAAAAAATTGAAAATAATAAACAGCAAAAGCAGAGGAACAATTTAAACAAGAAAAAAAAATCGTAAACACGGTATAAAATCGAGAACTTTGAAAAAAAATAGTGAACACAATTTAAAATCATTAATTCAAGCAACAAAAAAAACCCAAACAGACAATGAAAAGAATTTAATTCTTCGTGAAATGTTATGTTCTGAATATCAGTGTTTGTTGTCATTATCATATCGTTTGTTTAAATACACTGAAACTTGCTGAAAGGCGAGCAAACAACTGGGTTCTCATTTTAAATCCGAATACCAATCAACTTAATATCAGAAATCAGTACACCACAGCGACGGTTATCTGCACCTGTACGACTAATGACATTTGTTGGTTACGTCCCTTGTTTCACTTTTCCCTAAGATATTTCTACAATGACTCGGAACACCTTTTTTTTTCCCCTCGGCTACATCCTTATTGAAAGCTGTTAGCTATTCTAGCCAGGACAGCTGCCAGTTACGCCCCTTGTTCCACTTTCCCCTAAGATATTTCTACAATGACTCGGAACATTTTTTTTTTCCTCAACTACATCCTTATTGAAAGTTGTTAGCTATTCGAGGCAGGAAAGTTTCAGTGAAAATAGCGCTCAGTTTGAAATCTGATGTTACGTGATGCTCTAGGACTGCGCTATAGCTTCCACTGATCCAGTTCCAGTTACACAAACTGTGGCCTTTCTATCTGCCCACGAACGACAGAATTTAATTCTTCGTGAAATGTTATGTTCTGAATATCAGTGTTTGTTGTCATTATCATATCGTGTTTTTAAATACACTGAAACTTGCTGAAAGGCGAGCAAACAACTGGGTTCTCATTTTAAATCCGAATACCAATCAACTTAATATCAGAAATCAGTACACCACAGCGACGGTTATCTGCACCTGTACGACTAATGACATTTGTTTGGTTACGTCCCTTGTTTCACTTTTCCCTAAGATATTTCTACAATGACTTCGGAACACCTTTTTTTTCCCCCTCGGCTACATCCTTATTGAAAGCTGTTAGCTATTCTAGCCAGGACAGCTGCCAGTTACGCCCCTTGTTCCACTTTCCCTAAGATATTTCTACAATGACTCGGAACATTTTTTTTTTCCTCAACTACATCCTTATTGAAAGTTGTTAGCTATTCCGAGGCAGGAAAGTTTCAGTGAAATAGCGCTCAGTTTGAAATCTGATGTTACGTGATGCTCTAGGACTGCGCTATAGCTTCCACAACATGTGGCCAGTTATCTGCCCACACAACTGTGGCCTTTCTATCTGCCCACGAACGACAGCGGAGCGGGGCAGCAGAAGGTAGATAGATGATAAAAGTGAACGCTGATGATAAACAATCAGCTCACCACAATGCTGGTTATCAGCGTCACCTCAATCGTTATCAACGACACAACGGAGTAGTCGCTCGATCGTCTCTGAGCAGTGTTCGACGGGTATTGCTTCGTGGACTGTGGGTCAGTTTGTGGTGTGAAATTTTTCTCCTGTAACCTATTCTCGAAGGTCCATCGACGAGCTGTTGTTGTTGTCGTCGTTGTTGTTTTTAATAACCCTTGGCGGGCACAATGGACAGAGGAATGCTGTTTGTTGTGGGGCGGGATGGTGCTGGTGGTGGCCTTGTTTATTCCTATGACAGTTCTGCAGGACAGTCGTTCCCCTGCTGCTGCCAGAAACAAAAAGGGTGAGACTCTTTTCTACGTGTGTGTTTGTGTCTGTGTGTGTGTGTGTGTGTGTGTGTGTGTGTGAGAGAGAGAGAGAGAGAGAGAGAGAGAGAGAGAGAGAGTGTGGTGCATTGATTGTATAATAAAGTGCTGAGAAGCTCTGTGAGAGAGAGAGAGAGAGAGAGAGAGAGGGGAGGGAAAGAGAGAAAGAGAGGCGGGGGTGGGGGATGGACGGACGGACAGACTGACAGGCAGGCAGGCAGCAGGCAGGCAGGCAGAATAACAGGCAGACAGACCCAGGTTGGATGACGTGAGGGGTGTGTATGAGAGAGAGAGAGAGAGAGAGAGAACTCAGAACTTTTATTCGATCAAGGATAAAGATTTTAGGCAGACACAAATTTTGTAATCTGTCCGTGCTAAGCTAAATTATGCAACGAGATTTTAAGGACGAGAAAATGAAAAAAAAAAAAAAAGGAAAATTGAAAAAGGAGAGAAAAAATATGTATGCACACAGGATTATGGAGTACATTATTCACACACACAGCGCATTTGTATGCAAAAGCTTGACAAAGCATGAATATGTATATACGATCATAAGATGCAGACAACAACAACAACAAAATGGGGGGGGGGGGGGGGGGGGGGATAAGGATAGGGAAGGATGGAGATGGAGTGGGTGTGTCGGGTGGCTCAGCGGTTGGGAAATTAAGATTAAAAAGGTGGTCAAACAGTGACAATATGCTGATGTTTGCTGTATGTTTGTGATTGTTGGTGGAGTTCGCGACCAGACGAAGATGATGATGGTGATTACATTGGCATGAGAGAGAGAGAGAGAGAGAGAGAGAGAGAGAGGAGAGAGAGGGAGGCTGAATGAATGATTTATTTCAGATAAGCTTACAAAGCCCATTTTCAAGGGGAGGAGGATTCGGTGGGACGGGGATCGCTCATAACCATCAGAGAATAAACATGTAAGGGTAATGTTGCTTATAGCCCAGCAAGACTGCAAAGGGCCGCTTCAGGGCTGATAAACACTTGTAACAAATATTAGTATACAACATCGCGATGAGGAAACCGGATCACGGAAGATACTAATTTAAATGTCACTGTCGACATATCACCCGTCTATCCACAATCGTTACGATTTCCGTCGTTGACCGCTTTGGTGTCGCCATAAGCCGATTTCACGTCTTCTCGCGCCGTATAATGAAAGCTGTCTACCCTTCTGGTCATCTCCTGTAGTATGCCATTATGTCACTGATGGTAACGTAGAGAGGGGGGGGGGGGGGGGGGGGGGGGAGAGAGAGAGAGAGAGAGAGAGAGAGAGAGAGAGAGAGACAGACAGACAGACAGACAGACAGACAGACAGATCATCAATCATCGCCTTTTGTTTTGCATTGTGAGAATTCTTCTCGTATTGTCAGTGATGTATCCTGATAATGTACAGTTGAAAATCAATACAGGGAGGGGAGGGGATGGGAGGAGGGGGAGGGAAGTTAACATATGACCCAGTGTCATAATCATTCTGTACTATAAATAGATCGAGTTTACCATGAAGTTGTGTTCGGGTCAGTTACGAAAGTTGTGACGAAGTTCACGATGTAGGGGCATGATTGTTTGTTTCCCCTGGAAACAAGATAGTGGCGCATTTTCAGATTGACCTTTGTTCAAGGTCACGAGGCGTCTAATGCATTTTCATGAAAAAGATATGAAGTTCTTAGAAACGGAACAAGGTTTGGCATGCTATGCAGTCTCTTTTCTGTTTGATCTTATCATGGCCAGCAAAGAATTATAAAGCTTGGGATGACGTAGCTAAATTATTTAAAGAAAAATGCAGGATCAACACATAGTAAGGGGAGGGGGGGGGGGTTGTAAGGGGAAGAGGAGGGTACACTTGAATATGAGCCAGTGTCACGATCATTCTGTGTAACAAACAGATCGAGTTGACCTCACAATATTGACTGTTTCCGGTGTTGTGCTCTAAATGGTGTGGAGAATTGTTTGGAGTGATGGTCATTTATCAGATCTCGTAACCACAGCCAACAGAATTTAATTCCGGGCTTTCTTTCTTTCTTTTTCTTTCTCTCTTTTTTTTTTTTTTTTTTTTTTACTTTTCTTTTTTTTTTTAACCTTTCAGAAAGTTTTAGAAGCGTTCAGGTGCCAAAACTTTGTTTTTTTTTTTTTTTTTTTTTTTTTTAATGTTCCATGAATTTGACCGGCAATGTTATGTCTTGATTCTTGCACTCTTTATGTCTTTTTGCCGGAGGGAAAGATGCGTTTTCGTTTGGGGGCCGTTGCATTTGTCAGACTTCTGCTTGGGGTCTGTACTTGCTGCCAGATGGATTTTTCGTCTGTCTGGATCTAATACCGAGAGACATCAGAGCCAGTTTTCGTCATTCGCCCCATTGCCAGCCTTCTACGTCCACTACAAAGCTTTGAAAGAACATGACTTTGACTGTCATCGTAACACTGTAAAACACGTGGAACGAGTGTGACAAGACTGTTCATGAATCAACTATCGTGGCACAGAAGTGGTTACAGAAGTATCGACGACAACGAACCAAAACATTCACCGGGGCAAGGAAGGGTCTCCCCCGGAGACTTATGACGCGGTGCAGTGAAAGCCGAAAGGAAGCTGCAAGGCTGACTCCCTTCTAACACCCAGGACAACAACGAGAGTAGCCACATGGAATATCGGGACAATGTATGAGACGGGAAAAACCATCCAAGTTGCGAGAGAGATGAAAAACTACAAGATCGGAGTGCTAGGACTGAGTGACACTAGGTGGCTACAGTCAGGACAACTGAGACTTTCATCTGGAGAACAGCTGCTGTACTCGGGACACACACAGATGGAGCCCCCCACACTGAGGGTGTGGCCCTGATGCTGGCACCGGAGGCACAGGGGCACTCATCGGATGGGAACCTGTCAACTCCCGCATCATCACAGCCAAGTTTACCACAAAGAAGAATGGCATCAGGCTGAATATCATCCAGTGCTATGCTCCCACCAATGATGCGGAAGAGAAGAGAAGAAAGATGAATTCTACCAGCAACTACAGACAGTGATAGACAGAAGAGGAGCAAAGGACATAACCATACTGATGGGAGATTTCAACGCCAAGATTGGAATGGACAACACAGGCTACGAGGACATCATGGGGACACACGGACTGGGACAGATGAACGAGAATGGTGAGCGCTTTGCAGACCTGTGCGCCCTGAACCAGCTGGTGATAGGAGGAAGCATCTTCCCACACAAGCGCATCCACAAGGCGACATGGAGATCCCCGAATCACGTCACGGAGAACCAGATTGACCACATCTGCATTAGCCGCAAGTTCAGGAGATCATGGCGGGATGTACGAGTGAGGGGGTGTGCTGACGTGTCATCAGACCACCACCTCTTTTAACAACAGTGAGACTTCGCCTCAAGAGATTCACCAACGCCAACAACACACACGACAAGGTACAATGTCGGACTGCTCAGAAACAGGGACACACGGGCAGCATTCCAGATCAGCCTTTCCAACAGGTTCCAGCCGCTACAAGAGCTGATAGAAGACGGTGAGACGGACATCGAGACACAGTGGGAACACTGCAAGAGGCTCTGGCATGACACATGTGAAGAGATCCTTGGCAGAGAAGACCCCAACACAAGGAATGGATCTCTGCCGACACCATCCACAAGCTGGAAACAAGGAAAGAGAAGAAAACTACGCTGAACACGAGCCGAACAGAGCAGCTAAGGCAAAGGCACAGGAAGAGCACACAGCAGCGAACAGAGAAGTAAAGAGGAGATCACGAAGGACAAGAGGGACTACTTTGACGACCTGGTCAGACGAGCAGAGGCAGCAGCCGGACAGGGAACCTGAAAGGACCTGTACCTGGTGACCAAGAAACTGACATGCAATTTCCAGCAGACAGACAAGCCAGTGAAGGACAAGAACGGAAACCCACTGACAACAACCGAGGAACAGCTGAAAACGATGGCAGAACACTTCAAGGAGCTGCTGAACCGCCCCGCCCCTGATGCACCACCAGACATCCCACCAGCAGAGACAGAACTGCCCATCAGCTGCGACAAACCCTCAAAGGCAGAGATCAAGAAGGCCATCACGACTCTGAAAAATGGGGGAGGCTGCAGGGCCGGACGAGATACCAGCAGAAGCCATCAAAGCAGACACAGAGACAGCTGTCAACATGCTATACAGCCTCTTCAACAAGATCTGGGAGAAGAGGAAGTACCGGCCATTGGAAAGAAGGAATCATCAAGCTGCCAAAGAAAGGAGATCTCAGGGACTGCAGCAACTACCGAGGGATCATGCTCCTGTCAACGCCAGGCAAGGTTCTCAACAGGGTTCTACTGGAGAGGATGAAAGAGGCTGTCGAGCCCAAGCTCCGAGACCAGCAGGCAGGCTTCCGGCGGAACAAATGATGTGCCGACCAGATCGCCAGCCTGCGTATCATTGTGGAGCAGTCGCTGGAGTGGAACTCCCCCCTCTACATCAACTTCATAGATTATGAGAAGGCCTTCGACAGTGTGGACAGAGAGACGCTGTGGAAGCTGCTGAGGCATTACGGAGTCCCCGAGAAGATCATCTCCCTCATCCGGTGCACCTACCAGGACATGAACTGCAGGATTGCCCACGCCGGTCAGCTGTTTGAAAGTTTCGAGGTGAAGACTGGAGTTCGGCAGGGGTGCTTGCTGTTGTAACATGTCTCTCGCACACGCGCACACACATGCACACACGCGCGCGCGCGCGCGCGCGCGCACGCACGTACTAGCGTGCGCGCGCAGGCGCGCGCGCGCGCACACACACACACACGCATGCCATCAGTTGTGAATACGATTCGCCAGTACACATGCCTTAGCACACTCTGGCCCAAGCTACAACCATGTGATTTCAATAGAAGACAGTGCATGTCTGGTCTCTATGTTCGGTATCATTGAGATGTTGTAACTTTCTCCCTGGCTACATCTACATGGTGTCAGAGAGGAAACGAACCGCAGCTTGCAGTGAAGAATGCTCATCTCTACAGATTCCAAGCCTGAATTAGGACTCAAAAAATCTTAAGAAGAATGGCGGAAATTCAAGCAGCATGTGAACCTAATGTTTGCTGGACCGCTGCACAAGACTTCAGAAGCTGAACGATGCGCCTACCTGCTCATTTGGTCAGGAGAGAAGGGAAGAGAAATCTTCAACACATGGAATCTGTCATCTGAAGATAGCAACAAATTAGAGGTGTTGTGCAAGAACTTAGAGAAGCATACCGCCACTAAGAAAAAAACTCCCTGTTCGCACGATATTTGTTTCTGAACAGAAAACAAGAAGAAGGGGAACATTTTGTTAAATTCCTCACCGACATCCACACCCTCGTCAAGGACTGTGCATACAATGAAGCTGAGGAAATGGCGCGCGACCGCATTGTATGTGGGATCCTATCACAAGAGGCCTGAGAAAAGCTGCTGCAAGCTGGAGACCGGCTTACCATGGATAGAGCCGTCGAGATTGTCGTGACGCATGAAGCAACAAAGCAGCAACTGGCGGCCATGCAGAAAGAAGCGGCAGTAGACGTCATCAAGAAGAGACGCATGGAGTCCAGCAGTAAAGACGACGGCCACACTAAAGCAGTGACACATATGACTGCAATAACTGTGGACAGAGACACGGCAGGAGGGCATGCCCCCAGCCTACGGCAAGCAATGCCGAGAGTATGGCAAACAGAACCATTTCTCCAAGGTGTGTCACTCCGAATGCAAGCGAGCCGTCCACCAGGTGGAGAAAATGGAGGAAGAAGACAACCTCAATTCATCCCTCAACGTCGACGTCATCGCCGACGGCAGAGATCACCCCGACACCGCCTACGTCAACATCTGCATGGAGACGGGTGACGTTCTTCACTTCAAGGTCGACACAGGCGCGCAGGCGAACGTAATTCCCCATCAGATTTACAAAAATATGACTGCGCCGCCACCGCTCCAGCCTGGTAAAGTTGGCCTGTATGGGTACGTCGGCCAGCGCATCAATATCAAGGGCGTCATAACCATGAAATGCTCCAAGGCTCAGGACTACCAAGGCACGTTCTACGTGGCTGAGACGACAGGCCACTCGCACTCGCAGCCAGTGTTGGGGCTCCAGGCGTCGCGCTGCAGCTACAGATCATCAAAATGGTGCTGACTGTGGCTCATCCAGAAGTGACAAAAGAGAGCGTACTTCACGAATACAGTCAATTGTTCGATGACGACCTGGGCAGCCTGGAGGGAGAAGTAAACATCCACCTGCGAGAAGACCGCACACTCTTAGTCCACGCGCCCAGACGTGTACCACACGCACTCAGAGAACGCCTGAAGAAGGAGCTGGACGCCATGGAAGGTGCAGGGGTCATCACCAAGGTCACACGCCCGACTGACTGGGTAAACTCGCTGGTGGTGGTGGAAAAGACCAACAGAAAGCAGCGCATCTGCCTGGACCCAAAAGACTTGAACCTGGCAATAAAGCGGCCACACTATGCCATGCCAACGCTAGAAGATGCACTTGCCAAGATTCCAGGAGCAAAATACTTCAGTAAACTAGACGCCAAAAGTGGCTACTAGCAAATGACGCTGTCCAGCAAGGCGTCTTTTATGACCACTTTCAACTCGCCCTTTGGCAGGTACCGCTTCCTACGTATGCCTTTCGGCCTGGTGAGCGCCCAAGATGAATTCCAATGGAAAATGGACGAGGTTTTTGAGGGCGTACCGGGTGTGTGACACACTGGTGGACGACCTGCTAGTGACAGGGAGAAACAAGGAAGAGCACGACTGCAACCTCAAGGCCACACTGGACAGAGCCACAGAGCGGCACCTCAAGCTGAACCCAGATAAACTTAGCATCGGCGTGCAAGAAGTAAACTACTTCGGCCACATCATCTCCTCTGATGGGATCAAGCCCGACCCGCTGAAAGTGAAGGCTGTGCAAGACATTAAGCCGCCAATGGACCGCAAAGAGCTGGAGACAATGCTGGGCATGGTGACGTACCTGTCAAAGTTCACCCCCACCTGGTGGAAACAACTAAGCCTCTACGGGATCTGTTAAAGGACGAAAATGAGAGTTCGTGTGGGAAGCGCCCCAGCAGACCGCATGGGATCACATCAAGTCCACGCTGGCCAGCCATCCTGTGCTCGCCATCTTCGACTCAGCAAAGAAGATCACCCTGCAAGTGGACGCGCTAGCAAACACGGCCTGGGTGCAGCCATCTTCCAGGACAAGCCCATCGCCTACGCCTCCAAGTCTATAAACAAGACAGAAGAAAACTACGCACAATAGAAAAAGAACTCTATGCCATCGTCTTCGGATGCGAGAGATTTTCACCAGTACATATACGGCCAGCGTGAGATCTTTGTCCAATCCGACCACAAACCTCTAGAGACAATTGTGAAAAAGCCCCTGCATCAGCACCCCCACGTCTCCAGCGTATACTCCTTCGCCTTCAAAAGTACAGCATCAAAGTTGTGCACGTACCAGGCAAGCAGATCCCCGTGGCTGACACCTTGTCTCGCAAGTCACTACCGCCTGAGCCCCCTGGACACTGTTGAAGACCAGGATGGGCAGATCCATGTCATCATACAGAACCTGCCCGTCAGTGACGAAAAGATGGAGCTCATCAGAAAGACCACTAAAGACGACCCGAACCTCAGCGTGTTGCTGACATACATCCGCGACGGCTGGCCTGACTCACGCCAGCATTGCCACAAAAGCGCGGAAGACTTCTGGAACTTTAGGGACGAATTCTCACTCATAAAGGGCGTCATCTTCAAGGGAGAGCGAATCTTCGTAGCCGCGATGCTCCGAGCCGAAATGTTGACCAAGATTCACGCCAGCCACCTGGGCGTGGAGAAGTACCTTCAGCGTGCACGCCAGTTGCTGTCCTGGTCCAGGATGGCAGTGGACATCGAACGCACCGTGCCTACATGCGCCGTCTGCAACGAGAGGCGGCCGCCCAACACTGAGGAGCCGATGCTACCTCACGAGATACCATCACGCGCCATGGCAGAGGGTAGTGGTGGACCTGTTTTGTTGGGACAATAAAGACTATCTGTTAACCGTAGATTACTACAGCCGCTTCTTCGAGCTCGATGAGTTGACCACTACAACTACTGCGGCTGTGGTCAGAAAGCTGAAGGCTCACTTCGCAAGGTACGGCATCCCAGAGACTCTCATAAGCGACAAACGGGCCCCAGTTCTCTTCAGATGAATTTGCCCGCTTCACCCGAGACTGGGATATACAACACGTTACGACCCCCCCCCCCCCCCCCCCCCCCTATGCAGAGTCTAATGGCCTGGCAGAAAAATATGTGCAAGTGGCATAAAAAATCCTGGAAAAGGTCAAGGCGGGCAAAGGGTCCGCGCTGCTCAGCATCCTTGAGTACCACAACACCCCCGTGGATGGCCTGGCATCCCCGGCACAGCTGCTGCAGAGTCGACAGCTGCGCTCTGTGCTGCCCGACACCCACCGCCAGCTACAGCCCCGAGTCGTCGACCCGCAGACTGTGGTGGCTCGGCGCCGCCAGTGCCAGGCCAGCCAAAAGAACTACTACGACCGTGGCAGCCGGCCCCTCCCCGCCTTCCAGCCCGAGATGAAGTGTTCGTGCAACTCACTCCCGGAGACCACTGGCAGCCTGCCAGAATCACTGTGCGCACGGCAAGGCACCGCGGTCATACCTGTTGAAGACAGACGACAGCAACACCTATGCAACCGGCGTTTTATTAGAAAACAGCCACGGCAGACTCAAACGCTGCCACACTCCTTTGGCCACAGCAGGTGTGCCTCAACCACTGCCACGACCTCGGCAATGCCAGACAGCCCTGACTCTCTCGCCACCAGGTATGGGCGTCCAGTGAAGCGACCTCACCGGCTCAACTACCAGCCTGGTTTCATACAGAAAGCTTCACTTGTAACTGGTGGCGTGCACCAAGAGACCGAGACTGCTTGTCAGGCATGAGTTAGTCTGCAGTGGTAGACTCAAGGGACTGTTGTAGTTGTGGACTGTCACATGTGTAACCGTTCAGGGAGTGTCGCAGAAGCATATGAAAATGGATATGAATATGCCCGTACTCCACGTTGTTTATTTTGATTATCATAATTATTTTCTGTTCATATTTTTCTTATTCTTCTTTTTTTGCAGGAAAGTGATTGGTAATGAAAAATGCATGAAAAGAATTGCCTGCTGTTGCCTCTAATGTATATACATCCTTTCTGAGTCTAACTAAAATTATGTTGTTGTTTTTGTCTTCTTCATACATCGTGTGCATTGATTTTTTTTTTCTAAGTGTTACTGTGTGTCCAGTCGGTTTGGTTTTTTCTTAGAAGAAGGGAGATGTAACATTTGTCTCTCTCGCGGGCACACACACACGCGCGCGCGCGCACACACACTCACACACACACACACACACACACACACACACACACACACACACACACACACACACACACACACACACACGCACGTACTCGCGTGCGCGCAGGCGCGCGCGCACACACACACACATGCAATCAGTTGTGAATACGATTCGCCAATACACATGCATTAGCACACTCTGGCCCAAGCTACAACCATGTGATTTGCAGCTCAGTCATGTAGCCAACTGAATGAGTTATTTTTACCTGATACATAACCTGATGTCTGTACAGGAAAGATCGCAGATTAAAGATTTCAATAGAAGATAGTTCCTGCCTAGTCTCTATGTTCGGTATCATTGAGATGTTGTAACTTTCTCCCTGGCTACATCTACAGCTGTCGCCGTTCCTCTTCCTCCTGGTCATTGACTGGATCATGAAGACCACTACAACAGGCAGGAACAACGGTATACAGTGGACACTCTGGACGCAGCTCGACGACCTCGACTTTGCTGACGACCTGGCGCTCCTATCACACAGCTGCAGTCAGATGCAGGACAAGACCACTCGCCTGGAGACCACATCAGCCAGGACAGGGCTCAAGATCAACAGGAAGAAGACCGAGCTGATGAAAATCAACACCACTGCCAACACACCAGTCACAGTCGGTGGAAAGCCCATCAGGGAGATGGAGTTTTTCGTTTACCTGGGAAGCGTGGTTGACCAACAGGGAGGTACGGACCGAGATATCACAGCCAGAATCGGCAAGGCAAGAGCAGCTCTCATGCTCAAGAACATCTGGGCATCCGGAGGAATCGGCATAAGAACCAAACTTCGCATCTTCAACTCCAGTGTGAAATCAATTCTGTTCTATGGATGCGAGACACATGGCGGACAACACAGACGATGCAACAAAAGATTCAGACATTCTTCAACACCTGAGGCGCATCTACAAAATCCAATGGCAGGACAAGATCCGAAACGAAGATCTGTGGAAGCGCGCGGGACAGGAACCAGTGGCCAAGCAGATACAGCGAAGGAAGTGAGGCTGGATCATACACACCCTCAGGAAGCCAGCGTCCAGCACCACACGTCAAGCCCTGACCTGGAAGCCGCAGGGAAAAAGGAAGAGAGCCGGCCTCGCAACAGCTGGAGACGAGACACTGAGGAGGAGCTGAAACAACAAGGGACTAACTGGACTGGAATGACCAGAACAGCCCAGAACAACAGAGTGCGATGGCGAAGGGTCGTCGATGGCCTATGCTCCACCAGGAGCGATGGGCATAATGATGATGACTGCAGGTGTCTGTTCCTACCCTGAGTATTTGAATTATGACAAAAATCTAAGAATACAGTCATGTCCTCCGTGTGAATGTCCATCAGTTTGGTTATACAAAAAATACTACTGGAATGAAATACATTTTTCAAAATATTCTCTGAATTATTAATCGCTTTTCTTTTCATTGTTGTTGTTCTTCTGCATACTTATTCAGTGGCTCTCATGTTTTACTTCCACACCCACCGCCAGCTACAGCCCCGAGTCGTCGACCCGCAGACTGGTGGCTCGGCGCTGCTAGTGCCAGGCCAGCCAAAAGAACTACTACGACCGTGGCAGCCGGCCCCATTCCGCCTTCCAGCCCGGAGATGAAGTGTTCGT
>JADBJO010000069.1:594509-629509 GCA_016801955.1 Conus betulinus
ACAGTCATGTCCTCAGTGTGAATGTCCATCAGTTTGGTTATAAAAAAATACTACTGGAATGAAATACATTTTTCAAAAGTATTCTCTGAATTATTAATCGCTTTTCTTTTCATTGTTGTTGTTCTGCATACTTATTCAGTGGCTCTCATGTTTTACTTCCACACCCACCGCCAGCTACAGCCCCGAGTCGTCGACCCGCAGACTGGTGGCTCGGCGCTGCCAGTGCCAGGCCAGCCAAAAGAACTACTACGACCGTGGCAGCCGGCCCCATTCCGCCTTCCAGCCCGGAGATGAAGTGTTCGTGCAACTCACTCCCGGAGACCGCTGGCAGCCCGCCAGAATCACCGCACACGGCAGGCTCCGCGGTCATACCTGTTGAAGACAGATGACAGCAACACCTACGCAACCGGCGTTTTATTAGAAAACAGCCACGGCAGACTCAAACGCTGCCACACCCTTTGGCCACAGCAGGTGTGCCTTCAACTACTGCCACGACCTCGGCAATGCCAGACAGACAGCCCTGACTCTCTCGCCAGGTATGGGCGTCCAGTGAAGCGACCTCACAGGCTCAACTACCAGCCTGGTTTCATACAGAAAGCTTCACTTGTAACTGGTGGCGTGCACCAAGAGACCGAGACTGCTTGTCAGGCATGAGTTTAGTCTGCAGTGGTAGACTCAAGGGACTGTTGTAGTTGTGGACTGTCACATGTGTAACCGTTCAGGGAGTGTTGCAGAAGCATATGAAAATGGATATGAATATGCCCGTACTCCACGTTGTTTATTTTGATTATCATAATTATTTTCTGTTCATATTTTTATTTTCTTTTTTTTTTTTGCAGGGAAAAGTGATTGGTAATGAAAAATGCGCGAAAAGAATTGCCTGCTGTTGCCTCTAATGTATATACATCCTTTCTGAGTCTAACTAAAATTATGTTGTTGTTTTTGTCTTCTTCATACATCGTGTGCATTGATTTTTTATGTGTGTGTTACTGTGTGTCCAGTCGGTTAGGTTTTTTCTTAGAAAAGGGAGATGCAATGTGTCTCTCTCGCACGCACGCACACACACACACACACACACACACACACACACACACACACACACACACACACACACACACACACACACACACACATACATACATACATATATATATATATATATATATATATATATATATATATATATATATATATATATATATGCACGTACTCGCGTGCGCGCAGGCGCGCGCGCGCACACACACACACACACCTACGCAGTCAGTTGTGAATACGGTTCGCCAGTACACATGCCTTAGCACACTCTGGCACAAGCTACAACCATGTGATTTGCAGCTCAGTCATGTAGCCAACTGAATGAGTTGTTTTTTTACCTGATACATAACCTGATGTCTGTACAGGAAAGATCGCAGATTAAAGATTTCAATAGAAGTGCCTGCCTGGTCTCTATGTTCGGTATCATTGAGATGTTGTAACTTTCTCCCTGCTACATCTACAGCTGTCGCCGTTCCTCTTCCTTGACTGGATCATGAAGACCACTACAACAGGAAGGAACAACGATATACAGTGGACACTCTGGACGCAGCTCGACGACCTCGACTACCTCGACTTTGCTGACGACCTGGCGCTCCTATCACACAGCCACAGCCAGATGCAGGACAAGACCACTCGCCTGGAGACCACATCAGCCGGGACAGGGCTCAAGATCAACAGGAAGAAGACCGAGCTGATGAAAAATCAACACCACTGCCAGCACACCAGTCATAGTCGGTGGAGAGCCCATCAGGAAGGTGGAGTCTTTCGTTTACCTGGAAGCGTGGTTGACCAACAGGGAGGTACGGACCGAGACATCACAGCCAGAATCGGCAAGGCAAGAGCAGCTCTCGTCTTGCTCAAGAATATCTGGGCATCTGGAGGAATCAGCATAAGAACCAAACTCCGCATCTTCAACTCCAGTGTGAAATCAATTCTGCTCTATGGGATGCGAGACATGGCACACAATACAGACGATGCAACAAAAGATTCAGACATTCTTCAACACCTGTCTGAGGCGCATCTACAAAATCCGATGGCAGGACGAGATCCGAAACGAAGATCTGTGGGAGCTCGCGGAACAGGAACCAGTGGCCAAGCAGATACAGCGAAGGAAGTGAGGCTGGATCATACACACCCTCAGGAAGCCAGCGTCCAGCACCACACGTCAAGCCCTGACCTGGAAGCCGCAGGGAAAAGAGGAAGAGAGGCCGGCCTCGCAACAGCTGGAGACGAGACACTGAGGAGGAGCTGAAACAACAAGGGACTAACTGGACTGGAATGACCAGAACAGCCCAGAACAGAGTGCGATGGCGAAGGGTCGTCGATGGCCTATGCTCCACCGGGAGCGATGGGCATAATGATGATGACTGCAGGTGTCTGTTCCTACCCTGAGTATTTGAATTATGACAAAAATCTAAGAATAGTCATGTCCTCCGTGTGAATGTCCATCAGTTTTGTTATACGAAAAATACTACTGGAATGAAATACATTTTTCAAAGTATTCTCTGAACTGTTCATCGCTTTCCTTTTCATTGTTGATGTTCTGCATACTTACTCAGTGGCTGTCATGTTTTACTTCCACAGAACAGAGTAACCACGGGGAAAAATCTATGAAGAGAAAGTCAGCCCCTAATCAGTCACTACAATGCAGTGTCAATTTCTACAAGACACAGGGCAAGCTCTGTTGAGAATGAAACAAATACACGCCCATAACTCCAAAGGAATGCTGCTTACGACACCGAATCGCCTTCCTTTGGAGTTATGGGCCTGCATTTGTTTCACCATAGGAGCAAGAGTCGCCCTACTACTTTGTTATTTACTGTTAACTGTTCTCTGCCTCATTTCAGGTTCACTTTCTGTTGAGAATTTTCATTCAAGCGTGCGGTTATTGTGATGTGGTCCAACAACTGCATTCCTTCAAAGCCACTGGGAAAGAAAATGGTCAACAGTTAATACTTTTTTTTTTCCAGTTGTGTAACGGACTGACGGTCAGGTTTGCATGATCTCGAACACTTCATGGTTAGTTTTGATCACTAGCGGATTTTCACTGTCTGTAGTTCCACCATTTCGCTCCAAAACCTTTACAGATGTTGACTTTTGTGGCAAGAGACTGCAGAGGTATATCCCAGTCTACAACCATGCAATCATCTCATGGATATTGATACCATCAAGACTGAAAGAAAAACTGAATGCAGTTTGTTTCGTTTTATTGTTTTGTTTACATAGAAATTGAAAAGAAGTTTCGCCTCCGAAACCAGTGGATTACTAACATCTGATTATTAGATGTCTCCTTGCTTGTGTCTGTGTACTCTGTGTTGTCTTTTCTCCCAACCTGGTGTAAGCAGCATTTGTTGGGAGTTATGATGGCCTTTAACTGTTGCATTATAGGAGCAAGAGTTATCCTTGTTCGTTCTTACTATATACTGTTCCCTGTCTCATTTAAGATTTCCTTTGATTATTAGATTGGGTTGAAGTGTCCTTGTGCTGTGTGAAGATTGGTTTGAAGTGGTGTCCTTGTGCTGTGTGAAGATTGTTTTAAAGTGGTGTGTATCTGTGCCGTTTGAAGATTGGTTTGAAGTGGTGTCCTTGTGCTGTGTGAAGATTGGTTTGAAGTGGTGTCCTTGTGCTGTGTGAAGATTTGTTTGAAGTGGTGTCCTTGTGCTGTGTGAAGATTGGTTTTAAGTGGCGTCCTTGTGCTGTGTGAAGATTGGTTTTAAGTGGCGTCCTTGTGCTGTGTGAAGATTGGTTTGAAGTCGTGTCCTTGTGCTGTGTGAAGATTGGTTTGAAGTGGTGTGTCTCTGTGCTGTGTGTGTGAAGATTGGTTTGAAGTGGTGTGTCTCTGTGCTGTGTGAAGATTGGTTTGAAGTGGTGTCCTTGTGCTGTGTGAAGATTGGTTTGAAGTGGTGTCCTTGTGCTGCTGTGTGAAGACTAGTTTGAAGTGGTGTGTCCTTGTGCTGTGTGAAGATTGGTTTGAAGTGACGTCCTTGTGCTGAGTGAAGATTGGTTTGAAGTGGTGTCCTTGTGCTGTGCAAAGATTGGTTTGAAGTGGTGTGTCTCTGTGCCGTGTGAAGATTGGTTTGAAGTGGTGTCCTTGTGCTGTGTGAAGATTCGTTTGAAGTGGTGTCCTTGTGCTGTGTGAAGGTTGGTTTGAAATGGTGTGTCCTTGTGCTGTAAAGATTGGTTTGAAGTGGCGTCCATCTGCTGTGTGAAGATTGGTTTGAAATGGCGTCCTTGTGCTGTGTGAAGATTGGTTTGAAGTGGTGTCCTTGTGCTGTGTGAAGATTGGTCTGAAGTGGTGGTTTGAAGTGGTGTGTCCTTGTGCTGTGTGAAGATTGGTTTGAAGTGGCGTGTTCTTGTGCTGTGTGAAGAGTGGTTTGAAGTGGCGTCCTTGTGCTGTGTGAAGATTGGTTTGAAGTGGTGTCCTTGTGCTGAGTGAAGATTGGTTTGAAGTGTCGTCCTTGTGCTGAGTGAAGATTGGTTTGAAGTGTCGTTCTTGTGCTGTGTGAAGATTGGTTTGAAGTGGTGTGTCTTTGTGCTGTGTGAAGATTGGTTTGAAGTGGTGTGTCTTTGTGCTGTGTGAAGATTGGTTTGAAGTGGTGTCCTTGTGCTGTGTAAAGATTGGTTTGAAGTGGTGTCCTTGTGCTGTGTAAGATTGGTTTGAAGTGGTGTCCTTGTGCTGTGTAAAGATTGGTTTGAAGTGGTGGTGTCTCTGTGCTGTGTAAAGATTGGTTTGAAGTGGTGTGTCTCTGTGCTGTGTAAAGATTGGTTTAAAGTGGTGTCCTTGTGCTGTGTGAAGATTGGGTTGAAGTGGTGTCCTTGTGCTGTGTGAAGATTGTTTGAAGTGGTGTCCTTGTGCTGTGTGAAGATTGGTTTGAAGTGGTGTGTGTCTCTGTGCTGTGTAAAGATTGGTTTGAAGTGGTGTGTCTCTGTGCTGTGTAAAGATTGGTTTGAAGTGGTGTCCTTGTGCTGTGTGAAGATTGGTTTGAAGTGGTGTCCTTGTGCTGAGTGAAGATTGGTTTGAAGTGGTGTCCTTGTGCTGTGTGAAGATTGGTTTTGAAGTGGTGTCCTTACGCTGTGTGAAGATTGGTTTGAAGTGGTGTCCTTGTGCTGTGTGAAGATTGGTTTGAAGTGGTGTGTCTGTGCTGTGTGAAGATTGGTTTGAAGTGGTGTCCTTGTGCTGTGTGAAGATTGGTTTGAAGTAGTGTGCCTCTGTGCTGTGTAAAGATTGGTTTGAAGTGGTGTCCTTGTGCTGTGTGTGAAGATTGGTTTGAAGTGGTGTCCTTGTGCTGTGTGAAGATTGGTTTGAAGTGGTGTCTTTGTGCTGTGTAAAGATTGCTTTGACGTGGTGTGCCTCTGTGTTGTGTTAAGATTGGTTTGAAGTGGTGTCCTTGTGCTGTGTGAAGACTGGTATGAAGCTGTGTGCCCCCTGTGCTGTGTGAAAATTGGTTTGAAGTGGTGTCCCTGTGATTTGAAGTGGTGTCCCTGTGATTAAAGTGGTGTCCCTGGGCTGTGTGAAGACTGGTTTGAAGCCATGTGTCCTCTGTGCTGTGTGAAGACTGGTTTGAAGCCGGGTGTCCCCTGTGCTGTGTGAAGTCTGGTTTGAAGCCGGGTATCCCCTGTGCTGAGTGAGGACTGGTTTGAAGCCGGGTATCCCTGTGCTGAGTGAAGACTGGTTTGAAGCCGTGTGTCGCCTGTGCTGTGTGTGAAGACTGGTTTGAAGCTGTGTGTCCCCTGTGCTGTGTGAAGACTGGTTTGAAGCCGTGTGTCCCCTGTGCTGTGTGAAGACTGGGTTGAAGCCGTGTATCTCTGTGCTGCGTGAAGATTGGTTTGAAGTGGTGTCCTTGTGCTGTGTGTAGACTGGTTTGAAGAGGTGTCCTTGTGCTGTGTGAAGACTGGTTTAAAGCCTGGTGTCCCCTGTGATGTGTGAAGACTGGTTTGAAGCCGTGCGTCCCTGCGATTTGAAGTGATATCCCTGTGCTCTGTGTGTGTGTGTGTGTGTGTGTGTGTGTGTGTGTGTGTGTGTGTGTGTGTGCGTTGTGCGTGTGTGAAGACGTGGTGTGAAGTGTGTGTGTGTGTGTGTGTGTGTGTGTGTGTGTGTGTCCCGTGCGTGCGTGTGTGTGTGCGTGTGTGTGTGTGTGTGTGTGTGTGTGTGCAGTGAGCAAGCGGTGCCCGCCCTTCCAGCCGCCGGAGGCTGTGGTGGGGGAGTTCATCTGCCGCCAGAAACGTAAGACCCGGCACGGGGAGCTGCACGCCTGTCGCCTGCAGTGCCCCTCCTCCCTGCAGCCCCGGCCCCTCAAGCACCGCGTCCTGCACCGCTGCCACAAAGGCCAATGGACGGTGGCCGGCCAGGAGGATGTGTACTCGTGGGTGAGTAAAGGAAGGGGCTGGTGAGGTGGGAGGTGGAGCCAGTGTGGGGGGGGGGGGGGGGGGGGTTAGGGGTTAGGGTGGGGTGAGGCAGTGGTGGTGGAAAGGGTATGTATTGAAAGGGTGTATGTGTGTGTGTGTGGGGGGGGAGTATATACAGGTTTTTGGGTGAGGAGTGATGATATAACCTCTCTCTCTCTCTCTCTCTCTCTCTCGTTCTCTCTCTCTCTCTCTCTCTCTCTCTCTCTCTCTCTCTCTCTCTCATCTTTGGTTCTATCAAGAATGTTATATGTTGTTTGTCTAGTGATCTTGTAGAAATAATGAATGGCCGGATTGGGATGAGTATCTCTTAATTAAAAAAAAAAAACGTTTTTTTTGTAGCTGTAAATAGTTGTGATGTCATTTTTTTTGCTTTTTCTGTCATGAATCAGTTTTGGTGTTTTATTCCCATTTGAATTATTGAAATAGATGTGCAATAATTCAGTTCGAGCCCGTTTTCTTCTCCAGTTTTCGTACTAAAGGGGGTGTCGCTTTTTGGTATTTCCATTTGTACCCTCTTGACAGGAGGGCTATTGGCCAATGCCAGTGACTTGTGTCGGTGTCAATCTCTATCTCTCTCTCTCTCTCTGGATATGCTAATTTCAATTGCATGAATACAATCGTTGCTTTGCGCTGATGTTACTAAACGATACTGTGACATTACTTTGTCTCTGTCTCAGTCTCTGTCTCCGCATAGCCTTAAGTTAGTCAGTTTCAGCCCTGCCGTTGCGCATATTAACACCTCGGTTTCACCTCACATTCAAATTTAGCGTCAGTTGCATTATCATCATGATTCACAGTATCGTTACTGGCGATGCTGTGGACATTAAAGTCGCCATCGCCCGCCTTCTTCATCATTGAGGAGAATGGATAGTGTGTCCACTGGTTTTCCTGTTCTTCTTTTCCAGCCAAGAAATCCGTTTCGCTGGTGGAGCAGCGGTCAGCCCCGCCCTTGATACTCAACAACCTGCTGCAAAGATACCTGAACCTGAGCAACAACTACCTGGTCATGGTGAGCGTAGAGTACCGTGCTGATGGCCACTGCTTTGACGGTCTGGCGGCCTGTGTGCGCACACACACACACACACACACACACACACACACACACACACACATACAGAGGTGCGTGCGCGCGCGCGTGCACCCACGCACGCACGCACGCACACACACACACACACACACACACTGATGATTACTACTACTACTACTGATAATGATGATAATGATAATAATAACAACAATGATAGATGAAATAAAATGAAATAAAAAGGTGGGTATACCGTACCATTTCCTTTATAGAAGAGCCTCTGGATCCCAGTTGGGCCGAAACTGTATTAGAGAAATTTTGAGATAATATATGTTATGGTTCTATTTTTCCAGCTCATGTATAATTGTAATAATCATAAAACTGTGATAGGGCAGACATGAGTCATCAAATTAGGATAAGGCACAGAACGATGTAAAGTGGTATCAAAAAACATTAAGGCGGTATTTCTGATGTCAGCATGAGGTACTTGATTGTTGCGTGGAGGACCATAATGCATCACGATGTTCTCAAGTTGAAGGTCTTTCCCGCTTGAAGCTAAAAGTATGAAGCACTTGATTAACATCGATTGGGAATGTCTCTTGTTTAGCGCTGTAGGAGAAGTTTAAAGTGACTCACTAGAAGCACACCATTCCCGTGCCATGTCACTGACGGCAAATAAAAAAATTGAATGCACAAAATGTCAATGATCAGATTTCATATTAGCTTTCTTCTCCTATTCATCCTATTAAGTGTTGATTCAAAATCAGTATTAAATGCAGTTAGGAGTGATTCAAACAAAGAACGAAATGAGAACATCTTCGAGATAAAGTGTCTCATGCATTGCCTAATAATGAAGGGTTCTTGAGTCAAGTTTTGTTGGGTTCCTTCTCACTGTGGAATTAGTATAAACGAATTGGCAGATAAAGGCGCAAAACGGGGTGCCCGTAATGTAAGTGATACTATCTCATTATCAGTTCCATTATTGGTGAATGAAATGTGCAATATAATTGAAAGAGTAGTTTATTTCCATTTTAGAAGTAGGACTCAAACTGGCCGTTTTAAAACCTTTTTTTCTGGACCAAGGGATATTGTTAGTTTGTCACGTAGAATGAGGCTCGATGCTTAGAATACAAAATATTTTAAGAATGTTCAGTTTGTGTGTGTGGTGATTTTATTTCCATTCCACACATTCTTTTAAACTGCCAGATTCTGAATATGTTATATATTGACAAGCAGTCCATTTTAGACAATAGATTGGCTGTGATTCAGCACTAAACAATCCATCACTTAAACTGTATGGCATTGGTCAAAATGTAGTGAATAGTCCTATCGGCCTTTTACTGTCATTTAGTGTTAAATTTTGTGATTATTTTATGTTGTAATGTATGTAGTATACTTGTGTATGTATAGGTAGGCCTGTTTGTGTATATTATGTTATCTTTGTGTGTGTGAGCGTGCGTGCGTGCGTGCGTGCGTGCGTGTGTGTGTGTGTGCGCGTGTGTGCGCGTGCGCGAGCTCGTTGTTTTTTTACCTTTTCATTTTATTTCATAAATTGTGTGTGTGAGTGTGAGTGCGTGCGTGCGTGTGTGTGTGTGTGTGTGTGTGTGTGTGTGTGTGTGTGTGAAATCACCAATTATGGTGAAAACACGTTAAATTTAGGATTCATTCTTTTTTTCAGCAGCAAAGAAAGAAAGAAAGAAAGAAAGGTTCCATGATCCTATTATCCAGCTCATGGATACTGCAGAAATGTCCGTCTTCTTCTGCGTCTTACACCTCACCACGTGCTCATCAGCTGACGTGTACTTTTCCGAATGGATAGAATACTGACTTCCCTCCGAAAGTCTGCCTCACTTTGGGCAGAAAAGGGATGCAACCTCTGCAGCAGCATGAACGATAACTTTACACATTCAAACACAGAAGTGCTTGCCGATGGCGGCCCACGACTTTGTGTTTCACCCCCGTTTCAAATGGTGCAGATGCTGTGGGTTAGGACTCTAAGAAGGGAAGATATTATTTCCGCACACACAATACAGACAAACAGATTACAGGACAAAACACGATGCATTTCGACCTCTTGGCCTTCTTCAGGCGAAAGTACACAACATTTAGGACAATGAAAACGAAGAACGAGCAACCACTTCTCATGTTCGGCGCAAGATGGGTGTTGAATGAAAACGAGGCCATTGGGAAGAGGACCATGGGAGTTACTATAATAATGATGACAATAACAACAGCAATAATAGGATGATGATGAAAATACTTAAATAATAGGAGGAATGGGCCTGCTGTTGCTTTTGATGATAATATGACCATTTTGCGTTGAATATGAGAAGATAAGTGGTTGCTCGTTCTTCATTTTCCTTGTCCTAAATGTTTTTTGTTTTTGCCTGCAGAAGACCCAAGAGGTCGAAATGCATTGCGTCTTGTCCTGTAATCTGTCTGTCTGTATTGTGTGTGGAAATGATACCTTTCTTTTTTAAAACTTTTCTTCAATTTCTGCCTTCAGTCGCCTCGCTTCGAAAGTAGGGGACTCTTAAGGTTTTGACCGGTTTATGTCAGACTAGAAAACAAAACGGCTATCAGGGAAAAAAGCCATCATGGCCTGCCCCCCCCCCCCCCCCCCCTCCCCCGCCACTCCCCTTCCCCTAACCACCATCCCCCAAAGGTCCGCCAAAACACAACAAACATTGAATGCATTCAGAATGGATCAGAGTAATTCCACCATTGGGATAAGCATCGTTCCTTTAAGTGTGTCCCCCTGTTTCACACCCGCCTTCTTCCCTCATGACGGAGCATTCCCAAATGGCGTGCGTCTCGGTGTAACTAACTATATCAATAAATAAAGCTGAGTCACCAGAACGCAGTACAAAAAGGAACCAGAAAATCACAACACAGAAGGATTTCGTTCCTGGAGTCATCGAAAGGACGAGTAACGACGAACATGTTCTCTTTTTTTTTTTTTTTTTTTTTTTTTTTTTTTTATGCTGATCGATGAGAATGAGGATGATTATGATGATGCTACGGATTTCCATTTCGGTCTGAGACTACATGACAGGGCTGTACTCTACGCTTCCTTTCATAATATATCCCGGCGTCAACCAGGCCCGAGAGATACAGACACCTGCAGTGTTGGTCAGGAAATTTGAGCAACACTCTCAGAAAACGCATCCATTAAGTGAATGAAACTCGACTGTGTGTGGTCCCAGTCTTTCCCAACTGAGTCCGCAGCAAACTCAACTCTGGGTAGGAGCCGGTCGGGGCAGAAAAACCCACATGACTTCTGATGGGATTCGAACCCACGACCTCCCAGCCGGGAGTCAGCGACGCTAACCACTTCGCCACGGCGGCTGGTAACATGTTCTCTTTTCACCTAACGTACACATTCCTATTACACATGTACATAACATGACACAACATCACAATAACCATTCACAATGATCGTTATGCCTGCGACATACTGTGTGCTGTGTGCAGGCCTACGTGTTTGACAGAGCTGACGTGCAGCTGCCTGGCTTCCATCACTACTTCCTGCATCTGTGGCAGAAGACAATGGACCAGGCCAGAAGCGTCATGGCCTACATCAATAAGCGCGGGGGATGGATCGACATGCGCGATCTGGTACGTGTTGGAAGGAGACACCAGGGGGCGTAAGTGAAAAGTGAACATTTTGGACAACTCTAGTGGGGGCAAGGGGTGAACGCAGTTTCAGAAGGAAGATTTGCCTTATGATCTTTTTTTTTTTTTAAATGAATTTTGTATCGAATTAATAGATATCGGCAGCTGTTGGCTGTGTCTGTGAATATGCTTGACTGAGATTTTTTTTTTTTTTTTACTGTGATCTTGAATTCTTTGCAAATATGTTTTAAGTTCTGACTTATTTTCTGAATTTGCCCAATTCTAGCATCTTGTGTTCCATTGTGTAAACGAGTGTTTGGTAAAGCGCTTTGAGCTTGGTCTCTTGCCGAGAATAGGCGCTATATAAGTATTCATTATTATTAATATTATCTTGTGTAGAAATTTGATATGGAAACCGTATAGTAAAATTCAGACTTGAGTTGGATAAAAAATCAAACTGGATGAGATCGGGGTTTAACGGTTTTTTGTTTCCACTGGCCACTCCCGCATTTTTCTAGACATTCTAGAGATATACAGTATGAGCTTTGAATTTTCGACATATGTTTTCAACGTTGGCAAACAAAGGATAGATTATGTAGAGACTCGCACTTCTGTACTTCTAGATAAAAGAAAATGGTGTGATGTACGTTGAACTGATGGCGAATATTGCCAAAGTCAGCCATGCATGTGTTAGCGCCAGTTGGTATTTGAGGTATAAAGGTACAGTGGATTAAGTGGGAAAATTGTGGGGAAACAGAGCCTTGTTAACAAGACGAGAATACGTTGATTTATGACATCTAATGAATATTCACCCGAACTACTGACTTGTCATGAATATTAGTTAGATAATTAATTCATGTTTCAGCCCAGGCCCCGACAGTCGGAGATCCTGCACATGGGTCAGGAAGCAGGGTTCGTGGGTCTGGTAGCCATGGAGACGGCGGTCAGCATGGAGAGGGGTCTCAGAAGCAGATTCTGAAGATGCTGAAACTCTTGGAGAAGCCAAAGAACAACGACCCGCATGTGAGTCTTGGGAAAGATATATATATATATATATATATATATGTATATATATATATATATATCTGCATGCGCGCGCGCACGCACACACACACACACACACACACACACACACAAACACAGATATACATACACCCACGCGGCGTAGGTAACTTTTTTCACTTGCCAGGTATAGCGAAGTTTTCGTAGAAAACCTACTAAGACTGGACACTGTGAATTTATGAGTCCATGCAAGATAATGCTAGCACACATGCTAGCGCGCGCGCCAATGTGTGCATATGTATATGCCTCATGAACGCAGCTTCTGCGCGTGCGCGCGCGCGCGCGCGCGTGTGTGTGTGTGTGTGTGTGTGTGTGTGTGTGTGTGTGTGTGGTGCGCGTGTGTGTGTGTGTGTCTGTATATTTAAACATTTATTTGTAGAAATGTGTAATGCACGCATATGGTGCGTGTGTGTGTGTCTGTATTTTTAAACATTTATTTGTAGAAATGTGTAATGCACGCATAGCCTACATCGCTAAGATGGGCGCTGTAGAAATTAAAACGTTTTTGTGTGTGTGTGTGTGTGTGTGTGTGTGTGTGTGTGTGTGTGACATTCATTGATTTGAAGGAACTCGACTCCGAAGTAAACACATATTACGTTTTCTCCATGGAACATGTGTTCCAATACTGTTTCACTTAATGCGTTCTCTGTATTTTCTCGTTTCAGATGTTGCATATTCTGGAACACGAGTACTTGAAATACGAAGTGAAGCTCATCAAGGAACTGGTGGACTATGTCACCCAGCTGCGTTCTTTCCAAGAGAGCGGGCAGGAGGACTACAAGCTGGGAGAGTACGAGTTGGACAGTCACCTCAAGTAGCTCCGGTACCGGGCGTGGAACTGCTCTTGTCGCTCAGCTGAGCTGACTTAGCTGTGGTTGGGGTTTTTCTCACATTGCTGTTTGATGTGTTCCATGTTTAGCTGAGTTGGTTTAGCTTTGGCTGTTTTTTTTTTTTTTTTTTTCTTAGCTTGCTGTTTGATGTGTTCCATGTCGTTTATATATATGTCGAGGCACATAAGACCGTATGGCGAAAGCTTGGCTGTGTCTGGAGTGGCACGGTCTTCATCTGTCCGTGGGCAGGGGTGGTTGGGTCTGTGGGGTGTGCTCGACAGCTGGAGGGTGGTGTTTTTTTGCCGGTGGCTCTGCAGTCATGAAATACGGGCTGGTACACCCATGGGTGATGCTACTTTAAGGCTGTTATGAGTTGCATCCTGTAGTCTGATTTATCTCTGTTCAGAAACAGTTATGTCCCTTGATATCTTATGGAGTGTTCTGCGCGTGCCTGTACCCATCATCAGCACAGTGCAGGCCTCCAAGGGTGGTACAGGACTGCTCTAAAGGCAGGTGAAGACAGTACTTCTCTTGGGTCCTCCCCAGCACCTTCGGGTGTTTCTTTTCTTCTAGCTGTATTTAACTTTGGAAAACTAAGCTGTAATCCTCAGGGCGTGTTCTTTTCTCTTTTTTCACACCGCAGATCAAGATATGGTTTTTTTTTTTTTTTTTTATGAACATGATAAAAATCCCTTTTCCCCAACGTCAGAACTGCTAACTGCCTGTTGTTCCTTGCCCGTTAAGGTAAAGGCAACAGCTGTTAAATCATTGTTAGAAGTGAGGGTTCTATGACCTTTGGTTTGATGACAGGTCAACAGGTTGTCAATCTTCCGTTTTCACGTTCATCCGATTGATTTCAGTCAAAAGTCTACTTTGCCATGTACTGTGGTCACTTAGGATGCGGTAGGCAGCACACCAAAAAATAATGTGCAGGGCCTTGCTTAAGGACTTGAGTATTTATAGACTGGCGCAAGTTGATTGTTTTGAAAATTTTTATTGTGTTTGAAAGTTGATTCTCCTCATTTTTTTTTTTAATGTCATATGGCCACAAAGGGACAAGCCAGGTGGTTCCAAGCAGACAGATTAAAATCAAAGGAATGGGACTATACGGGGGTTTCCTGTTGGTGCAAAGGTAGGATCACGGGTGAGTGAAAAGGCTTGAAAAGTGACGTCAGCTAAGGGGAAGGTCATGTATTTGAAGATTGTGATTTTATCGGTGAAAATCCCTCCCCCCCCCCCCCCCCCCCCCCCAAACAAGGGAAATAATCGATGGAGAGTTATTCTTTTGATCAATCATCAGTTTAAAGTTAAGCTTACGATAGGCTTCAAACGCTTACATGGATTACATGGTGTTTTAGTGCAAAATCCTAATTGTGGCGTGTGGCCTGTATAAGTCGTGTCAGATTTTACTCCCACCGACTATCTTTTTGTAAGTTGGCAACGATAGTGATTATGCTGTATCTTTGGCTTCGAAACCGAGAAGAAAAAAACATACAGTCGAAGGTGCGAATGGGACTCAGAGAAGTACTGAGTCCAACAGCCGAACCAACCAGCTGGGAGCA
The DNA here is from genome assembly GCA_016801955.1 of Conus betulinus. Lineage (NCBI taxonomy): Eukaryota > Metazoa > Mollusca > Gastropoda > Neogastropoda > Conidae > Conus > Conus betulinus. The sequence continues at coordinate 609,044 of JADBJO010000069.1, forward strand.
ATCCTGCACCACCCTTGGAAGCCTGCACTCTATTAACACTGGGTGCCGACACGCACAGGATATTCCATTAAGACATTAAGGTGTATCTTTTTTCTCTTGGCTTTGTAACCGAGGTCAGCCTCCTGTTTAATGGTGTTAGCAGCGTACCTTGAAATAGTAGAGGAGGGTAGGGTAAATCTAGGATTGAAGACTTGGTCAAAAATTAGCTCCAACTGGTCAGGTGGGGCTAGGGCCACCTTTCAAAACCTAAACATCTGACAGGCGTACCTGTGTTGTCCCATATCTTCTGGCCCACCCTAAACGCACAGAAGCATTCTACAACAGGGCTCTGAAAGAGGCATCTTCCGGGACAACGTCATGGCATGGGATCCCTGACTGGAGTAAATGACAGTCCGCGTCTTACTCCACTTGTTCAGCCTCTGCGTCAAAGGCTGTGCACAAAGTTTCCCCTAAAGAACTGCCGGCTTAAAAGACAAATGCACTTTTGCTATCTGTTTCCAGAAACCTGAGTGGATCTTCAAGAAATTATGGCAGAGATCTTTCACATCTCGTGTGATCCGGAATCCTCACAGCATTCCTGTGGGAAGGTGGGGGGGGGGGGGGGGGGGCACCTTGCAGTCAAATGACATTTGGTAGTGGTTTGCAGAGCAGAATGAAATCAGGACTGGATCAGGTGCCTTGCTAGTGTTGAACCCAATATGCCTATTCCCCAGCTGATCATGAAGCCATATAACAGCTGAAAGCAGCCGACTGCTTCACCTTTGATCTGTGTCTTGAAACGGAATCTTTCCAAGTCGCATCGGTCTCTTGAGGTTATTTCCTTTTTCTTGCTTTTCTGGTTGTTTCCCTCCCTTGTCCGGTCCTGGGTGTGTCGTTCGTCTTTTCTGTTGCTGGATTCCTGGTCTGAAACACCACAGCCAGGCATCTCAGAACCACTTGTTTCCATGCTGTCAGTGTCTCTGTCTACAGTGCTCCATGTCCAGCACAATGCTTTACAACCATGTGGCAGTGTTGTTCTGTTGTGGTAGTAGTTTCCTTTTGAGAAAATAGAATTGTCATCACGCTTATCTTTAGGCTGCTGCTGTATTTAATTTTTCTTTTTTTTTTTTTTTTTTTTTTTTTTTTTGCTGTTTTAGCATTCCCTTGATTTTGTTGACAAGCATGTTTATAGTTAATGAAGTGTCATGATCCCGATGATAAATTGGATCAGTTTCAAACTGAATTTCACAGTACAGATGGATTTACAGAATTGATCTAGAGTTCCTCTTGGTTCCTCTGTATGGTGTTTGTAATCCTGATAGCAATTCTAATGTGATTTGTGGAACAGATCAGTTTGTCCCTGTCCGTCCTTAGGTACATTGTGTTTTATTTTTCTACCAACATGGACTGTTTGCACATTTAAGAAATGTAACCAACACTTTATTTTACGCTGTATTGTGTAATCAAAGGTAGTTTAAAAGGGAATACTCATGCTAACTAGAGTAAAGCCACTGTCATATAAGTAGTATTACTGAGTAAGCCACAAGTGCCTCTTACATGTTTTTTCTAGGAATTGTTTTCACACAGACACACAAGACAGTAGATTGTGAGTAACATCACTAAATTGAACAGAACTGATCAATGCTTAGGAATCATTTGTAGTCAGCCAAGAAATGAAATGATACAGTTAGTGGCCTAAAAAGATGTTTTGAATTTGTTTACATGTATTTGTGTGTGCGGAGAGGAAATGTGAGAAAAATATGATCAAACAAAAAATGTATATGGTTCTTTCTGAAAAGGCACAATATGACAAATGTAATTCAGTCTCTCTCTCTTTTTCCACCTCTCTCTTTCCCTCAATCTTACTTTCCCCCTCCCCCCACACCCTAGGTCTCTTGCTTTAATCATATGGTTGTATACACATGTAATCTGTTTATGTAATCAAAGTCCATTTTATTGAAAAAGATTTCATTACTTTTGTTTTTGAATAGTGCATTGAGAGTTCACGGGTGACAGATATCAAGTGTATGTGACTTGACTTAGGCAGTGAATTCACTCACAGTAGGACACAAAACAACAAGGATGGTTTTAGGGGTACGTAATTGTGTGTGTGTGTACCAGGTTTTTTATGTGTTCCTTATAGCTTTTTACCTTAGTGAAATGTTTTCAAAGGACAACACCTGGAAATTGTTTATACTTTTTTTTTAGTTTGTGACTGCAATTGTCTGATGAAGCCCCAAAACAGGACGAAAATTTGTATATATAGTTGTCGTACAGTTTAATAGCTGGGGAATACAAGTGCAAGCTATCAATTTTACCATCATTATGTTAATGACTAGACAAAGGTTTAAAGTGAACAGAGAAAGACAGGCTAGGCCTATGTGCAATTAAAGAAAAAGAATATCAAGAAAGTAGGTTATGAATACATAATTCATCACTAGCGCGATCTTCAGGTACCATTATAATTCATATTGTAGATGGAATGGAATTCTGCTGGATTGGACCCATCATAGCGTTACAATTAATTGTATGTGCTCCCTTGGCATTAACTACAAACACACCACAGTCTACAATTCCATGGTATTCTCACCACCAATGGTTCAAAAATGGAATGTAACAGCACCCCAAAGCAGCCAGTGAAGAGTAGAAAAGTAAAATGAAAAGAAAGTGTGGTAAATAACTAAGTAGCTGAAAAACTAGAAATTATATGTAAACCATATAAAATTAGAGGGTAAATCATATGTTTGAGGATGCATTTAAGTATACAAGGGTGATAAAAAAAAAAAAGTGTAAATAGTCTTGTAGTCAGCTCTACTGTTAAATACCCAAGCATTGTCAGCAGCTAAGAATTGTGTAGGACAGCCTTTACTTGGATCTCCTAAGAGATGCAATCTCCCACTGATTGACCAGGCAATAACATGTTGATCAATTTAGTAGTGTGGGGGAAAGCAAGTGCAGGCTAACAATTCCTCCATGAATAGTGATTTGGCAAAGATTTGAAGAAAAAAAAAAGCTGATGGGAGAATATAGAAAATGAGGATGAAAGATCAGGGATACAAATATATAAAATCCATCACTAGTAGCCTATGGGGACTGCTGCAACGCATCTTGAAGACAGAACTATTCATACTGCCTGCTCGGAAGCTTTTTTCCCCCCATTATATATATTCTTTTATAACATATAATGCAGTGTACTGGTTTTCAATAAACAATATGTGTTTTTTTGCTGTTTATACATTGATATCTGTTATTTTTTTCTATATATATCTACACAATTTCATATAAAAAGCATAAGACTAAAATGTCCCCCCCCCCCCCCCCCCCTCCTGAGTTAAAATGGAAAAGCAAACTTCAAGTCACAACTGCTGCAATTTTGACACACACACACACACACACACCCCTGACGATTTCATCATTTATTAGAAAAGTAGTTACAGACTCAGAATCAAAAACTAACTTGGAGAATATTTCGACAGGGTTGCCCTGTCTTCTTCAGCTCACTGTTGCTGTTGTGGCAGTGAAAGCCTGGTGGGGCGACTGTTGTGTGGGGTGAACCGTTGTCAGGATCTGATTGTAGATGGGGGAAATTCAAAGCCTTGATCTCTGTTCAGGCTGGGGCGTCTGGTCTTAAGTTCGATGGCTTCTTTAACTTTTCTTTTTTGTGAGGAAGGGCTCTGTAGATAAGATCTTGGTTTCTTAGGGGCTGAAACTGTGGCCTGTGGCTTGTAGATGTTCATGTATGGCAGAAGTAGATCAGTTTTGGTGTTCCTGTAGACAGGTGGTGAATGGTCTTGCTGTCTCGCCAATGTAGGTATGAGTACAGTCTTGATACCCTACCTGGTACACTACACCACACTGCTTCAGGGGGGTCCGTTCTGTCTTTGACATGGGTCAGTTGCTGGTGTAGGGAGTTGGTGGGTTTGTGGAACACTTTGCATCCATGTTGTTGGAAGGTCCTGGCTAGACGCTCTGAGACTCCTTTAATGTAAGGTAAGGGATCCCCACTTTCACACTGTCCGTATCTGTAGAAGGAGGGCAGCGAACTCGAGTTTTGTCCCACATCCATGCAGGGTATCCATTAGCAGAAAGGGCAGTCTTGATGTATTCTTCTTTTCAGCTCTTCCTCCCTAGTGGAACACAGCACAGAGACTCTGTGCATGAGGGTGTTGACAACATATCACTTGTGCTGGGAGGGGGTGGTTAGAGTGAAAGTTCAGATACTGGTCAGTGTGGGTGGGTTTCCTATAGACAGTGGTCTCCACCCTGTCGTCATGGGTTCAGGTGATGATGAGTGTGTCCAGGAACGGGATCTTCCCTTCTACTTCAGTTTCTGAAGTGAATTTGATACCGTCGTCAATGGAATTCAGGCGAGTGGTGAAGCTGTCAACCTCCGTCTCCTGTATACGGGTCATGGTGTCATCCACATAGCGGTACTACATGCTGGGAGGGTTGGCAGCGGTCTCAAAGGCTACTTTTTCAAAATGTTCCATGTACAGGTTGCCTACCACTGGAGATACTGGCGAACCCATGGCAGCTCCTTGTTTCTGCTGGTAGCACTCATGGTTGAATGAAAAGTAGGTGCTAGTGAGGCACAGTTTCAACAGTTCTAGCACCTGTTCTGCAGTGAGTTCACACCAGTGACGAAGGTGGTAGTCATCCTCAATCTTCTCCCGATTGACGTGGAGAGCCTTGGGTACAGGGATGCTAGTGAAAAGTGCACAAACATCATAGGAGACAAGTTTCTCCCCTGAGAGCCAGTTGCTGGTTTGCCATCTTCCGTACAAGATCTGTGCTGTTGACTATGTGGTGCTGGTTCTACCCGACTGAAGGTCCCAATATTTGTCAGGAATTTGGAGGCATTGTACATGACACTGCCGCAGCTGGACACAATGGGGCAGAGGGGGGCATCCTTCTTGTGTATCTTGGGTAATCCATACAGCTTAGGCATGGATTCTGAAGTGGGGTAAAGACGTTGGTGATTAGGGGAGACAGAATCTCTTTTCCATTTCTTTAGCAGGTTGATAAACTGGTTTTTCACTTTCTTCGTAGGGTCAGTCTTGAGTTTTTCATAGGTGTCTGTATCACTGAGAAGGGTCTGTACTTTCTTGTTGTACTCATCTTTCGCTAACAATACTGTGGTTCCTACCTTTGTCAGCTGGAAGGATGATGATGCTGTCGTCCTGTCTCAATTTTTTCAGGGCTTGTTTTTCCTCTCGTGAAATGTTAGACTTGGGTGGCTTACTGGACTTTTATGACTTTGACCAACTTCGCTCCGTAGGCTGTCTGCTGTGGGCTTTGTCTTTGATCTGGCTGCACGCTGCTTCAGTGGAAGCTACGATTTCCTCGACTGGAATCGATTTGGGCGCAACACAGAAGTTAAGTCTTTTCTTCAGCACTCTTGATTCACTGTCACTGAGAGCACGCTTGGAGAGATTGATCATCCATTTGTTGGTGTCTGTGCTTCTACGATGCTTCAGTGGAAGCATAGACACCAACAATGGATTATCAGTCTCTCCAGACGTGCTCTCGGTGACAGTGAATAAAGTGAGCTGAAGAAAGGACTTAACTTCTGTGTTGCGCCCGCATCGATTCCAGTCGAGGAAATCGTAGCTTCCACTGAAGCAGCGTGCAGCCAGATCAAAGACAAAGCCACAGCAGACAGCCTATGGAGCGAAGTGGTCAAAGTCATAAAAGTCCAGTAAGCCACCCAAGTCCAACATTTCACGAGAGGAAAAACAAGCCCTGAAAAAAAAATGAGACAGGACGACAGCATCATCATCTTTCCAGCTGACAAAGGTAGGACCACAGTATTGTTACCGAAAGATGAGTACAACAAGAAAGTACAGACCCTTCTCAGTGATACAGACACCTATGAAAAACTCAAGACTGACCCTACGAAGAAAGTGAAAAACCAGCTTATCAACCTGCTAAAGAAATGGAAGAAAGATTTTTCTCCCCTAATCTTTACCAATGTCTTTACCCCACTTCAGAATCCACGCCTAAGCTGTACGGATTACCCAAGATACACAAGAAGGATGCCCCCTCTGCCCCATTGTGTCCAGCTGCCGCAGTGTCATGTACAATACCTCCAAATTCCCAACACAAATATTGGGACCTTCAGTCGGGCAGACCCAGCACCACATAGTAACAGCACAGATCTTGTACAGAAGATGGAAAACCAGCAACTGGCTCCAGGGGAGAAACTTGTCTCCTATGATGATGTTTGTGCACTTTTCACTAGCATCCCTGTACCCAAGGCTCTCCACGTCAATCGGGAGAAGATTGAGGATGACTACCACCTTCGTCACCGGTGTGAACTCACTACAGAACAGGTGCTAGAACTGTTGGAACTGTGCCTCACTAGCACCTACTTTTCATTCAACCATGAGTGCTACCAGCAGAAACAAGGAGCTGCCATGGATTTGCCAGTATCTCCAGTGGTAGGCAACCTGTACATGGAACATTTTGAAAAAGTAGCCTTTGAGACCGCTGCCAACCCTCCCAGCATGTAGTACCGCTATGTGGATGACACCATGACCAGCATACAGAAGACAGAGAGAGGTTGACAGCTTCACCACTCACCTGAATTCTATCGACGACAGTATCCAATTCACTTCAGAAACTGAAGCAGAAGGGAAGATCCTGTTCCTGGACACACTCATCACCTGAACCCATGACGACAGGGTGGAGACCACTGTCTATAGGAAACCCACCCACACTGACCAGTATCTGAACTTTCATTCTAACCACCCCCTCCAGCACAAGAGATCTGTTGTCAACACCCTCATGCACAGAGCCTCTGTACTGTGTTCCACTAAGGAGGAAGAGCCGAAAGAAGAACACATCAAGACTGTCCTTTCCTTTAATGGATACCCTGCATGGATGTGGGACAACCCTCGAGTTCACTACCCTTCTTCTACAGATACGGACAGTGTGAAAGTGGGGATCCCTTACCTTACATTTAAAGGAGTCTCAGAGCGTCTAGCCAGGACCTTCCAACAACATGGATGCAAAGTGTTCCACAAACCTACCAACTCCCTACGCCAGCAACTGACCCATGTCAAAGACAAAATGGACCCCCTCAAGTAGTGTGGTGTAGTACCAGGTAGGGTGTCAAGACTGTACCCATACCTACATTGGCGAGACAGCAAGACCACTCACCACCCGTCTACAGGAACGCCAAAACTGATCTACTTCTGCCATACATGAACATCTACAAGCCACAGGCCACAGTTTCAGCCCCCAGGAAACCAAGATCTTATCCACAGAGCCCTTCCTCACAAAAAGAAAAGTTAAAGAAGCCATCGAAATTAAGACCAGATGCCCCAGCCTGAACAGAGATCAAGGCTTTGAACTTCCCCCCAATCTACAATCAGAACCTGACAACGGTTCACCCCACACAACAGTTGCCCCACCAGGCCTCGCTGCCACAACAGCAACAGTGAGCTGAAGAAGACAGGGTGACCCTGTCGAAATATTCTCCAAGTAAGTTTTTGATTCTGAGTGTGTAACTTCTTTTCTAATGTCGAATCCAAAATCCAGAAACCTATATTCTTATTCATCATTTATTGATCTGGAATACATGCAATGTCATGATAATAAATTATATGTCACATGTGCAACAATAAATGAAATATGAACACCTTCACAGACATCCACAGCATTACAGTGAGAGGTTCCACACACGCTGATCATATAGAACTTCAGTGATTTACTATCCTGTAGCTCCAGCAACGGATGTGGAAACAATGTACTTGACCAGCACATTGACCTTTTTTTGCTCCAAGTCTCTTGCTAGGAACAGACTGGGAATAATGTCAATGTCAAAACTCAAAACTGTTAAAATCCATTTGAAAGCCATCCCTTCTCTAACAATATTTTGATTCTGACCAAAACTATGGCTAAGTTATACAACACACAAATTTTCATGAAAACATGACAGCTCAAAATGAACACAATCTCTCGTGAAACCTCAAATAGTCAAAATGCCTTCTCTCTCTCAAATTCTGGAAATACCAAAGCAAAAAATACCACGCTAGAGACGCTCCATTCATGAATATAAAAGATAAAAGCCAAAACATCGCACACATGCACTCATACACCTTGAGAATGGGTACATTAATTAGAATAGTTGATGATATTGCACAATAACAAAAACTTCCTCCCCCCACCCCCCTTTTCCATTAAAAGATCCAATGTCACATCACTGAAAGGTTGAGTATCTGAATGATTACCTTCACCTATTTGAACAGGCCAGTATAAACATGTTTCGCCTGTTTTTGATTTTTTTTTTTCTTTGAAAACATTAACTGTTTCATTATCACTTCAAATGTAAATGAATCTACTGTTCCCATAGAAAAACAATTTATTTGGAACAGATATATGACCAAGCACTAACCGTTTTTGCTGGCCGTCTTTCTTGGCTGACAGTTTCATTGTATGCTCACTCAGAAACCACAGAAAACTTATTTCATGCATTCTCAGAACTATAACTCAAGACACAAGCAACTGAAACGGTTTCATACATGAATGTGAAAACTGTAAATCTGACCAAGATACACCTGTGCCATACTGCATTACCTTGACTTCGCTTGCAACACATGCACACAAAGAAAGCCATAGCTCTCTTGGTGTTAAAACCATCTGGTTTCTGACATGCATTCCTTCCATGGACTTTTTTTTTTTCCCCCTTCATGCCACTTCCAACTGGTCTGTGCAGTTGAAGAGGAAAGTAAACTTACTTCACTTTTTGCACTGCAGGATCTGGCAGTGTACTAACAACATGCTCTTTACATTATTATCACCATGCCAGCTGATTATGATCCAGAAGACAGCTCGTTACATGAAAACAGATCATCATTTCTGACTGGAACAGATTGGTGTTTAACAGCTATAATGAGACAGTTAAACAGAGACAGCAGAAATACACAATTAACAACCACTAATCCACATAGAAATTACAAAACAGAGGGAAAAGACAGTGGCATTAAACAAGCATATGCTTTCAAAGTTTGATATTTTGAATGGCACTATACTGTGACCTTGACCTTCACTTACTTTTTTACTTCTAACAGGTTTATAAATTCTGTTCATGACAAATCACTGAACCTGAAGAAGATTGAAAACAGGATCCAAACTCCGTTGTAAACTCATCTTTTCTACTATGTCTTGTTCTGATGTTGAACTTTGACACCAACTTTCGAACAGACTTCAAATGTCACCGTGAGTTTCTGATGTGCTTACTTCAAATCTAGGATGCATGAACTTGGGTTTTCTCACACAAATTTTCAAATAATACCTTGGACTTTTAGCCCCTGATTTTGAATTCCAAACATATTTATACTTTCATTATGGCCTTGTTTAACCATGTTTGATAGAAAATAGAAGCAAGGTTGCATTTTATTGTTCCTGTATCTCTGTTTCTTTGATCTAATCTTAGGCCTGAAGCTATTTTGACCTTTCTCTTTTGAATTTGAACTGCGACTTCATTAAAGTGGTGGCTTTTAAGATAGGTACCAGATAACATCCCACCAAGTTTGGTAAGGAAATATCAAGATAACGCATTACTATGGACACAAAACCAAAGCAGGGTACTTAAACAGACTTTGGTTACATCTCCAGGTTAAATGTACCTCACATATGCATGTCACACCTCACTGAATATCACATTTAGTTGGGGAAAAAAAAATTGACATGGAAGGTAAACACACACACACACACAAACATGTACTACCAACACACATGCCGTAAAACATACTTTGAAAAATACTCAACTAGAATGGAACTTGGGGAAAGCGTGCACCTCCACCACGGCTGAATGGATCCCGAAACCTGGCCTCCGTTCTGCACCAAATCTGTTGGGTAGGTCCTGACGTTGTAGGGCCACATCGCGCCTCGCCTCACCACCAACCTCCATTAACACTTGGTCACTAGGTTTTGCACATCCCCGCTGAAAGACGGCCACACCCACAGACAGAAGGTACAAAATGAAACTGCATGGATGAGGTGATTCTGTCTTAAGACAAAGAAAAAGGGAGCAGGACGACAGGTGGGTGTTGCCAGCGCAGTCTTCGGTTCACTGAGAAAGTAAGGTGGCTACTCTGAGCTGACCATCCCTGGACCCTGTGAGGCAGACAGGGGTGTCGATACAGGGGGACCAGTCCACCGTGGTCACCACGTCGCTGTGGCCGCTCAGGTCTAGAATCCTCTGCATGCTGCCCTTGGTCTGACTTTCCCCGGTCTGAAACATTCAAGTTAAGATTCATTATTCTTGACTGTGGTCCAGTAATTAGTATCTGAAACATTCAAATTAACAATCTTTATCACTTACTGCTGTCAAGTAATTACTGCTGTCAAGTAATTACTATCTGAAACATTCAAGTTAACAATGGTTATCGCTAATTGTGGTCCAGTAATTATTATCTAAAACGTTCAAGTTAACGATAGTTTTCACCAATTGTGGTCCAATAATTACTTTCTGAAACATTCAAGTTAACAATCATTATCACTGATTGTGGTTTAATCATTACTATCTGATACATTCAAATTACAATAGTGCGTCTCGCTGATTGTGGTCCAAGAATTACTATTTGGAACATTCAAGCTAACAATCGTTATCACTGACTGTGAATCTTTTTAAAAACTACTTTCTGAAACATTCAAGTTAACAATGGTTATCGCTAATTGTGGTCCAGTAATTACTATCTAACGATGGTGTATTGCACTGTTGTGTTAAAATTTACTATCCGAGGGGAACATTCCAGTTAACAATAGGGGAAGGAGGAGTTATCACTGCTTGTGGTTTAATGATTAGTATCTGAAACATTTCTAGTTAACAATAGTTATCACTGACTGTTTTTTGGATGTGAATAGTGGTAAATACTGTTTAAAATATTCAAGTTAAAGGCCTAAACAATCATCAAAATTAAAACACTCAAAAACTGTGGTCCAATGATTATTAGTTTATCTGAAACATTCAAGTTAACAATCGTTATCACTGAGTCGTTATCACTGATTGTGGTTTAACAATTTTACTATCTGAAACATTCAAGTTAACAATCGTTCTCATTGATTGTGGTCCAATAACTATTATATAAAACTTTAAAGTTAACAATGGTTATCATTGACTGTGGTCCAATTATTATAACCTGAAACATTCAAGTTAAAAATTGTTATCATTAATCATGGTTGTACAATTACTATCACAGGACAAACAAGTTTACAACAGTCACAATACCACTAAGATTTTCTAGTCCTGAACTGCGAAAATTTAGAGCAATCTCGAGACTGGTTAAAAAAAAAATTGTACTTTTTTTTTTCTTTAATTCCTTGAGGACACATTTTCAAAGAGAGTTGCCAAACTTTCCTGACTAACCCTTTGGATACTTGTTGTAGGGCCCTGTATCTGCCAGGCTAAAGTCAAAACATAAGGTCAAAGGAAGCATGGCCTACTGCCCTACAACAGTCTCCACAGAGCCTCTGTGCTCGCCTACATAAAAAAATTAAAGTGTAGTCAGAGCTGTTTGACTCAAGGAGTGGTGCAGGGGTTGAGTATAACATTGTGGACAAACGGGATCTGTTTACAACCTGATGTGGTGTACTGCCTCATCTGTTCAAAACACAACAAGATTATGCACACAGGCCACACAGAAAGCGCTGGATAGGAGCGACTGGATAAAAATGGACAAGAGGTTGGACTGCTGATGAAAACACTTTTCAACGAACATTTCAATAAGAATGGCACTAGGATGGGGGAACTGCAGAAACTGTAAAAGAAGGAAATGCCATGAGACTTCTTGTGAAGAACACAAACAAGGAACAGGAAAACCAGCTCGACTTTACATTATTGATCAGTAAAACAGCAGCCTAAATGATCCATCGAAGAACTAAACTTATCCAGTGCTTACCAACTGTAAACACATAGCCTGACATAGTTGCTCAGTTTGTTTGCTTGGGTCATGCTTGAAGTGAACTTGTTTCCACGCCCCGCATACTCGCTCAGTTTGTTAACTAACTCGGGTCATGTTTATAGCCCAGCTGACGACAGAGGCCCACAAGATAACAAACAAGCTGCATGCAATATCAGTGAAAAAGAAGGAAACAAAGTAAACCACTGATCAAGATTTCTATAGAACTATGTCACTCTTTTCTGTTCACTGAAAAAAGTTACATGCCATAAAAGTAAATAGCTCTTTCAAAAGACAATAGAGCTGATGACCTACTTTGCAGATGATCCCATGTCGGTGCCCCGCATACAGAAGATAGGCTCTGTCTTTGCTGAAGCTGTACAGCTGACCAGATGTCCAGCCCGCACCAGCTTGGCTGAACAGAGTGGACCCAGTACTTGAGGCGCCCTCTCTCATCCCAATCTGACGTACAGGCTGGTCGGTGTTCAACAGGCTCCACTCGCTCAGCTGCAAAGATGACTTGAGTTGATCACAACATCAAAACTCACTTGTGTTTTTTTTAATCAGGCAGATTATCGGTAGAACTACAAATCTGTCGATCTCCATAACTGAAACACTACCATTGCAAAAAGGCAGTCAGAAGGTGGCCAAGTAGATTACACTTACCTTGAAGCAAGAAATTCTCTGGTCCAGTTTCAAATCTTGCACATGGCATAAAAAGTCATAGAAATTCATGTATATGTTGATTAGCCTGTATCCACCACTTTACAACTTATCCAAAATCAACAATGTTTAATGTACGGCAAGAAGAATTCAGAGACACATTAGCAAAAGAGAAATGACAGACCACTTACCACGCCATCGGCGCCCATGGTGTAGAGAGATGTGTCTTGATGGGCTAACTGCACCGTCTGTTGTGGGGCCCTCCCAGCTCTCCACCTCTTCACACACTGACTCTGGTTCAAATCTGGACACCCAACACCCGCACACTTTTTTATTGCAGCAAAATTCCTTGTTCAAAGTCAGACTGGAAAATGACAAACATTACTGTTCTTTGCACGCTTGGGAAAACTGAACACGTTTCCTTTCCTATCCTTCTCCTATAAAACGGAATCATTCTGTTAAAAAGCTGATTTATCTACATCAAATGGTGTTGCATGTTCCTTCACTATGTAAGAGCATTCTCGGTATTTTCTGCAACAAAACTGTCCTTGATATTTGACAGAAAGAAGTGTTTATATGGAATGCAGGATGCAAAAAGAAAGAAAGTTTTGGAAGAAGATGTCACAAAGGTATCGGGATTTTTTTCAAACCCTGTGTATTATAACATTAGCATGGCTATTATCATCAGAGAATAGTACAACACAACTGTAAACACTCTAGATGACCCAGGAACAGATGACCTAGGAAACAGTTTTTCAGCATGAAAGCTCTCCCTCTTACCAGCAAATGCATCATTAAATTGTATCTGACAAGAGGTAATGATGACAAACACTGTAATTCTGAACTTAACTGAAAACAGAACAGAAAGACGACTTGTCTGCATAAAAACTTTGAGCGCTGGAACTTTTGAATACATGAAACTCTTCAGGCACAGCAGACTTTTTCAACTTGAATGTAGAATAGGATAAATGAAGACGTTCAAGCAAAACAGAACTTTTCAACTGAAAGCGGTACTTGCCGAGTGAAACTTCTAAAAATCACATCACTGGTTAAGTAAAACTTCAGCTCAACAGAAATATAGGGCTGAAAAACCCACAGCCATCTATCTTGAATGACCTCTGACAGTTCAGCAATAAGACTATACACTTGAACAACAGACGGGCATATACAACAAAGTGCATGCAAATCAAAAAGCTAGCATATTAACTCTTGCATATTCTCATGCGAATGAACACCCACCAATCCCACACATAACAAGAGTGGGCGCCGACATACTTGCACACAAACACAGACATCCATGACAAAAAAAACACAAAGAATGGTGACAGCAGGATGAAACCATTGTAGCTGCTATGGAAAGAGTAAAGTGTAACGGTCCACTTGAATGAAGACAGATGCTCCACATGACAGCTGCAAACAGGGACTTTGTTCCTGATGAAAGGATCAATAGAACAAAACTCTCATTGCCCCAGGAGTTTCTTACATGTGTTAAGAAGACAAAAAAACAAAAAAAAAAAAAAAAAAAAAGCCAGCATTATCAAAAGAACTGTAACGCCACTGAGTATATATCTAAGCTCTGCGTATTTGTGCTTTGAAAGATGCAAATCATTCCGTTTAACCATGCTTCCTCTTATATCAGTGATACCATAAACAGACACACTTCACCTTTTCCTCAAGTAATAACATTTCCAGTGAAAACTGAAGAACAAACGAACACACTACACAAAGACACACACAAGACACAAATAAAGCCAGCATGACACAAGGACACAAAAATAAGCTGGCATGACACAAAGAGACACAAAATACAGCTGGCATGACACAACCATACAGATAAAGCTGACATGAACTCACCATACAGTCTGACAAAGCCATCAGAGCCAGCGGCCACAGGAGCTTGCCACTGCTGCTGTGTACACAACAGTTGATGGGACACTGGTTGTGGGTCCAAAGGAAGATACCTCTGAAACCACAGCACGGCTTTTCAGACCACGATTTGTGATGTTTCCTTCAAAAGCATCTTTCTGACAAACAGCACCCACTACAAGAGATTTCCCTTTACTCCCTCAGTTTCCAGCTTACCTTTCTGCTGTTTTTTGCTGGTCTCTGTATGTGCATGTGCAGTGTGTGTGTGTGTGTGTGTGTGTGTGCATGTGTGTGTGTGTGTGTGTGTGTGCATATGTGTGCGTGTACATGTACATGAATGTCTGTGTACGTGTGAACATATTCTTTATTTTGCTGAAGCATCCCTGAATGTGTCTGTGGCAGTGTGCTGTGTGAGTGGAAGAACACATCTGCCATTGTATGCAGTAGTTTTTTGCTTGGCTGACCATTTTTTTTATGAGTGCACTAAACTCCAATCATGGAAATCCGTGCAACAACAGTACTATACTGCTAATATCATTAAACCATATAGAATGCACTGAACTAAAACCCATGACTGATAATAAAATTGATAGTAATACCAATAAATTCTAGTTGTATGAATATTTTTCAATCAAAACAATTTTATGAAAATCTGCCCATAAGGATGGTGCAGACTCGCATGATGAAAATTAAAAGGGACATAAATCACCCTCCTTGGTGGACCTACCGGTCTACCTCCCCTTAAACCAATGTGTCACACCAGCCTCAGTCAACTCGGCTTAGTTTCCAGAAGGGGAGCGGGAGACCTCTGCATGCAGTTAGGCAGTATGAAAAACTTATTTCTGAAGGAATCATTTCTTTATCTCCTATAGATCTGACCAGAAGGATGCCGGCTTACTGAATGAGGAGAAATGCTGAGAAATATACTCGGTGGCAACTTGCCAAGAGGGCCACAAAGAAAGAGTTGAGCAGGAAGTAGACACTTTTGGCAAATGCAAAATTAACTCAAGTTCTTTAAATCTAACATCAGATAATCTCTGTGTAATCTTTGTGATTTTCTCACCAATATGAACTGCTCTTCTGGGATTTTCATTTTCATGCATTTTCCAATATTCTGGGGCATTTTATAAGAACTGAAGTCTAAATCTCAAGGACTTCTTCTTAAAAAAGGGGTCTAAAAATTCAAGGATTATCAAGGACTTGCATGAATCCTGTACTTAAGCAATCAATCCAAAATTTTCATTGTATCTAATCCCATTTTAAATCTCCTATTTATGATTACTACTGATAATTACCACAAAAAAAAAAATATATATAAAACATGAATTGTCTCTCCTGAAAAGCCTCCTTCCTCTCTGTGCTTAATTTTCAAACCAGCAGTTAAGGCGGTCCTTTGTTATTTGAGACTTTCTCAGTCAAAGATTCACAAACACTGCATAATACTGCATTCACAATTTGATTTCACTGTCAAATTTGAGACTAAGAGAAAAGAAATAATCAGCATGCTTTGTGAATCTAGTGTCTGATCCATTTTATTTCCAAACACAAAGCTAAATACAAATACACAAAGTGCAAAACTTCTTCTCAATACATGCTTCTTTCTTGTGACTCACCTCCATTTTCATGGTTTTCAAGTCCCAGATCGCCAGTTTTCCGTACTCAACACTGCTGTCTCCCCCACACATGCAAGCGGCAAACATCATGGTAGACGAGCAGGTGGACAAGTACGTCACCCTGCACATATGTGCCAGCTAGAAGCACATCCCAGGATACAAAAACATCCAAACACACACTGAGAGCAGCTAATCAGCAGAGTGAATCTACATTCACAGATATTAGCTATTGTATAAAAAAAAATTAATATGGCATGGTGTGGTTCTTGACAAGATGAAAAGATGAATTAAAACTCAGACCGCCAATGATCAAAAACAAATAAACAAAAACACTAATAGTTAGGATGAAGTAATATGAAAAATAAATATGTACACAAATTCTGTCAGACCTTCTTTAAAGTATAAATAAAAAAAATATTGTGATAAGAGGTGCTTTAAAAATTACATCAGTTTTGAAAACGCATGTGTGCATGACAGCATAGGATAGTGTAGGATAATGTACCACATGATATGTCATGACCTTAACAACTATACCATACTACACCACACTACAAAACATCAAACTATACCATAGCACGCCCCAATACATCACACCACACCATTCTCTAGACTAGACCAGACCAGACTAGACTAGACTAGACAAGACTAGACCAGACTAGACTATCCTGAACAACTAAAGATATCTTTAGCTCTTGCTTGCTTGATCTACTTAGCAGAGGGCTCACCAAGAACATGAACCTTTGGTTACAGAAAGTTGCTGACACAAAACATCAGCAATGTTTGAAGCATCCCTGTCAACAACAACAACAACAACAAAAAAGGCCCAGATATACCACATCTTGTAACACATTTAAGTTAAGGAATGTTACCTCCAGCACAGACTCAAGTTTTCAGCTGTGTCTGATGGTTTGTGTGTCAAAAAGATCATGCAAATACTTCTGGATCAGTTTGAATGAAGCTTGACAGGAATGACTGAAGGAGCATTAAATTTTTTCCCCTACACATTTCAATCAGGTAATATAAGAGCTTACATATGCGCAGAAAGACAATAGTGCACTGAGATTTTCACATATATGTAATAGGCATATCCATGCATGACAAACATAACTGTTGTTTTTATTAATAGTCCAAAGAGGCAATGCAGCTTTGTTAACCAACAAAAAAATCTGCACATTAATTAACACACGTTAACACATGTTCAAAGGAACAGATGTACAAACATTGATACATACACACACAGATACTCCCTCCCCCAAACATACATACATACGTACATGTACACATATGTAGATATGCTTTTACCTATAAGCTTTTTTGACAACGCCTTTTTCAGCTGAAAAGGAAAGAAATCTAGTTTGCTTATAAAATCAATATTTACATGAAAACTCATTAACATTTTAGAACGCAGATCTGGATCTGGAAGAGGGGAGTCAGGAATGGTTTAGAGGTTATGGGATGAAACCCTGGTTTGGAGTTTAACTGAAGTTAAAAGGATTTCCTGACCTTGGCTCCCCTGTTTACTTTGCTGTAACTAAATTCAAGGATTTGACAACCATTTGTAAGTCTTACTACTTTGCTGAAACTAAATTCAGGGATTTGAAAACGATTTGTCCATCTTTCTAGTTTGCTGAAACTGGCCCATGCTCACACATCCATACACACATGTGCACATTCACTACACACACATACAAAAAGAAAAAAGAAAAAGAAAAAAAAAAGAAAACCAATGTTAGACAGGCACTCAAGGTCTGACCAGCGCGTTGGGCTAATGCGTAGGTCAGACATCTGCCAAGTCGTAGTCACGAGACCCTCATCCTTAAATTCTCTCATCTTAGTTGTTAATTCATTTATCCATCAGCTTTCCATCATAAGCGTAGTGTGGTCTCAAAACTTAACGGATGTGGTGTAGCGTATATGGACCAGTCCACACGCAGTGATGCCTCCTTGATGAAACTGAAACTGTTGAAACTAAATCAGGGATTTGAAAATTATTTTTTGTGCCTTTCTACTTTGCTTTAACTAAACTTCAGAAATTTGAGAACAATTTTTGTGCCTTTCTACTTTGCTTTACTTTGAGAATGATTTTGAAACTAAGGCAATTCTCTGAAAATTCTGGGCATGGCAGCACATGTTCAAAGTAATGGTTTGACATAATAGAATAATAAAATCTATTTCATTTTGTATGATCAAAAGTCTCCAAGAGGATTCCTTTCCAGTTAATGTCAACCAACCTCAGATTTGGGGACTCCACTGAAGCTTCTCGAAAAGTCTTTATTTCACGGGTGTCAAACAGTCGGATCTGCCCACTCTGGTTGCCAAGCAGAAGCTGAGGACACAATGAACAAGCAGTGTGTGACATCTTGACAGATGAGCAGGATTACATGAAAAAATCAACAATACACATTAACTCAAACAGTACTCATGAACTCAAACAGTACACATGAACTCAACTAGTGCACATGAACTCAAACAGTACATGAAACTCAAACAGTACATATAACTGGAACAGAGAGGCATGCAAGTTTTTCCACTCACACAACAACAAAAAAAGCTTTAAAACGGAAATGAATGAACAGCATCATCCTCAATGATATTTCTTCTTTTCAAACCCGCCCAATTCTGACAAATGTGTCGTAACCAAATGGATCTGAGTCATCTTCCCATCTCCACAGTGCATTCATACATTTGTATGTGTATACCCCTGTGCATGAACGCTTATGTACGAGTGTGAATAAGTGAGTGATTATGCATCATGTCTGTCTATATACGCATGTTGGTGAAAAGCTCTAACACTGGCGTTTTCCATGCAGCCCCAAATGACAGAAAAACAATACAGATTTGGCAGTTTGATAAATACTCATACAAATCTTTCTGGCCATGCTCAGATGAAATCATTCCATGTTGAATGTCACAAAGACGCAGTGGAATACTAACAGAGCTTATACTAGTTTTTTCTTCATCTTCAGCCCTCCTAGACTAAAACTCTTTAAGTCACCATCATTAAAACTTGTGATGTGACAGTTTTCATAGTGAAGACTTGTGACGTGACAGGTTTTTTTTTTTTTACCTTTATCCCACCATTCTGCCTTCAGGGATACTATCTAAAACCAACAGAAGTATTCAGATGTTTGTTGTTGTTGTTGTTGTTGTTGTTGTATGCCATCTGTCTCATTGGCACATGATGGCTGACTCTTCTATGAAGAATAAAATTGGATTTTACATGTGTGCGGTTTTTTTTTCAATGCACATGGGGGCATAGGCTTCAAGTATCATCCGAAGGATTCATTCTTCATCAAACTTGGCGCAGGATCCCATTGCCAGATCCTAAACTCCACGAGACCTCAGGGTCAGAGGTTGGAGGTTAAGGCAAAAAAATGACGTAACAGAGGGAGTGTGTAAGCATGACAGGTCACGAGTCTTACATCTTGTTTTCATCAAAGTTCGTATAATGATTATTGGTTACATGACCCACTACCATACTGGAGCAAAAAGCCAACAGTTATTGGCATAATATGACAGAAAAACAAGTATACGGCATTAGATTTAGTGCACCAGCTGCTTACTGCCAGCATGTGACCATCAAACATGTAGATTTTTTTTTTTTTTTTTTTTGTGCTCTCCCCAAGTTCTTTCGTCGATGTTATGTCACAGCGTGGCCCTATCGACTAGGCATCAAGATCAAGATCAAGTGACTGCAGGAATTCGAAGTCAGAGGTGAAGGGTCAAGGCCACAACATGGAGCAGCTATTACAGTACAGAAAACATTACAGGCATGTTACTTCCTAGAATCCAGAATGCCGATTGCTTGTGGCCAGCATTTGCCCCTGTTGAAAGGCCAAGGTCTGGGGTAAGTGGTCAAGCTGCAACTAAGTCCAACTGAACGACTATCCTACTGCACGCAGATGCCTTACTTGCACAACTGGTTTTTCTTCTTCTGATTCATAATTTGAGGTAGATTCAGATGTACAACTGACACATAAATATTACAAATGTTGTTCTGTCCACTAGGAATAAAACCATAGATCAACAAAAACAAAAAAAAGAAAAAAATCCACTCCAAATGAAGTTTAAATTTTAACATTCATTTCCATCCACTACAAATCCTTACTCTCTGAAAAAAAAAAAAAAAAAAGAAAAAAAAAACACATCCCCAGAACTGATTATATGATAGTCACAAAAGCCATCAAACCTGATGAATGTTCACCCTAGTTTCCTGATACATTTGTAACCAACCCATATATTCCCATCATCTGTGTTAGCCAGCCCATACACCCCAGTTTCCCCGATACATTTGTAGCCAGCACATACATCCCCATCAGTGTTCACCCCAGTTTCCTGATACATTTGTAGCCAGCCCATACATCCCCATCAGTGTTCAGTTTCCCCCAGTTTCCTGATACATTTGTAACCAACCCATACATCCATACATCCCCATAAGT
>JADBJO010000069.1:632009-647009 GCA_016801955.1 Conus betulinus
AGAGAGAGAGAGAGAGAGACAAACAGAGAGAGAGAGAGGAAGATTGAGACCAGGGCGAGGGAGTGGATAACGTATCCTTGCCTTTTGCTTGTTAAGAGGTTCATAGTGCATATCGAGGGCATTTACCCCAGCCTGTTGAACTGACTTATTCTCTTCTGATTTTCTTTACAATGCAGATGATTTGAAATAAAAGAAAATAAAAACAATCATACTTACATCACTGAGAACTAAGATGGGACACTGCTTCCTGCACATAAAATGTGGCCATGGTCATTTATACTCTCTCTCTCTCTCTCTCTCACACACACACACACACACACACACACACACACACACACATTCAGCACACACACACACAACACACAACACACACACATTCAGCACTGTACAGACACTGTATAACTAATCATCATACATCATATCTGACAATTCATAGATGATTTCTGAGTTCCTGTTGGTAATAATGAAAGAAATCGATGGCAGCGATTGACACTGACATGAAAAAAAAAGGTGTACATACAGTATCTTCAGATAGCATGAGAGGTGAAGAGACTTCTTTTTTTTTTTTCTCTCTCTAAAGTCCTTGCTAGACTACAACATTTATGGTTTGTGAGATTTTTCGTGTAGGTCACTGGTTTTTAATCTCACCACCACCACCACCACTATCAACACCACCCCACCAAATAATGTAGACAGAAGAAGCAGCAGAAGACATGGATCTTGTTATTCAACTCCCTCAGTACTGCCTGACTTCTCCCATTTGTTTTTATGGATACAAGGCATTTGTATGGATTATAGACAATAACAACAAAGCCCCCCCCCCCCAAAAAAAAAAATCATCAATTGATGTAGTTAAGTTTTGAAACTGCATATGTACTGACATATATATACATGCATAAGCCAAGGTCTACCCTTGTCAGAAAATTGTTTCACATTGCGTAGAGAACATGGGCACCTTTTTAGATCACAAAATGGAAAAAGCCTATTCATCTTATCATTCACAAAATATTAGTATTAAATCAGTTATTTCCACCACAAATTTTCAAAGAATGGAGTATTTACTAACCTAATTCAAACCACCATAATCGTCAAATCTACTTTGTCAGTTACAATTCAATATCTTTCATCAAGTTTCAAGAACGTGAATGTTCCATACCCTCAGGAATCTGCTGCAGAGGTTCCACAGGGCCATAGTCCAAAGAACCCCCAGACGAATCACTCTCTTCCTCCTGAATAGTGGGTTCTGACATCCCAGCAGCCTTGTCACCTTGGGCGTGACCGTCGGGCTGGTCTGAGCCACCCAGAGAGCTGGTTCGGTGAGGCAAGGTCTCCTGTTTTTCCCACTGGTGGCTGGCATAGGGCGGGAAGCTGGTCAGCTCCCGGGGCCCTTTTTTTTTTCGATCCAGCAGCGCCTTCCACTGACACAGACTGCTGCCTGAAGCCAGCAGGGGGCGCATCATGAGGCTCACTCATGCTTCTCAGCATGCTGGACTTTTGTCCAGCAGAAATGTTGCTGTATGCTGTCCCTGCCGGGGTGACCACACCAGACGCCTGTGCGGTCAGCGCTGCTCCTGACGCAGGCGTTGTGTGTGACACGCTGCTGGCAGGATGCTGGCTCACTAGTGAGGGAGACGGTTCAGCAGTGGTGTTGTTCGACGACTGGTTCGCCTGACCTGGACCGGAGCTGCCTGCCCCTGCTTCTTGGCGAGGGTCAGGATGCTTGTTGCGCTTCAGAAGCGGAGTTGAGAGATTGATGGGAAACCGCCGAGGGGTTTTCTGCCGCTCGATCACAATTTCTGCACTTCCTTCTTGATTTCCACTGAAAGGAAACACTGAAATCTAATACTTTAACATTCTGACAAGGGATGCAATACACACAGAAATCAGTCACGTAGAACCATCCATCAACTAATTCCTATGGTCAAAGAGACACATATCGATGTAAGGAGATACACACACCTGTTCCATATTTTCCCACACGGATATGCTCCACCATCACACCGAAAACAAGTAAAAAAAAATGAGACAAGCCTTACCACAACATGTGAATACACATATAAACTGCAACATTTTGGAGATACTGAAAGGAAGACTAAGGGGAGATAAGAGAAGAGGTGGAACTGAAGGAACAAGAGGAGATGTGGGAGGAGATCTGGCAGTCTGGGAGGTCACAGCCTCATTGATGACCTTACTTGAGAAATTTCAGGTTTCTACAGACTTGTTTACCCTAAAACTGCGATTGGAGTACTTTTGAACTGAAATGAGCATATTTTCTACAAAAATGTGTATACATCTTCCAACTCTTTTGTAAAATCAGGGAGGGGGAGGGGGATTTTGTTTCTATCGACAGTCATCACATGGCATTGGGCAGACAGCAGGGGGATATCGGATCTTACAGTATCTATCATGAAAAAAAGGTTTTCCACA
The DNA here is from genome assembly GCA_016801955.1 of Conus betulinus. Lineage (NCBI taxonomy): Eukaryota > Metazoa > Mollusca > Gastropoda > Neogastropoda > Conidae > Conus > Conus betulinus. The sequence goes on from JADBJO010000069.1 coordinate 634,437, forward strand.
ATACAAATTACTTTCGAAACTGATTTCTTCATCATCATCATCTTACTGTGGCACAAATTAGGCTCTCTCACCAGGGTTCCTTTGTTTTTATTTTAAATTTGTGCTTGTTGTTCCCACTATTGTTCCGTTATTTAGACGTGAGCTCACGCTAACAAGATAAGGAGAGTTAAGGAGAGTTATTGCACAAAACAAAATGGTTAAACACCACAAGTGCAACTGCCGCTTTTTCAACATATCTTTCTCAGTTCGTTGTCTTCATTGCATTTTTGCCAAACCTGAACAAAAAATATGGCAAATCATGTTGGTAAACAGGTTTGTTTCTATATAACATCTGCCATCTTGTTAACCAGAATGGATCTCAGCCTTCCAGTATTGTGTTCATAGAGCTTTCATCTAGTGTCTGAGACAGGTCGTTCCAAACAAGAGACATGACGTTCCCATGAGGATTGGTTGCAAGGCCAGATTGTTCTGATAAAGTGACCCGACTTTCCAATGAGGACAGGTTGTAAGGCCAGGTCGCTCTGATACAGATACATGACATTCCCATGAGGACGGGATGTAAAGGTGCTGTAACAGGCACCTGGTCAGTCGAGATCGAGGATGTCCCTGACATGTAAAACAGTCAGGCGTGGTCATCGGTCCAGTCCTTCACACTACTCAGCTTCTGTTTCTCTGCTTCAATCTTCACACCGTGTTCCTGCTGCCTCATCTTCAGAGCCCTCTCAGTGGTGTGACTGCCTCACAGCTCATTCCGCCTCCTCCCACGTATCCAGTAACATCCACACAGCATAAAACCACTGCGTCATGCCAGTAGGTTCATCCAGGCCCTCTGTGATCAGCATCTGAGACATCTACCAACCACTGTGTGTCCTGTAGGACAGTTTTTGGGCAGGGAGTCACAGTGAGATGCAAGCCCAAATCAGGCAAGCTGATGACAGCGCCTTTTGAAATCCTACAGTGCAGGGTTATGGTACAGCCTCAGCCAGCCAAAAGGGGGAGAATCAAAACTTGCCTTCTGACAGCTTCAAACCTCAAGCCCTGAGAATCTTTCGCTTTCTGAGCCAGTATTCACTGTGTCACCCTTCTATATCAAACAGATTTTGGGGGCAAAGGTGTACAGAACATAATGAAGATAAAGAAATTACTTCTCAAAGCTTCTGACAAGCATAAAGCTAATATTCCTGACAAAAAAAGATCAAGCAAAAGGCATAATGAACTGACAACGATAATATGGAAACCGTTAGTTTATCTAAACGAGCAAAGGTATTCTCATGCACGCCATGCACTACTGGTTGGAATCAGATCGCACGGCACTCACTCTGCCAGTCCTGAGAAGTCATAGATGAGGTCTGGCAGTGGCTGGGGCATGGACGTCTGGTCTGACGACTTCACACGCAGCCCCTTCTTCTCTGTCGCTGTGTTATAGGTAATCTGCAAAGTCAGTCAAACAGGAATAAATGGAGTATTGCTTCTAAAAACTTCAAAATGCATTATCTTCCTACTGCCTACATAGGAATTCCTTTAGCCCAGATAAAGCAAAAAGGCATAAAGTGCACAGTTATCTTCTCCCTTTTCATACGCTGAATCACTCACAAAATTAACTGATGTAACATAGAGATTAAAAACAAAAAAAAAAAAAAAAACATGCATGCTTTGAGATAAAAGTAGTACTTCTATTCAAACATGCATGTGTGTGTACACATGCACCCACACATAACATGTACATGTCTGTAACATGATAACAAACCAATGCACAAATAACTCAAAGCAAACATGTGAATGTTCATCAAACTGTCTCAGATTATCTTTTGGAGTGTACAGAGTCAATGAAATAAAATGTAATAAATGGAGCAAAAAAACAAACAAAACCTGAATAAATAGATAAAAACACTCCAAGCACTCCATAAAATGACATGCTGCCTTTCTCAAACCTTATAAATGAGTTTCTTTGAGGCTGCATTTTTCCAAGTCTGAAAAAAAGTTTATTTTTTTTTAATAACACCCCTCCCCCCTTACCTCCCTTTCATCAAATTCTTTTCTTTCCAGAAATCAATTTCAGTTCTTTCCTACACACAGGAAGCACAGTTGGTGAAAATTATGATTCCTTCTCTTAAGAGAGTGAATATGCTAAAGGTTCCACCTAGAAATCAGGAGGTTTTACTAGATCTAGTGCACTGGCACAAAAAATAATGGCGCTGAAAGATTCACCCATGGACCTCTAGAGTTTTAAGTCAATATCTATCTTGTTCAGATGAAGTATCCAGACTCTAAACAGAAGAAGCCAAATCAGACTCCACACTGTTAAAACACTGTCCCCATTTATCCTCTCTGTCTCTTTCATTTATCAATATATCATACATGTCAAGCTAAGTGATTCACCTACTCTGTTATCTTTCTTTCAATTGGGAGGAACACACCTCAGTATTCACCTGCAGTTACATATAATGGGCACAAGTTTTTCTATGCATTAATAATATATCCTCCCTCAAGTTTGTCTCTCTCTCTCTCTCTCTCTCTCTCTCTCTCTCTCTCTCTCTCTCTCTAATCTCCATATACCTGACTACTGTCTATCCCTCCTCACACCTCACCATCTCTGCTCTTTCACAGACTTAAGACTTAAAAATTCCTTCTTTCACCACTAAGACCTACAGTGAAAGATCTTTAACCTAGCAAGATGCCATTCTGTAACTATTTTGGAGCAACTTCTGCAACTCAAACTCATCTAAATTTGGTCTGAAAAGCACAAGTCACAGAGGAACATGATGAGTCTGTGTGTTAGCTATCAACTGCTGCCTGGAAAAAAAAAATAAAACTTCATTGAAATGATTTTTTTGAACAGGTTGTTACCTGAACAACCAGTATTTGAGTCAGATCTTTACCAAACTGATGGATCTTGCAGAACTTTGCCAACAATGCTGACATAAAGGTATTACTGAAGTGCAACATGATTCCTGTAAATCGCCACATGAATCAATTTCTTATCAGTTTCCAATGATGTCAATAGGACGTCTGTGAAATATACAGCCTAATCTCAAGTGTCACGCTGGAAGAAATGTAATATTCAGCACGATGTCAGTGGGCAACAGCACCTAAGCTTCTCTTGGTTTTCTCTCACATGAAATAAAACATCAACAAAGATGACGAGATGCAGGGCTTACCTGGTGTTTCAGGCTCTCGTTTTCCTCCAACAGGGCCTGCATCCTTCGGGCATCATGGTCAAAGTTCAAAAGAGTTGGGACTGGTACAGCCATTAAGGAAATCAAAGCTCAGTTCTTCACTTGATTGATCGATAAACTTACTTCACTCCACACCCACGCACACACACACACACACACACACACACACACACACACTCTCTCTCTCTCTCTCACACACACACACACATATTCTCTCTCTCTCTTTCTCTCTCTCTCTCACACACACACACACACACACACACACACACACTCTCTCTCTCTCTCTCTCTCTCTCACACACACACACACACATTCTCTCTCTCTCTCTCTCACACACACACACACTCTCACATCTCTCTCTCTCTCTCTCTCTCTCTCTCTCTCTCTCTCTCTCTCACACACACACACACACACACACACACACACACACACACACACACACACACACACACACACACACACACACTCACACACACATCACAAACATCAAACTGAATCGAAAACTGGAAAATAAAGTACAGGACAAATGATGAAAGCTGCTACAGCAGCAGAAATCTAGCCAGCACCTGCCAGAGCATCCTAACTTTCAGACACACTTGGTCTTTTTCTTTCTCTCCTATGTTGCTTGTGCTCTTTTTTTTTTTTTTTTTCGCGCTATCAATGAGCACAATGAGCACATCTTTAACTGCTGTGATCATCAACAGGTATGAAAAATACCAGCGATTTCAGTACAGGTTTTTGTTTGGTCTCTCATAGTCAGGATATGCATGGCTTGCAGAACCACCTGGAGGAAGTTGTGAAGAGAGAGCTGCACTGTTTCCTGCCACTGACGCGTGAAGTACAGGGCAAAATTCCCGTTCTCAGCAGGATTGCCCAGAAACGGGAAAACTGGGAAACAGACGCAAAGATGTTAAGTACATATAGACTTTTTTTTCATTATTTGTACACAGGCACAGAAAAAAAAAAAACAGACTGAGAGAGAATGACAGACAGTGGGAGACAGACAGAAACAAAGAGTGAGATTGATTCAATGACCTTTAATATGCAAGGATGAAGGTTTTAGGCCAAAGCCTAGTCTTACAAGGAGACACCGAGAAGCAGAGATAGAAAGACAGAGACAGACGGACAAAGATAAGATAAGATAATGTTGCTTATAGCCAGCAGACCGCAAAGGGCCACATCAGGGCTGGACAGACAAAGAGGCAAACAGATAGACCTACAGAAGTTGAGGCAGGACCACAGGAAGAGAGAGTGGCTGTGGAGTCATGGGCCCTTGAAACTGACTTTCATTACATTAATACCACTATTATGTCATATGTGCTTTTGCAGGCGAGTGAAAAAACGTCAATACTGTAAAACTATTAAAATATAAATGCACAGACATATTATGCTCATGCATACATATATGCACAGACAGACTGGGAAAGAAAGAAAATAAAGAAAAAAGGACACAAACTTTAACACTTTTTTTTACATCATTTAATTACCCTGATAGGGTACTGGTAAATCATAAAAAAAAAAAAAAAAAATGGACAATGGGAGATTGACATACAAATGAACTGATTATCAACCATCTATCTTGATGAAAGTGTATCTGATAACATCTTTAAAATCTTCCTTTCTTTTTTCTTTTTTCTTTTTTTTTTTTTTTTTTTTTTTTTTGTCTTGGTCCCACTCTTCAGTACCAAATGTTACTCCACCACCATTTATTCCATCCGGCAAATACAGAGCCACACCCAAGTTACAACCTCCAGTACCACAGTTAACAGGACACGATAGGGAAACCCACCTGATGAGACACTGCACTGCCACTGAGTCACTTTGGTGGGGTTCAGTGGTGGCTGCTCTTAATCTTATCCAGCATGCACAGGCAACCATCAACTTAGCCCCCTAATGACAATGAGAACTGCTTAATCATGCAGCTAGCATGAGTAAACATCCCTTTCTAGAGGTCGCCTTGTAACCATCTTACAATAGGATCTGATGTTATGATAGTATTATTCACTTCCGAAGACTTCCACAAGTTCAGCACAGGCATGGGGGTGGAAACTAAAGTCAAAAGATTTTTTTTTCTTTTCAATGATGATTAATGACAATGAGGATGCTGATGCAGATGCAGCAGAGTTCCATTCTAGTCTGAGACTACAGGACAGGCTCAACACACACTTTCATAATCGGTCTGGCATTAATCAGGCTCAAGATATACACAGATACAGGTACTGTTGTTCAAGAAATCTGAACATAGCACTCAAGATACGTACATATATAAAGTGCTTCAAATTCAACTGAGTGGCTCCAGCCTTTCCGTTCACGCCTACACTACATTCACCACTCAGTAAACCTAGCTGGGGCCAGTCTTAAAGCATCTTAATAGAACCCACAAACCAAACCCACGATAAGCCAACCTAAGCATTTCCATCCTGACTCACCAAACCAATCCCGAAACTCCAGCTGACTTTGCAGTTCACTTCCAACTTTTTCGAAGAAATCCCGCACACGATCCTGACGGCCACACTGGTGAGCGTTGACCACATACAGCTTCAGCAAGCTGACTTCCAGCTTACGAACACTGGCCGCATACCGCTGTTCCAGACGGGAAAAAAAACGTTGATTGAGGTGTGCCCAATATTCTCGCAGATGTTGAAGGTCATGGCTCCCAATATAAGCAATCAGCTGCTCCACCATCTTGTCAGCCTGGGCATCAAAGATTTGTTTTGTTTTTTCATTACCAATATGTTCAAATGGTCTATTAAACTGGCAACAGAAAAATCTCTTTAGAAACTGAAATATATAAAATTTGCTGATGACAACTACAAATGCCAAAATGCTAAAAATGTTTAGAATTGTATCTATTTTTTCAAAAAGTACTGTAATAATATATGTATATGTGGGAGTTATTGCTTTTCCAATACCAGACACAATCAATTTTCCTCCATCACCTTCACATCCCTTATCTCAACTTCCTACACATCCACACCTCAAAAATAAAATAACACAGCCAAGCAAGCAAAACATGCAGGAACTTGAGGAGTCTGTTGAAAGACCGGATTTCATATCAAAATAAGTAAAATGTATCATGCTGAGAGAGATACGAACTGTATTAATAATGAAAATAACTTTGAATGTTTGTCAAGTATTTAAAGAATATTTGTCAAGAGCCTAACCTAGATTCTAAACAAAAGCCAAAACACACACACACACACACACACACACACACACACACACACACACACACACACATATGCAGATTTATGTATCCTGTAATCCCTCTGAGAGCATAAATGGCCTTAACTGAAAAATATTAAATCAATAAAAGCCATAGATAAAAAACACATATATAACAGTGAAAATGGTACTGATGCTCCTTGATGACAATAAAAAAGAAAGAAGAATGCTGTAACTTAAGATATGGGCAAACAAAAAAAAGGTATCTCTCCACACCCATGAGCATCAAAAGCCCATAGCGACCAAGCTGACTCCCCATGAATCTGTAATGTACCTTCTTATCTGTGTCTTTTATGGTACACCATCAGTGCATCATCCAATAAATATGAGTAAACAAGCAGATAAATTGATATATCTATAAATCAATAACTGAAATTAAATGTTTCCCAGCACATCCTGATTTAAAGGAAAGAGCAAGAAACATTACCAACAAAACAAATATTGGGATGATCCCAAGGCCAACACAAAGAAGACTCCTAGGGAATGACTTGTTCTGGGCCGTTCCAATGGCAGACACAAATGACTAAACTCATGTCTTAATCTACTAAGATAACAGACTTTTGAATCTCTCACGATCCCCTGTTTTTAAGTAGCAAATGCATGTGCACAGGTAAGTGTGCACCAATGGAGTGATGCAAGAGTGTATTGTGAGCTGTCCATAGATGTGAACGTGTATGCTTCAGTTTGGGAGGGCTGTGAGGAAAGGGATGAGATGGGGGGGTGGGGGAGGGATGTGGGGTGGGGATGGAGGGTGTGAGTAAATGTGGACATAGACACAGTAGTTCTAAATTCAGGTTATGATCAGACTGAACAGAATTGATACTTAGTGTTGGGCTGGGGCTATGTCTGCTAGGTGGGTCTATGCTTGGAGAACTAGGCCAATATTTATCTAGTTGCAAAGTGAAACGACTGCAGGCGGAAATCTAAACAAATCTTAAATAAATGTCAGCGAACCGCCCAGAGAAACGTGGACAAACGAGTCACAAGACAACACACAACGCGTTTCAACCTCTTAGGTCTTCTTCAGGTGAAACAAAGACGAACAAAATAACGAAAATGCACTTAGCTTTGATTGCTTCAGATTGCTTCTGAGTTCAGCGCAAGGAAGAAAGTTCAACGCTTTCTTCCTTGCGCTGAACTCAGAAGCAATCTGAAGCAATCAAAGCTAAGTGCATTTTCGTTATTTTGTTCGTCTTTGTTTCACCTGAAGAAGACCTAAGAGGTTGAAACGCGTTGTGTGTTGTCTTGTGACTCGTTTGTCCACGTTTCTCTGGGCGGTTCGCTGACATTTATTTAAGATTTGTTTGGGCCAATATTGCAGGTCTGATCCCCAATAAAACTTTCTAGTTTGAAGTTAGTGGTAGTGAAGTGGTGTGTTCGCGAAATGTCAAACTGTTCAAAGGGAAATGAAACGGCTTCGTGCACCTTGAATATTCATAACTGTCTTTCTACGATTGCTTTTCCTCTAGTTAAGCTTAATACGAGCATCCCTTTTAATAAGCCACGAAAATCGTCTACATGACTGTGAGCATGAAAGAAGGCGAAGAAAGGGGCGTGGTTCTCATGTCTGATCTCTGTACCAGTCATTTTTTAAACATAAACATTGAGCAAAGAAGAGAATAAACGCTTATCATGCACGCTTGTGTTTCCTGACAAAAAGATTATTTACGTACCCTTAATCCCCGGTCTTTGTCATGCTTTACTTCATGATCGAATGCTTTAGCAGTAGCGGTAAACCCACGAAATAAGAGATACTCTTTTACAAGTTCATCCATCTCTCACAAGCAGTCGCCATTTTGCTTGTTCGAATGGAGGGGACTTTACTCTTCTAAATAGCCATAAGAACGCTTTCAAAAATGAATGCCCCTGTATATTCGAAACCCTCGTAACTGTCTTCTAACATAGTTCGTAGGCCACATGGCAAAGAACTCTTTCGTAGCCCCTGTTGCATAGCATTCATAGCGCTCGAAGCGTGAGGCGTGTCCGTGTACTTACCTCTTAAATTGTCTACAGTGTTTGCTGGGTGAATAGGTGCCATGAGAAACATAAACTGGGAGTTGCATGCATATAAATTGTTTCGCCTTGAGACAAAAAAAAAAATAGCGTCCTCGTTTATTAAACAGAGCTTTTAAGTTTATGGAGGATTCCGAGGTCGCATGCAATAATGAGACACATTTGTGTCTAGGGTGCCTCAGCTTCGCTAATCTCCCGTCGCCCACTGTGTGTGAATGTGAGTGGGTGGGAGGTGGGTGTATGAAAGCTGTTCTGTAATGTCTGTGGTGTTGTCTAATCCGAGTTCTTAGATGACCTAGGTACTCTCCGGAGAGACGCTGCGAGTGATGATGGGACGGGGACATCTATGTTCATTCCTGCTGGTCACCCTCTCCGGTAGGAGGATTAGGTTTCGTTTTAGGTGTGTGTGTGTGTGTGTGTGTGTGTGTGTGTTTAAGGCGCAGACCCCTCTGAAGTGTCGCGGACAATATGGTCTCAAAATACTCAGCCAAATGATTGTGGAGACCCGTCCGACGGTGGTGAAAAGGATCCAGAATATGAGAAGATCACAACATACCGCTTAGTTTCCGCCATGTTGGAAGTGTCGAACCCTGCGTGGTGACGATCGTGTGACCAATTCTAAAGCACACATACTAGTGAGACTATTACCAAACTGAGATCGATCTCGAAAACATTGACAAAACAGATAAATCACACCAGAAACAGCAAAAGCATGAATTTCTGTGACATAACATAAACGCAACGGGTTTGTGATCGGTCTAATGGTAAAATAGGCTAAATTTTAATGCCAACCGACTTCCCGGGAAGAAATGAAAACGACAAATAGTATCACCTACGTTGCACATGGCAGAGAGTTGCTGTGCAAAACTAAATACCTAAAAATCTCAATACCTGATTATGAGTTTGTAGTTGCCTTGCCCCTCCCCCTCCCTCTCTCTCTCTCTCTCTCTCTCTCTCTCTCTCTCTCTCTCTCTGTGCATCATTCGATTTTGAAATTGGGAACAGATTTAATTCATTATCTTGTTCCAACGTACATTGAATTTCATTGGGATCGAATGAACGGTTGTTGATTTACAGACAATTAAACAGAGGATGGGTCGAAATCAAAGTTCGCAAAATCTGTTCAGTTCACAAAATCATTTTCATAGTGGGTGTGGCCACCGCCATTGGCGAGACATTCCACGCAGCGACTCCTCATCGAGTTGACCAGTGTTCTGATGACCCTCTGAGGGATTCTCTGCCATTCCAGTTGCAGCATTTGGAAGAGATCCTGGCGGTCTCTGGGAGGTGGATGGTTCTCCTTCACACGTCCCCCAACTCATCCCACATATGCTCGATGGGATTGAGGTCGGGACTATACGCCGGGAAGATCATCCTGTTGATGCCGGCCTGCACAATGAAGTTTTCGGCCGGCCACCCGGGCCCTATGTGGCCGAGCATTGTCGTCTTGGAAGACTGCCATGGGTCCTATCCGTTGCATGGTCGGAACAACGAAAGGCGCCAGGATTTCATCCCGATAGCGGATGCCTGTGAGGTTTCCATCAATATGGTAGAGTGGTGTCTTGTGGTGGAGGCTGAAGGCACCCCATACCATACAGATCCTCCCCCAAAGGCCCTGGTCTGGCGAACAGCTGCATCAATGTAACGTTCACCAACACGCCTCCAAACTCTAGTTCGGCCGTCATTGTGTTCAAGACTAAACCGCGACTCATCTGAAAAGAGGACCTGGGACCACTGTTGTTGGTTCCATCTCACATGACGATGGCAGAAAGCTCGGCGAGCCAGCCTATGGGCTGCTAGCAGTCGTGGTCGAACAGCTGGGCGACGTGATCTGAGGCCGAAGTGGTGAAGACGGTTTCGTATGGCTTGACGGCTGAGGATGGTGTTATTTGCCATACGAAGCTGCCTTTGGATGCTGGTGGAAGTGGTATCCCGCTGCAATAGGGCCTGCCTCTCGATGAAACGATCTTCTCTGGGGGTAGTAGTCTGCCTAGGCCGACCTGACCGTGGCCTCTCTTCAACGCTGTTGGTCGCCCTAAAACGCTGATTCAGTCTAACAATAACTGAATGATGCACACCAAGTCGTCGCGCCACTTCAGCCTTTGCAATGCCATCTTGTATCCACGCAATCGCCCTGGTTTTGTCAAAGGTGCTAAGTTTTCTTCGTGGTGGCATGGTGAGAAAAGGGCTGACAGTAACCAACCCCGCGCTTAAAACAGCCAAAAGAAGGGGCATAAAACTCACTTGAGAGACTGCTCTTGCACGGGAAAAAAGAATTTTTCATTTTACACATCTTGTGTCGCCAGCAAGCTTGATGCAAAACAGGCACAGTTAACGCAACTTTGCACTTTTTATCCCGCGCGGTAACGAGGTCACCAAGACCCCCGTGCGCACTACCATTGACACAGGCTGGATTACACACTGCTGTGTGAGATTCCATCATTGGTTGCCGCATAACAAAAAAAAAAACAATGTTTTTGAAGGGATGAATCAACCCCCTGTGTGCAAAGGCCTGTGCTTAACTTTATGTGACTAGTATATAAGCTTAAAAACAGTTCCCTTGTATTCACATCAGCAATTTAAGAATTGAAGAAGTGGACAGTTATCGTGTACATATAGTAAGCATAATAATTAACAACAATCTTGTTCACGTCAAAACATTATGCAAAACAGTTTCCAGACAAATATATCAGCTGTGCAGGATTAAGCACATTTTGAACTTACATGCCAGAAAACTATTCCTGACTGCACTCACACTCTCGACGCCGTTTGACACGGCTGGCGCAAATTCAACGAAACCTGTAATTAGCATCTACAAACAACGCATTAATGCCTGCAAGAGCTCTTCCACTAAAGGATATGTTCGATATCGATAAAGAAATACGTTCATGCAAAAAAAAAAAAAAAAAAAAAAAAAAAAATTGTGTCTGGACTAGCTCCATTGTCACGACCGGCCCCTGGAGGTCGGCCCTGACAGGATCGGTCTAAAAGGGAGTGAAGGGAGTGACTGACCTCACACGCTCCGCAAGAGATCACACAGGAAAGATTACAATACAACACACCATTCATTCACACCAACACACACATAGTCACAAATAAACATTTCAACACACACAACATACACATAGTCACAAATAAGCATTTCAACACACACAACATACACATAGTCACAAATAAGCATTTCAACACACATATTCGTTCGTTCCTTCCCGTTGTCCCCCCACCCTTACCTCCCCAAAGTTCACTGGGAGTATCATGTCCAGTCGGGTGTCCCAAACCGGGTCTGTTCTGAATAGTCTTTCGGTGCTGGCACCCTCAGCACACACCCACACCACTTCCCCAATAGCACGACACAGAGTTAACCACATTTGCTTAGCTGTCACATGGGCTGCATGAAGTCTGGAAACACAGTGTGAACACAACACATCCCGTCAGGACGAGGGTAGTAGTCGTCAAAGGTCCCGGACAGGGGTAGGACCATCCGGTGAAGAACGTGTGCTCTCACACTGCGGCCTCAAGGACCTCAGCCCCGGGTACAGCCAGCAGGAGGAGAGAAGAGAAAGGAAGGGAGCAGGAAAGGAAAGGGGGTACTAGAACCCCGCAGTCAGTATGGTATGAAACATGCTGCTAAATCCTAACAGCCACCCGCATGAAGGGCGAGGGGCGGTGTTTGCTGAATACATTAGTAGCACCAGCTCAACACAGACCTGAGCGTAAAACAGTAAACAAAACAAATGCGGAATGTTCGCTAAAGGTCCTCTCACACGAGGCGAGCAAGAAATGACATCGAATAATTAACAGGTTGAAGAAAAGAATAGTAATTCATATGTCCATCCCTCCTTCACTCACGTTCAATGACTACAACACATTTTCCTTTCTTAAGATTTGAACTGAAGAGTACAGCAATCATTGCTTTACAACTGCCACCACATTTACAAATAATCATAATTCAATGGCACGATTATCCCCACATTTATAGTAACACTTCAAAATAATCACAATTCTCAAACCACGCATCCAAACGTCTAATCATGCGTACGCACGCTCGCTAACGCAAAACACTCGTTCCACTTGCACACACAAGCAGACGGTGGGCGAAGAATATAAAACTGGCGATTGTGACCGGGGCGGACGAGTGAGACCAAGCAAGTCCCAACCC
>JADBJO010000069.1:652009-704509 GCA_016801955.1 Conus betulinus
TGCAGTAATGAGTGTGAAATGGTGTGATGTGGTGTGGTGTGGTGTGTGTGTGTGGTGGTGGTGGTGGTGGTGGTGTGTGTGTGTGTGTGTGTGTGTGTGTGTGTGTGTGTGTGTGTGTGTGTGTGTGTGGTGTGTGTGTGTGTGTGTGTGTGTGTGTGTGTGTGTGTGTGTGTGTGTGTTTTAAACAGCAAATCATAAGTCCATGTTAGTAACGTCCTTCCACCAGAGTGATCGGTAAAAGGATTGTTCAAGTAATATTTCTTCAAGCTTTCTCCATTGGAAAAGGACGGCGAGGCGGCCACCGACGCAATGGTACAGGCTGTATGAACTCTCAAACGGGTATTTCCAATCCGTGTCCAACCCTGCTGATCAATTTAACACTGGGAAATTTAGACCAAATGCTAAACGGACCGGCAACCTTCGAAGGCTCCCTCCGCTCACCCTATCACTCCCCCATCACTCCCCCATAAACCATGTGACCCAGACAGTGTTGTGTGCTCCTATGGTTCTCCCCTGTCTGGGAGCTGGGGCTGCCCAGGCTTGACCTCCACCTTTAATGTTTTTTTCTGTCTTCAGTCCGGGTGCCTGCCACTGTGCACAGACAGAAAGTCTACCCACGAAAGCCTGGTCTACCAAGAGGAACGTATGTTACTGTGCAAAGAACTACGGCTCTGTCTCCCAAAGCATACGGCGTTGCAGCACACTGTCACATGTAACATGTACGGTTGGCGGAGGAGGCTTATCAAATTTGTCCTGAACATAATTTGAATCACAGTTTTTTTGTGGTTGTTTTTATGAGAGAGAGAGAGAGAGAGAGAGAGAGGGCACTCAAAATCTCTGATACATATGCATGCCCATGCGTCCAGCAAAGTAAACATTTTGTCCAGGGTACTTTGAAAAAAGTATTTGAAATTACATGAAAAGGTCACAGTGTTGGAAGACATAATTTGCAGGCTGCAAATTACGAACACACTCAAAATGATTCCACAAAAGTGACACAGTTGAAAATGTTTGCATGTGCATGCGCATGCGCGCGCGCACACACACACACCATATTCACACACACATTACTCTATTGAATTTGTCCTGAACATAATTTGAAACAAGGTTATTGTGGCTTATTTATCAAAGTTATCTAAAACCTGCAGCGAGACAACCACTGTGTCCAGATCATAAATGTCTTGTGAAACATTATATCTAAGCTACTCGTGGCTTGTCAGCCACTAAGTTATGTGAACTTTGAGCAAGTGAAGCAATACAACCTGTTCCTAATCAATGTACTTGTTGATGGCCTTACTCAGGCCAGGCTAGCCACAGAACTCATATGCACGCCACTGGAGCAAACCAGTACAAAAAAAAAAACTGTTGAAAACCTACACTGAAAATTTGTTTCATATCACCTACACAAATTTTTTCTCTCTTTTTTTTTTTTCATCAACATGAAAATGTGAACACTGAAAATCTGGAACACATTTTCAGTGATTGCAATGTAACGGTAATCTCTTTTTTCCCCCCCCCCCCCCCCCTTCTTTTTTTTTCCTTTCAAAATGAATCAGAAAGCAGAAAAGATATGGAAAAAACATTTCAGGGAACATGACAAACTCTCTGCAGTTCTAACAGAAGATCACTGCATCAGCAGCCATGGTGCCGTGGTAAGTGTAGTCGTTTGTGGATTGGGCAGTCGTAGGTTCAAGTCTCCTCAGAGGCTTTGAATATTTGTGGATTTTTTCAGTCCCAGTGTGTTCCTATCCCGAGTTGTTGACAGCCTTGATGTGGGGTCAGTTGGGAAGGCTGAAATCGCACAGATCAGTTTCGTTTCATAGGGGCTGGCACTGGATGGTCGACGTGGGTGTCTCCAAGAATGCTCCTGTACCCAGGTATACCAAGTGATCACTGTCATTTTCTGGCTACAGGGCAACACTCGTATTCTGACCAGTATTTTATGAAGTGCTCTATACGTATGGTGAGATCTGTTTTGGCACCAAACTGTGTATATCAGCTTGTCAACATAACCTACCATTCGTGTTTTAGTCTACACTGTTCAGAGCATTGCTCATGAAAAGAGCACACTGATCCAACACACACGCACCACACTATATTTCAGCTCTGTGTGCCTAAGTATGGGTCACATCTGCCTGCTAGAGAATATCAGGAAACAATAGCAAACCTCACTTCTGCATACAGTAAAATCATTGTGTTTTTTTCTTCTGGACAGCATGTGTTCATCATTAAAAATCAAGGTGTAAGTCCTATACCCAATGCATCTTGGAATCTGGAAAGTAAAGTCATCAGGGCTCTGCAGCCAGTGTCAGAATAGGACCACCGAACCCAAGTCAACAGAAATGCAGCACTGCTGGTGATCTGCCCAACGAGGACCTAAACTTAGCTGCTGCTTATGGACTGCTGGCACTGAGGCTGCAACAAGATTGAGCATGTGTGTTTGGCCTGTGTGGTAACTTATGGGAGTAATGCCATTCATAGGGCATGGAGGATGAGATACCTTTAAAAGAAACGCTTTACCTCTCACCAGTTTGGTCCCTTGCTGTCTAATGTTACATCTATGCTGCACTCTTAAGGTGTTTTCCATTTTGCTGTTTTGGTTACCACAAGCATTTTCTGTGGCAAGATTCTGCAGGTTTCTTTACAGATGATAAATTTCAAGACAATTATATACATTTTGATGCATGAAAAGACATTTCAGTTTTCGTGTATAATTCTTATTTCATGAGCAGTAACCTGTCAAAACCCCACTCTGTCAAAAAAACAACAAACAAACAAACAAACAAAAAAAAACAAAAAAAAAAAAAAACTGGCACTAAAATGATTGAACTTGTAGGAGTTAAACTGAGCAGATTGATCTGACAACTGTACACCTTTTTTTTTCTGTCTCAAAATCACAAAGAATTACAGTTACAGAGCACAATCCACACTGCCAGTAAGAGCAGGTAATAAGCAGTTGGAAAGACTCCTGCATGAGGTAATTACATCCAGTCATTTAATTATTTGTCCATTACCTTCCACAGGGCCAATGGATATGGAAGCAGTCCTTCACACAGATAATATTCCCCCCAAAAGGTATGGCCAGAGTGATGCATTTCACCTGGCTTGATAAACGACAGCACATTCAGCAGCCATAGGTGAAGAGCAGTCCTGATAAAACAGTTGATGAATTCTCTTTGCACACCCATGAACGGGAGTGGCTGTAGTTTTGTGCTGATTACACACAGGCCACTCCTTTTAGCTTCACATACACTTACACCTTTCAAAAAGCAAAGAAGCTCCATGGAGTATTCCATGTCATGTATCAATCACGATAAAACATGTTCTCATAGTGTTGGAATTAACATGATGTCAGACATAAACCTTTACAGCAGACTTATGGGAACCTTATTCAAAGGTGGCCTGTTGATGTGATTTTCGACTACTAAACAGAGGTAAATATTTGTCATATGATCTAAAGTTTTATGTAAGAAAGCGTTGAAAGCCATTTTAGCATGTCTAGAAAATATTTTGTTATGAACTGTGTGTAAGAGTTGTTGTTGTGATGGTGGTGGTGGTGGCAGTGATGTGTGTGTGTGTGTGTGTGTGTGTGTGTGTGTGTGTGTGTGTGTGTATGAGTGTGTATGTGTGCGTATGTGTGTGTGTGTGTGTGTGTGCATTCTAATCACCATGCAGTAACATGTTTTTGATGCAGTGAAAGTTCTCATACAGCCCCCTTGCGGTCGGCTGGGTTATACGCGACACAATTTTATTTAACCTGACCTTCTAACACTCATGAAAAAACAATATCAGTGAGCTTTGCTATCAAGCCTGCGCCCTCTCGGTGGCACTCTTATGTCACTCAATCCAGCTTTCTCATACACACCCCTATTCAGACTCATCTTCCAGTCTCAGAACAGGCGTTCATGATTCAATAGGAAGCTACAGCTATAAAGCAATACAACAACCCACCAGTGGAGATACTGCACAGTGCACAGCTGGTGGTGTTATCATCATTATTATGATTTTTCATCAAACAATATGAATGATTCAACGAGTTTAACAGAACAGTTTCATGTGATGCCACTCTCAAGGCATATAAGATGCATATATATTATACATGCATATGCAGAAAACACACACGCGCACGCGCGCATGCACACACACACACACACACGCACACACACACACACACACACACATGCGCTAGCATGAGTACACACATTCATACACACACAGAAACATGTACATACACACACAAAAACTAAATCCGGTCAATGTTGATAATGTATTTTACAGCATGTCATCCCAACAACATCAACTGACAGAACTCATTCACAGTTTCTCAAGCAAAAATGTTAAATTCATGGAAAAAAAATTTGTGTTTAATTCAACTACCAGATCCCAGTCAGTTCCCTTGTGGCTAGTCATCTTCCTGCTCTTTTGAACAGAAAAGTCCATACACACAGAAACGGACAACAAAATTCATTTTCGTACCCTCGCTCAGCTGTCGGTGACATCGTGCCGAGTTTCCAAGATACTTGTAAGACACATTCATTTGATTCTGTTTGATACAAGCAATGTACAGACAGTTAACCCTGTAAACAAAATGATCTTCGGTTGAGTCTGGTAAATCATTTTCACCAGCAATAAACAAAACCTTGGAGTGAGAGTTATTAAAAAACACACAAACAAAAAACAAACTCCTATAACGAACTTTTGTTAATAATGAGAAATGCCCAAAAGGTAACATGACATTTGATATCCAGACCATTTGCTCTGTCTTTTGTTTCCAAGACATGAAAGATTAAATCAGTCCTAGTTCTTACACCTGTAGGTACTCCTGATGAAAAAAAAAAAAAAAAAATGATACCTAAACAGTACTTATGTTTACCACCACAATGTACACACACATACGCCAGCTGACTGTGACATTCATTCAGCAGCCATACGCAGCAGTTTCTTTATACATAAAGTCTTGGGACACTGAATGAAAATCAGCTGCCAAAGGCTGCCTGAGTAAAATGATTGCAGACAGATGCCAACACACATATGAGAAAAATAAAACAAAAAAACAAAACAAAAACCGCTACAGATGCATTAATAAATCTCCCCCATGATTAGCACCAGCAGAGCAGACCACCCTGTAAAAGGATGACTTCCCTTACCCTCACCCGTCTTGTCACTGTAATTCTCCCAAATGTAACCAGTTCTGTCAAACTCTTTCACCATATTTTTCACCAGGTTTGTGCGTAGATCACCATAGATTTCCCCAGCAAGCTGGCTATAGGCCCCAGCCGTGTTAGCGTAATGATGCAATGCAGACAATGCCAAGTAATTCATATTGATCCAAATGGGTCCACGCCAGTATGGAGGATCATGCTCGGTGTTGTAGCGGTTGTACAGCTATTTGTGCGAGCCAGAGATCGTAATCCCA
Organism: Conus betulinus; assembly: GCA_016801955.1. Lineage (NCBI taxonomy): Eukaryota > Metazoa > Mollusca > Gastropoda > Neogastropoda > Conidae > Conus > Conus betulinus. The sequence continues at coordinate 657,426 of JADBJO010000069.1, forward strand.
AACTCAGTCCACAGAAGAGCTGGATCCTTCAGATCAGTGAGAATTTTGTACAGCTTGGGAGAATCTGGATCAACAATTTTCAGCAAGAACGGGAAAAGACTGACATAGCCAAAGGCGTTAACACAACTGGTTCTTAGGTTCCGAAAGGCTCACTCTTATCTTGGGCATGTCGGGTGGACGCTGACCCAGGCTGCAGATGAGGAGGAGGAGGAGGTTTTTCCAGTTTCACTTTGTCTGTGTGCAGGCCATAATCGCTGTACAGCTGATTCTTTTCCGACCAGTGCAGACTGTCCAGCAGAACATTGTCAGTCAGCAGCTTGTGAGTGGCAGCATAGCCCTGCCAGTCCTTGTTCAAAGACTTGGCGATCTCAGCCATCACTCCTGAGGCCAGGGCCATCCAGCAGCGCAGATCTACATGTCTCTTCGTTTGTTGGGTGTGATGCCGAGGGAAGTCGTCCAGGCCAGAGGTGAGAGTTAAAGGGTTCAGCTGTGTTACTGCTTTGGCATCTCGACCCCTCCATCTGTAGGTGGAAGGCAGGTTTCCCACTTGAGAAGTGTTGTACCAGGAGTACCAGGTTTTTAAGCGTGGGAACAATGTTTCAAGAAAGCGTTGATCTGCAGCACTCTGACTGCCCACCATTTTATGAATCAGTCGCTGCAATGGTAAAAAGAACGTAGGTGGATTGGCGTTCTTGTTGTTCTGCACAACAAACTCTGCTGGAACCTTGGCACGAGCTTCCACGCCTAAGATCTGCTCTCGAGGAATCCACCCTTCAATGTTCATGAGGTCCAGCCAGTGACCAATGATCTCTAAAGACAGTGCCTCATCCCAACAACGGCTGATCAGCAAATTGTGGGAAACCCTCATCCCAAAGGAAGCCTCTTGGAAAAAATGGTCTGGATGGCACCCCAGAAAATAAAGGTGCTTCCCAATAATCCACTGGTACTTTGTTGTACTGGGACTGCACAAGAGAAGATCCATGAAAATAACCAATACTACCAAGCATGTTGCTCAAGGCTGCTTTAGCTACTTTGGACTCTTTTTCCCCATAACCCTTCTGCTCCAGCTGAAAAATGTCAGAAAATTTGCTGTTGAAGTGATCCACATGTGACTGCAAAGCAGAAGAGAACACATCCTCTCTGCCAAACATTTGGGCGATTTTGAAAGCTCCCCGATTCAAACACCACTTCCATTTTGATTGGCAGGGTAGCAGTGACTTGTTTCACAATGAAGTTTGTTCCTGGGCTGTCTGGGGCACCATGCGGCCAACCAAACTGAAATACGGTAAGGTGCGAGCTTTGTCCAGGCCTCCACTCTCATGCCGGCCTTGACTACGTCTGTCAACTGCGCCAGACTGCTGGCATAGGTCACCAGGTAGGAGACTTGCTGCTTCTCGGCCTTGACCTTTGGAAACTTGAGGGTAAAGGCACCCAGCTCAAGGGACTGACCTGTCACTGCCGTCAGCACGTTGCGGGTCAGTTTCCGGCTGCAAAGAACCCTGACCATCCAGGGCCACATAGAACATACTGGACACCACCACTGTCTGGCTGGGATCCTGCAAAACATCATCATCATTCACTGATTGCAGGTTTACTACAACACTTTTTCCATTGATGTGCTAATAACTTACTGACTGTGGGGACCAAAACAGTGCTGATGCAGCAATAGGGTGAATCTGAATGTGTGTGTATGAAGGAACTGGAATGAGTGGCATCAGAGAAATGCCACTAAAAGAGCACAAAAGATAAGAAGTAAACAACAAACAGTTCTCAACCTGTTTTTCATGCCCTTTGTCTGACATGCATATGGAAATATCCTTCATCTGATATGTGCACATATAGCAACAAGAGCAAAAGCACTGGCTTACAATTATACTTTTGTCTTGTCATTGGAACATGAATTAATGTTCTTGTTCTCGTTCATTTCTAACAATTCTCTATGTCCTCAGATTTCCTCTTTTTAAAACGTGTTTACAAATTGGAATTAATGCATTTACAGTCAGTTTAATGATCTTCTTAAGTTAAACAAGAGTCCGTATTTTTTTTTGTCAGAGATTATGAACTTTCTAGCTGGACAGTCCACTTGTCATGGTTGTCATGATTTACAGACATATAAACAAATATGAAGTGAAGCAATTCAAATAAGATTCTTTGCTTTCATCTTTCATGATTAAGATTTCCCCTCTATTATGTGCCCCCTTAACTGGATAAAAATCTACTCATTTTTTTTTCACAAAAACTATCCATTTGTATATGATTATTAATATTTTTCGACTTATCAAAAAAGCATTTGTTAAGTTTCACACATACACTGACATATAAATGACAAATTCCAAGTTGGCTGCTTGCATGCACACTAAATGAAAAGCACATACACTATACAGACAAGAATTTGTATATGCAAATGAACACCACTCATGTACTCACTGACACACACACAGCATAAAACGAGTGGCCAGACATGAAGACAAAACCACTTCTATTTCAATGACCCTCTCACAACCCAGACAAGACCAATCTATCAATACCTTTGGGGTCATAGTTATCCTTGCAGTCCAGTCGCCGCCATGATCACCTCCAGGTCTCTTGACAAACTCCGTCTTCACCACCATATAGGCTACCTCCTCCAGCTCCTGAAACACCAAATGATTTTCCCATCATGCATGAGCCAGCTGTAGCCCATGAGGCCGTCTCCCTGGTCGCACCAATGGCGTATTGGCGGGGGCATCCTGTTGGTGAACTCGGTCAGCCACATGGCACCAAACGCTGGAGACTGGGGACTCCTGGTCTTCAGCCCAAAATAGGTGTGAGATCTGGAAATGCCAACAGGTACACACTCACTTGAGCAACAACACACAAACACACACACACTATGTACATATATATTATGTGCTGCTGTCACGTGACACAAATTGACAACCACCACCCCATCCACCACTACTACACCACCTTCCAGCACAAACGTACCCCCCCCCCCCCCCACTTTTTTTTCCTCCACCTTACTCCCCCTTCTTTCTTTCCCGCTCCCTTTGTCTCTCAAACGTTAATGATGTTTACACTGCCGTCATCCCCCCCCCGCACCCCCCCTTTCTTTTTTTATTTGCATAGTGGGAATGTAGCCCCTGCTTGTATGACTGCTTCTCTTGGTTAAACGCCAAAGACTTCTTGGATGCATAAAAATATTGAAAAGACTCTTAGTCTTACATGATAAGTAAGCACGAAGTGCCCTTAGATTCCAACAAATCAGTTTCCATATTTTGACAGAAAAGCAGCCTCTTTAAAGGAGGAGGTACATACCACAAACTTCTTCCCCTATTAGAAATTCTGTAAAAATTATACATGCAGCATTATTTTCGAATGGATTTTCTGAAGCTTACTGATAAGAAAAGCTATGGGCATTGACACTTCCCTGCAAACTCTTGAAACATGGTTGATATTCGCTAATTGATATCTAGCTGCCATTTACAACAAAATCTTGCACACTGAGGAGTGGCCCACGCCATGGAGTGTATCACCAATCATCATCCTTCCAAAGAAAGAAAATCTCTACTACTGTCAGAACTACCTCATTGTAAGCTTGATCAGCCATGCTAGATAAATGATGCTCAGAATCACTCTGCACAGATTGCAACAACAAGCAGATACCATCACTGCTGAAAAACAGGCTGGATTCCACAAAGGAAGAAGAACCATCAACAGATTTTAAGCCTATGTATCCTTTGAAAAAAAAAATCTCGAGCGAAGGGGCATCAAGGACCACAACAAAGAAATTTGAAAATGGCCAGAAGCTTATAAACTTCCAGTCGCTGCACACTCCAAAGTAACTACTGCTAATGATATGGTGCTCACACTGATTGCTTTTGTAGTTCCATACTTTAGGTGGACTTAATCAGGGCTGCCTTCAGTCTCCCTTACTTCTCAACATATTCCTGGAAACTGCAGCATGGCTAATGCACTGGAAGACCATGTCAGCACGGTCAGCACTGGCGGAAGAACCATTGCAAACCTTTGTTTTGCAGATGATACTGATGGCCCAGGTGGCAAGCTGTGAACAACAACTCATGTAGTACCAGCCGCTGTGGCGAAGTGGTTAGTGTCGCGGACTCCCGCTGGGAGGTCATGGGTTCGAATCCCATCAGAGTCATGTGGGTTTTCTTCCCCCCGACCGGCTCCTACCCAGAGTTGAGTTTGCTGCGGACTCAGCTGGGAAGACTGGGACCACACAGTCGAGTTTCATCCACTTAATGGATGTGTTTCTGAGATTGTTGCTCAAATTTCCTGACCAATACTGCAGGTGCGTGTATCTCTCGGGCCTGGTTGATGCCGGGATATGTTATGAAAGGAAGCGTAGAGTACAGCCCTGTCATGTAGTCTCAGACCGAAATGGAAATCCGTAGCATCATCTTAATCATCCTCATTCTCATCGATCAGCATTTTAAAAATGTCTAAAATTCTGTGGCCCTTCATGCCCTGTTCTCATGGTGACCTCAGTTTCGATGTCCTCTCCTTGTCTCTGACCTTGGTTTGGTTCCGCTTGGCGTCACCGGTATCGGCGAGTCCATGGGGGCTGTCGTTTGGACGGACGGACGTGGTGGCGCCCTCCGGAGGGAGAGCTCACTCACGCCGGCTCCGCGACTACTAAGCATTATTGTCATCAGTAGGGGGCTTAGTAGGTGGTGTCCTGCTTATGTTAGATCAGAACAGGCGCTACTGAACACCACCGAAGTGACTCGGCAGTAGTGCAGTGTCTCCTCCAGTGGGTTGCCTCTTGACGACTTGACATTGACTGCTCCCTGTGGATTGCCGGTGCCGGGGCTGCGGCAGGGCCGACCGGGCTGCGGCTGTGGACAGGGTGTCGGAATGAGCGGCGTGTGTGCACTGCCTCTGAGGTGGTGCAGAGGTTGGGACAGCAAAAAAAAACAAAACAAAAAAAAAAACCCCAACAACAACAACTCATGTAGTAGTGTGTTGAACACTTGGATGAAATATCTGGAAATCAGTGCCAAGAAGACCAAGTCAATGGCTGACCACAACACCACAATCAGTGATATCACTGTGCATGATCAGAGGCTAGAATGTGTTCAACAGTTCCCTGACCTGGGATCCAGCATTAGCACGGGACCCAAACCAGAAATCCTCTCAAAGGTGTCAAAGAAAACAGATTACTGTCTATGTTAAGGCCTGAACATGAACATCTCCATGAAAAAGAAGATAGGTACCAGAGTGCACTGCTTTATTCCGTATACTGGTATGTTTGCAAACATATATGCCCTCATCACCTAACTGGAAAGAAGAAACCAAGCCACGGAAATGAGATGTTACCGCAAGACACTACACATCAGTATTAATCATATCACCAGTCAACAAATATACCCCATTATTACTCAGCACAAAGGACCATACAAACATCGATGGCTATCACATTATCAGTCAGGAAGAGAAAACTACCTCAGTATGGTCATGTAAAAAGATCCAGTAACCTTTGCTAAAACAATCCTTCATTATATCAAATTAATGCAAGAGGGAGGAAGAGGGAATTGAATTGGAAAAAAAGCAAATGATAGACTGACAACATTGCACAGTGGACAAAGGAACATTTGAAGACATGGGCCTTGGCACACAACTGACAGGATTGGAGGACCCTGCTGAATCGCTATTCAGTATGATGCTCCAATCACCCACTGACTCCACACAGACTGACAGAGTTTGGGAAGAAGAATAAGGATAGTGAGGGAAACCAGCAAGAATAGAATTATATTGTCTGTTCTGGGAATGACAAAGGCGCATTGTTTCTGCAGAGAAAGAAGAGGCAAATAACTTATTTCCGTAGTTAAAGATTGACTAAGCCTACTTTGTTGTTGCTGAACACAATAGCCTAATGTATGTGTATGTGAATCTGTTCAGTATGGATCAAGACTGAACTATGACTGTGAACAGCTGATGAAGAGAGGAAATAGTGCAGAGTGATAATGCACTTCTGCAGGGTCATATAAATAGTGTGTTGTGTAAGCCGTAAGTCACAGAAGATAATTCATCAACATGATTGCTCAAAGAAAGAAATAAGAGAAGATAAGCAAGTGACGGGAGAGAAGCGTCTGAATTGTCTTCTCTTACCTGTGGCCATGCAACCGTCACTGCACAACCACCTTTTCGTTTCATTTCGAATGATCAGGTTCAAATGCTTAACTGACAAACTTGCCTGTAAGTGCCCCAGAATCTCTGGATTGATGGACGGAACTGTTGCATTTGCGGCGATGATTCTGGGAGAGTCCAGAGAGGTGTAATAATGATGTTTTGAAGATACTGCTGATAAATAAAATACGCTGCAGTCGCGATCGTCAGCAACACGAAGACGATGCCGATGTAAGTCACAGGCAATCCGCTTTTACCTCTGGTTTTCCTATTTAGATCTTCAGCATCACCTTGGGGTCTGTTCTCTACCATGTTTTATTCGCCGACGTATCTCCCCCTGATCTCGCCCCATTTTTCAAAGTTACAATTGAAAAATGAGCCGTTTCCAGATGACGGCGCCTCGTTTGCTGAGATGCGCGCGTCTGCACCACGTGTCACGTGGAAGCACATTTCCGGAAAAGGCTGAGGCTATACGCAAGTTGATCATAAACGACAAATGTTTATGCGCACTACCAAGTGCCACAGCTCCGATGGCGCAATCAAATGGCGAAAGTGATCTAAACACTTACGCAGCTTTATATTTGCAGCTGTTTTGTTACTGATATTGTTGCCCGTCTTTTTGTTTTGTTTTGAGCGTTTTGATATACACAGCCTTATTTTGGGGAAGGGTGGAGGGCAGAATCAAGGAGGAGAGTGGGCGAGCGGGAGTGTTGATTGCGGGGTGTGGGGTGGGGGTGATGGAGTCAGTCGGAAGGTAGTCGTACATAGAACCAGAAAGAAGCTATAAAACTGAATAAATGGTAGGGCAAAAGTGCAAATCTTGATATTAGATTAACGCCCTATGTTCATAATGTTATTAAAATACTTGAACCATTTGTCGAATCCAACTTTGCAGTGAGGTGAACATGGATCAAATTATTACATTTTGGCCATGTGGGAAAGGAAGGGTAAATTCATAACCCAAGCCTTATGCGATCAATTTGAAATGTTATTCATGCAGCTTACAATGTAAAGAAATATTCATAGCTTCTTTTCTCTGAATTTCAAAGTTGTTTTAGTATCTTGTGAGCTTGTCGACAAGCTCACAAGATACTAAAACAACTTTGAAATTGAGACTGAACTGTCTCTGTTTTTTTTCTCCCTTGATAGCAATGTTAATGCTGATGTAGTTGATGCCGTTGGTTAGAAGTTTTTTCTTTTCGGCGCTGATCTTCACTCAGTAAGCTTAAGAACATTTATCAAGGCACACTACTAGGTTGACTAGTTCCTGCAATTCTCCTGTTCGCCTGTCAATGTCATCGGCAAAGTGTAGGTTTGTTACTATCCTTCCACCAATGCTTACTGAGCCTTGACGTCCCTCCAATGCACCAGTCTTAATTCTTTCCGGGTAAATGTTGAAAAGTGTGGGTGAGAGTAAACTGCCTTGCCTCACTCCAATAGTTGTCTTGAACCAGTCTCCTATGGTGCCATTGAGGAAGATTGCGCTGGTGGCTTTATTATAGAGGCATTCTATGGCCCTGATCATGTTGGCATTGATGTAGTCTCATGGTCGCTCATAAGGCTACATGCCACACCACGTCAAAGGCTTTTTTGAAATCCACAAAAACATGGTACAGGTCCTGCTTGTATGATATCTCACACACACATGTGAACATGCACACATACACACACACACATGTGCACACACACAGGCATATGTACACACACACACACTCACACATGTGCGAGCGTGCATGTGCACACGCACGACAGACAGTTGCACTCAAACACAAGCACACACACTACTCATGCACACAAGGTTTATGTAACTGATCATGCTGGCACGCATGCAGGAATGCATGTATGTACCTGGGTTGTTTGCATGTGCACATGTGTGTGTGCATGCGTGTGTGCATCTGTGTATGCATATGGATCAGAATGCACACACATAAACATGTTTGCATGATAATATTGTGCTCACACAAATAAGTAGGCTGTCTTTAGTGCTATGTCTCTCCATCAGACTCGATGTGTGAAAAAAAAAAAATGTGTGGACTGAATTATATTCATGCATGCATATGATGTGTTTGCCTTGTGTGTGTGTGTGTGTGTGTGTGCGTGCGTGTTAGCACACGAGTGGAGTTTATTCCTTGACTGTTGAGGTTATATTTCAGCCAAACAAAGCAACGTAGGGAAGTTGTTGGCGACTATACAGCAGAACAGTTTGGCAGCCACATTGCAAGACTGCACTTTGTTGATGAATGAGCTGGGCAGTTGCAGTCAAGTGGTTAAAATAATATATTCTGAACACAGATTCAACTAAAATTGAAAAAAAAAAAAAAAAAAAGCAAACATGAATCTATACCGCGAGAGAATTAAAGAGTAACAGACTTTCGATACTTAATTACGGAATCGTTTGGTCACAAAACGTAAAAACTGTACGAGGAGAGGTAGTATATATGTGTGTGTGTGTGTGTGTGTGTGTGTGTGTGTGTGTGTGTGTGTGTGTGTGTGTGTGTGTGCGCGCAGAGTGCATGCATGTGTAGTGTGAACAGTGAAAGCCTCTCTGAGAAGACACACACTGATACATCAACACCCGACTTAGACACTTCAGTGCAAAGATGACAGCCATCACCTTCATTTATTAACCTTTATTCTCCCTCTTTGGTCACATGCTATATGAAACAAACCAAAGTAGAAAAAAAACATATTCAGCCATACACATATTCTTAAACACAAACATCTAACCAAATTTGGTCAAGCTCCTAATTCATCCACTCTTCAGAAAAAAATGCTGATCGTCAATATTAAATGGATTACTGCTAAGTTCACCATTTCCTCCACTGCCTGTTCTCTTTTCACCCACCCTTTCCTGTCCTCCCTATCATTTCAAAAAACAAGCTACTACAGCCTGTGAACACTTCTGGAGCGTCTTGATATAGAAATAAACACTAGAGAGACAGCAGTTGTACTGTACTGACTCAGTGTAATGTGAAGGCAGCGGTTGTTGTACTGTACTTTGACACCGTGTAATGTGAAGACAGCAGTTGATGTACTGTACTTTGACACCGTGTAATGTGAAGACAGCAGTTGATGTACTGTACTTTGACACAGTGCAATGTGTAGACAGCAGTTGATGTACTGTACTATGATACAGTGTAATGTGTAGACAGCAGTTGATGTACTGTACTATGACACTGTGTAATGTGAAGACAGCAGTTGATGCACTGTAATGTGAATACAGCAGTTGATGTACTGTACTATGACACAGTGTAATGTGTAGACAGCAGTTGATGTACTGTACTATGACACCGTGTAATGTGAAGACAGCAGTTGATGTACTGTACTATGACACAGTGTAATGTGTAGACAGCAGCTGATGTACTGTACTTTGACAGTGTAATGTGTAGACAGCAGTTGATGTACTGTAATGTGTAGACAGCAGCTGATGTACTGTACTATGATACAGTGTAATGTGAAGACAGCAGTTGATGTACTGTACTTTGACAGTGTAGTGTGTAGACAGCAGTTGATGTACTGTACTATGACACAGTGTAATGTGTAGACAGCAGTTGATGTACTGTAGTTTGACAGTGTAATGTGTAGACAGCAGTTGATGTACTGTAATGTGTAGACAGCAGCTGATGTACTGTACTATGATACAGAACTGGCTAGGGACTAGCTTGGATAACCAGCTGGGGACGGTCTAGAAGTGCTCATGGGCCCAACCTTGGTTCTAGCTTGGAACCCTAGCTAGTTCTACATGGGCCCAACCTTGGTTCTAGCTTGGCACCCTAGCTAGTTCTACATGGGCCCAACCTTGGTTCTAGCTTGGCACCCTAGCTAGTTCTACATGGGCCCAACCTTGGTTCTAGCTTGGCACCCTAGCTAGTTCTACATGGGCCCAACCTTGGTTCTAGCTTGGCACCCTAGCTAGTTCTACATGGGCCCAACCTTGGTTCTAGCTTGGCACCCTAGCTAGTTCTACATGGGCCTATCCTTGGTTCTAGCTTGGCATCCTAGCTAGTAAATACTAAATAAATCTTAAATAAATGTTAGCGAACCGCCAAGAGAAACGTGGACAAACGACACAAGACACACACGTGCGTTTCGACCTCCTAGGTCTTCTTCAGGCAAGACATAAACACTGTGCCTGTGCCGAACGAATTTGTCACTTAGCTATATCTCTTCAGCGCAAGGTAGGCAGGCGTTGATTCAACGCTGAAGAGATCTAAGCTAAGTGACAAATTCGTTCCTTTTCATTGTCCTGCTTGTTTGTGTCTTGCTTGAAGAAGACCTAAGAGGTCAAAACGCATCGTGTTTTGCCTTGTGTGACTCGTTTGTCCACGTTTCTCTTGGCGGTTCGCTAACATTTATTTAAGATTTGTTTGGATTTCCGCCTGCAGTTGTCTCACTTTGCAACTAGTAATGCTAGTTCTAGCACGGCTGACGCTGGCCTTCTATAGCTAGTTCAATGATGGGCTGTATTGCCATCATCATCTACCTCATCCTTCTCCTTCACCGTGTCGCAGTGGGTGCCATTGTCTCCCAAAGTCACACATCTTCTCCAAGTCTCACAATTGAGACATCTGTAGGCAACTTCCAAACACACACACCAGCAATGTTGTTGAAGTAGGATGTGTGCAGTTGTCCCTTTCTGAACTTTGCTTAAACTTTCCCCTGCATGACTGTTGACATCAATCCTATCTTTGTGTTTTTGATCACATGGCCTACATGTTTCAGTTTTCTTCTGTTGATCCCTGTGAACAGTTGGTGCTTAGCATTCAGTTCATTTAACATGCTGTGGTTTGTTCTTGTGTCTGTCCCATTTGATTCTGGAAAGTCGTCCGTAGAACCTCTTTTCTGTTGCATTGATTATATTTTCTTCATCCTTTCACAGTATCCAGGCTTCACAGCCATTCTGTTTGTTGTCCACCATGAATTCATACTCGCATGCACACACGCATGCACGCACGCACGCACGCACGCATGCACACACACACACACACACACACACACACACACACACACACACACACACACACACACACACACACACACACACAACATCAGTTTTTATGGGAGCAATTCAGGTAATTTTATTGAAAATTCTCTTAAATGCATTGAGTCACACAATTTCTGTGTTGGCCTCTGCCGGTCGTCCACAACCACCACCACTGTTTTTGGCTTACTTTTGCCACCTGGGACACAGTCCCTCCATGTGGCCAGCCAATCGCTCATGTACGTCTTCATCAGTAATGTTCGTTTCATGCCGCTCATAATCAACATGACTTTCACATAATTCAGAGCTACATAAAACAAAAAATGCCAAACATGCAGCAGCAGCAAAAGTACAAAATTCTCTTCATTCATTTCACCTTCTAAATCATCGTTATAAGAATCACAAAAACCTGAAAGTGTATCAGTATAAATGTCGTTTTCCCAGTTCTCAACTTCATTGGTGCTAAGTTCTGTGGCGCTATCAGACTTATTACCACCAACAAGCCCATCAAGTCCATCATTTGTATCAGAAGCACTACTGTCTGTGTGATCAGTATGATTATTACGTCTAACAGGAGAGTGTTCAATTGAACATCACGACTGTCACTAACAGAGTCCGAACACAAAGGACTACGGAGAAGTGGCGGCTATCGATCTGAATCAAGTTCAACAGAATCACACAAAAGACAATTTTTGCGCTTTGGCTTCGTTTTCGCCGAAAATCACAGCAGCCTGATCACAGGCTTTCAAAGTCTCAGAAACAAATTTTCGTATACGTCTGTTTTTTCAACCAGTACGAAGACATGTTTTTAAAAAAAGAAAAGTACAACAGCTACCTTTTAAAAAATGGAGAAAAGGTCCAAAAAGCCCACTGTAAGTGACACACGTGTTCACAGCTGCTTTGCACCGGCGAACAAAGAACGGCAAACGGCACGACTCCGGTCAATGAAAAGTGTCGACCACCACACAAAATTCCGGATCGGGAAAATCTCATGTAAATACGAAAAAAAAAAAAACACATAAAACAATCAAAACATGTGCAACATTCTCGTGTTTTCTTCATTTCTGGTGATTACGCAGCTAGAATACTGTAGAATGTGAAACAAAAGAAAAACATAAAAAAAAAAAATGGAATTGAGATTTGCGCTAAATATAGGCCAGTTTGGTTGGCCTGATGACTCAGCGCATTATGGGAGGTAGAGCGCGCGTGCTAGGGTGGCAGGCTAGGGCTGTGCTAGAATCTAGCTTGGTTCCCTAGGTCAGCACTTGCTTGAGTGACCGGGTAGTACCTACCTAGAATCTAGCTAGGCACCCTAGGTGCAGCACGCTGCTTGGGTGGCATGCTAGTGCCAAGCTAGAACCTAGATTGGGTTCCAAGACAAGCGGATGAGCCTAGGATATCTAGGACAACCGAGCTGGATCTGGCTAGAATCTAGGTGGGCCCTAGGACCCTTGCTGTGTAATGTGAATGCAGCAGTTGATGTACTGTACTATGATACAGTGTAATGTGAAGGCAGCAGTTGATGTACTGTACTTTGAACCAGTGTAATGTGAAGACAGCAGTTGATGTACTGTACTTTGAACCAGTGTAATGTGTAGACAGCAGTTGATGTACTGTACTTTGAACCAGTGTAATGTGTAGACAGCAGTTGATGTACTGTACTTTGAACCAGTGTAATGTGTAGACAGCAGTTGATGTACTGTATGTGTAGACAGCAGTTGATGTACTGTACATCACAATGCAATGTGAAGACAGCAGATGATGTACTATGACACAATCAAGATCAAGATTTCTTGGCATCCATTCTATTCTTTTCTTGATTGCTTAAACTGTTCTCCATTTGCCCTACAAGAAGATACAATACGTCAATGATCACCATTCATATACATTATTATATATACACTACCTGAAACAAACCACACCATATAACATCACACTGCATAGCATACAAACCTGTGATTATTCATTCTACACTTATTTTTTTTATTATTATTATTATCATTATTATTATTTTATTTCACTGAAAACAAATGTAAGTGAAAACGTGCTTTGTTACAAGGTTATTGCACAAATCAAAGAGGAAAAAAGTGAATTAACTCCACATTTTATTATCATTATTTTTTCTTATTATTATAGTATTATTATCATTTTATTGCACTGAATACAGATATCAGTCAAAGCATGCTTTGTAACAAAGTTATTGCACAACTCAAGAAGAAAAAAGTGAATGTGAGATTCATTTTGGTCATAAAAGGAGAGAGAGAGTGTGTACGTGTGGTGGGGGATAGGGTGTGGGAGAAGATGGACGGACAGAAACATACTGAGACACTCACTGAGATATGTTGGCAAATAACCTTTTCTTTTTAATTTGATGTAAAAATTTTTGGAAGAAAAAGATGATCAAAACATAACGACAATGTAAATGGAAAATAACGCCAGTCAGTCTAAATCATTGTCTCATTACTCTCTCACTTGTGTCACAGAGCAAGTCCATGCAATCACAATGTTTCAAGTTGTGTGTATGTATGTGCATGTGTGTGTGTGTGTGTGTGTGTGTGTGTGTGTGTGTGTGTGTGTGTGTGTGTGTATACGCGCATGCACACACGCTTGAGTGTATGTCTGCGATGACTGTTGGCATCCTGTGCCATTTTAGGAGTTGGTAAAAACAAATGCAGCAGAACTATACATATAGAGAAGATCTTTTCAGCCATCTTCTGCACAATAATGCTATGCAATGCAGTAAAACCTGCAATAGATGTTTTCAGCAGTACAGAAGTATAGGTGGGGTAAGAGTCCCCAGTCCTGAAACCGAATTGCTGACATCATGCAACTCACACTGAAACAGTGTTATGATCTTGAAATCCATTCCTACAACTTGCTGATGCATTTCTGATATTCCCTTTGCTAATAAATCTGTAATATGATCTTGATATTCCTTCCTGCAACTTTCCTATGCATTTCTGACACTCACTTCAACAATGAAACAGTACTGTGATCTTTCAAATACCTTCCTGCAACGCTGAGATGATTTCTGAAACTCAGCTTAAATGTAACTTACTTTGAATCACATAGCATGTTTCTGTTTAATTACCTGCTGTCAAAATCAGAAGAAAGCAACAACAACAACTACGAAAGTGTCCCTCTCACCCCCCCCCCCTTTTTTTTATTTTTAAAAAATAACACCATGTAAAAGATATGAGATTCTATTTTCAAAGATCAACATTAGTTGTAGAAGCTTCTATAAGACTTTCTACTTTCAGCCAGTGAAAAAGTAAAGATTTGAGAGAGCGAGGTAGCTGAAATGTATGTCAGAAAATGAATGGAAGGCATTAACAGAATAGAGTAATATACAAAGAAAAACAACAACAGCAAAAAAACAGAATCAAAATCAAATGAATTTTCTCCACAGTGTGAAATGTGTTATCACATAAAATGACGTTACCCCTCCAAATGTATACATAATGAAGACTTAAAGTGAAAGAAATGCTGAAAACAATTCAACCCAGTTTAAGACAACAGGAACGTACTGGGTCATCAGCGAGAGGGTCAAGGAAGAATGTTCAGTCTCTTGGTCCAGGATCGTGGTGAGGGAGGGGGGGTTGTGGAGTTCTATTCGCCTTAGCCCCAGGTCGTCCACCTGGGGGATGTGGGTCTGCTGTACGCGATAAGCCGCTAGCTTGCACTGCCAGCGGGGTCAGCAGGTCCACCACCTGTCTGACCGTCTCACTATCTCCCTGCCCTGCCGGAAGACCCTGGACATACACTCTGAAGTGAACTTGAATATTCAGCTGACACATCTCATGGAGACTAACATATACTCTGACAGAGAAGCATGTGTATGGAACACACTGTTGTCATTTTGATTTTATTTCTTTTTTTTTTCCTTGCTGTATATTACAATTATTTTAAAAATCAGGAAAACACATACACATGATGGTGAAGGAGAGAACATTTGATGATACTTCTCACATACCCACAAAAACAGAAGAAAAATCATTTTGACTTGATTATGAACAAGACGTATTACCACTGTGGTTACCTGCTGTGAAAAGAAATCCTAAATATAGCAAGAAACAAACTGGAAATAAATCTTGATGCCATGCTTGTGAATAAGCGCTGAAAGCAGTATCAGCCTGGAGGTATGGGTATGTAAAACGTTTACTTTGGGAACGAAAGTTTACTCCCTTGTTATCCATTTTTCCTTCTATTATTATATTGTGCCAATGACTTATTTAGCAGTTATCACTTAAGATGATTAACTTACAGACACAGAAATGCCTTCAGCAATGGAAAACATGTGTCGAACAGCATCGACCAGGTTGGCAGCATTTCTGGCCAGGATGCAGTCCCCCTGCAAATGTAGAGGCAGGCCTTAACTCACTTACATACATGCTTACTACTGTTTTTTTTTTTTTTCTCCAACAGCTATTAAAAACAAGCTTCACAACACATAATCTTTTAATTTTTTTTTTTTTGGTGTCACCTTTAATATACATAACCTAAACACACTTAATACCTACTATATTACCTACATTTGTCAGTATGAAAAAAAAAAGTTGTCAGTATGAAGTAACACTTCAAGTTAACTTTCACATGATTACTGATGTTTTACAAACAATACTGTATAAGTTTTGACTGTGTGTCTTAAATTCCAATTATCACTAAAGCAAGAAAAATTGTTCTAAAGCATACAATTCAAGAAATCGGAAAGTTTTACCAACCGCTTTCGGTGGACCTCCGAACCTTTTGACATGGACAGAGGAATATGCCCAGGCTGCCCGCTTTCACCCTTACTATTCACACTGGGTGCTGACAGTATAGCTTCCAGCCCAATCAAAGAAACTACCATCACAAACACAAGTGAACATGACCCGATACACGTAACTATAAAAACATAACAGTGTGCAGGTTACTCCTCACTGACAAAATCTGCCACGGACATCTTTCAAAACTTTGCTCTCATGTCAGGACTGAAAATGTACTAGCAAAAACCCCAGTGCAAAGTGGTTAAGTTGAGATAAAAAAATGATAACAAACCCAATATCACATCCTACAGCAAGTAAAGCACATAAAAATTTTCAGCCTTCCATTTAGAAGATATTCAAGTGCCCAAAACGTAGAAAACAGCTGGGTTAAAACTAAAAAAACAATATGAAAAGAACTGTACAAAGATGGTCAAGAAGAAAGCTGAGCACAGCTGAAAGATCCTCATCACCACATCAGCCTTCAATTAATCGGGAACTATTCAGATTCATTTGGAAAGATAAACAGAACAATAAAAAAAAGCATTTGAAAGAAAAATTAAACACAGCATCCTAATTCAAAACACTGATAAAAGTGGAATACAGATGATTAGCATAAGAGCTCTCCAGGAACCCCTGTACCTAACATGGATACCTAATCTTCTCGGCATAAATGAACACACTCCACTCTTTCCAAAAATGGGAAACAAACCAAGCATAGTTGCAACACCTAATCTGCCAAAAAATATAAGGGTGAATGCAAAAAGAAACAGTTTATGGCATATAAAGTTTTCAATTCTGAGTTCAACTGAGAAGCAAAATTACACAAAACCTGTGCAGATCATATAGAGGATGATACATACTTAAATTCAGTGCTCCTGAACAATGTAAGCTTTTATTACAGGACGAAAAACCTGTATATGAAAGCCTGGAGAGCAAAATGAATGTATAAACTGCGCAAAATCCTCAATGACAGATACAAACATGTCTCCTTCGTGGTACCAGCAACAAAAAGTAGGCCATGCACCCTACCAATAATTTAATATTAGGCTCTCCATTCAGCCTTTAAACTAAGCACAGGAGCAAAACTGAGTCTTCCTCAGTGAAGATGATGAAAAACAGACACTCATCAGCATGAAACTATATGATTTACCATTGTATAAAACACACTGATTATATAATCAGAGTAGCTGTAGGTCTTCATCTGATTAAAGATGCTGTAACTGTGAAGCTATGATATGAAATGGTAAAATGAGAATGAACAGGCAAGCAGAAGAGGTCTTCTCACATGAAGTGGGCTTGACGTACATGTCAACAGTACCTGTACACTGTTTGCACTCACCTGAGGGTGCCCAGGAGCATTGTGCAACACACTAGCTACGATGTGCAGCTGGTTTGAGAAGGTCAGTATCTTGTCTGCTTCCTTCTGCAAGTCGTTTGCACTCCTGAACACACACACACACACACACACACACACACAGAGACACACACACACACACACACACACACACACACACACACACACACACACACACACTGAGGTATGCATGCAGGCTTTATGTGTGCAACACCTAACGTCTGCCACGATAGTGCTATTTTTTCAGCTCCAAATTCTAGAATTTTAAGTTATACACATGAACACTGCCAGGATGTGGCAACTATTATAGTTTGTCTTCCAAATATAAGAAAGGTGCTGGAACAGCATATTTTGTTTAATCACAGAATTGTGGCAAATGTCCACAAAGGAGGACAACACAGGAATACAGATTGTAGCAGTGTCATGCAGTTATGTGCAGCTTAGCCGACCATAGAGCCACCTCATGGTTTATAACATTTAGCACTCCTGACACATACTGGAATGTAATGAAAGAAAAAGTTAAGAGAAGATGGGGACAAACCCACCAAAACTGCCTTGCTTCAAGGAAATGCACGAATGACAACAATATGTGAGTCATTCTCCAGTGTAAAGGTGCTCGTCCAACCTGATACCAGAATCAAGCAAAAACAGTTGTCAGTAGGAGGCTAAGTAGGTCATGTCCTGCATGTGTTGGATCAGAAGAGAGACACCACTGAAGTCCACCAAAGTGACCTGGCGGCAGTGCTGTGTGTCTCTCTAACATGTGGCCTCATCATGGCTTGCTACTGGCAGCTCTCTGTGGAGTGAGGGTGCGAGGATTGCAGAAGGGTGATCAGGAAAGAGTGATGCAGGATGACTTGACTGACGGGAAAGAAGAAATGGATTGCACCAAAATGTTAACCCTTTCGCTGCCTGGAAATCATCAAGCTGAAAGTTAAATCTATTTTTCAGGTAAAAAAAAAAAAAAAAAAAAAAAAAAAAAAAAAAAAAAAAAAAAAAAAAAAAAAAAACGGGTATATTCTTTCAAAGAAATCTACTGACTTTCTCACAGATGAAAACGAGGTTACCAACGATCAATAAAATCTGCAGACCTTCACCTCTCTGAAAATATCCTCTGTTTTGTAAGCAGTATAAATATAAAATATGGAAAATTCTGGACTTCCCCGTGATGAGTATGCTTGATGGCCATGGCAGCGAAGAATACACATTCTTGCCATCAAGTTATCTCATCAAGTTAGGCACGGAACAGGTTAAGGAAGGTTTTGTTGTCATTATTGTTGTTGTTGTTGTTGTTAGGATGAAGCTGTGTTCTTGATTTACAACGCCAGATGGAACAGGAGACACACCCTTGAGAACACTGACACAGAATGCGCAGACAATGAACTCTATGCCATCACCAAGCATCTTGCTACAGTGCTTAGCATCACAGGTTGGGGGGGGGGGGTTTGAGTCCAATCAAAGTAAACTATTCATCAGACTTCTTTGTCCCTTGCCAGCTCTTATCGGAAGATGTAGAGAGAACTCTGGGCTCAAATAGGACATACGGAAGCATACAACAGAGGTTTACTATGCATGTGTCTCTGTGAGTGTTTCAAATTTCCTGACTAGCACTGCAGATGTCTCTCTCTCAGGCCTTGACCATGCTAGGATACACTATGAAAAATACGTAAAGTATGGTCTTGTCAAGTAGTTTATGACCTACATGGAACCCCACACAGTGTCATCTTCATCCTTCTCACTGACACTTATGTAAGAAAGTATCAGGGTCGGTGGCCTTTCATCCCCTTCTCTCATGCGACCTCTGCCTCAATCTCCTCTTCACATTCATGAGTTTGTGTAAAAAGTCAATGGCATCAGTAAGCTCAAGCAGACCTTCGTTCGATGGACAATATGGCATTGTCTAGAGTGGGATGCTCACACAATCGCTCTGGAACTAAGCAATAATTGTTTAAGTAGGGGGCTTAGCTGGTCGTGTCCTGCGTATGTTGGATCAGAACAGGCATCACGGTGCACCACAAAAGTGACTCAGCACCGATGCAGGGTCACATCCGGTGGGTTGCCTTACGATGGAGCTGCCTGGTGGGACAGGGTTGAGTAGAATGGGCACTTGAAATATGCAGTACTTGACATGTCAGAAAAGACTGCCCACTTCAACATCAAAATGTTACCAACCTCTCTCATCAAATACTTTGCCAGTCTTCCCTGTGGTTTTTGTAACACACAATGGCCTGAAGAGGAAATCAACACAGAAACTGAAGCTTTTTAGTTTGCTTGTTTTTAGAAATTTTATAATAACAATGATTATTTATGACACTTAATGTTACATAAGCCCTAAGCGCTTACAAATAAGAAAAGATTTAAGAAAACATAAATGAAACCTATTAGAAGATAAATATTGCAATAAGTGCCATGCACCTACAAACAAGAGTGCATACTGACACACACTCATGCACACACACAAACACACACAGACACAGACACGATCCCACACACACAGAGTCTCACAACAATGCACACAACAGCATGTGTGCAAACACTCTTACTTGTGTGTAGTGTGCGCAAGAGTGTGAATATACACACACACACAAAAGTTGCAGTTTTTGTTTGATGGGGAAGTGAAAGGGGAAGAAAGAACTGCTATTGATAAGTGAAAAGGGTTGTTTTAAGAGATGCCTTGAAAGAAGAGAGAGAGTTTGAACTACACACAGATATTGGGAGTTTCAACAGACCCTGAAAAGAAAAAGAGTGATCACATAGGTTTTAGTTAGAAAGCGAGCAATTTTGAGCAGTGTTGTCAGCAGAAGAACGCAACTGCCTGGAAGGAACACAGAGATAAAGGAGATCAGAAAGGTAGGAAGGAGCTAACCCAATAAAAGACTTAAAACAGAGAAAGGATAGTTTGTAGTCTTTTCTTTTTTTGACCAGACAGCAAGGGTCCTAGGGCCCACCTAGATTCTAGCCAGATCCAGCTCGGTTGTCCTAGATATCCTAGGCTCATCCGCTTGTCTTGGAACCCAATCTAGGTTCTAGCTTGGGCACTAGCATGCCACCCAAGCAGCGTGCTGCACCTAGGGTGCCTAGCTAGATTCTAGGTAGGTACTACCCGGTCACTCAAGCAAGTGCTGACCTAGGGAACCAAGCTAGATTCTAGCACAGCCCTAGCCTGCCACCCTAGCACGCGCGCTCTACCTCCCATAATGCGCTGAGTCATCAGGCCAACCAAACTGGCCTATATTTAGCGCAAATCTCAATTCCATTTTTTCTTTATGTTTTTCTTTTGTTTCACAGTCTTCGTAAAAAAACAGATGTATACGAAAATTTGTTTCTGAGACTTTGAAAGCCTGTGATCAGGCTGCTGTGATTTTCGGCGAAAACGAAGCCATTACCAAAAATTGTCTTTTGTGTGTGATTCTGTTGAACTTGATTCAGATCGATAGCCGCCACTACTCCGTAGTCCTTTGTGTTCGGACTCTGTTAGTGACTCTTATCGTGATGTTAGATTGAACACTCCTGTTAGACGTAATAATCATACTGATCACACAGACAGTAGAGCTTCTGATACAAATGATGGACTTGATGGGCTTTCCTGTTGGTGGTAATAAGTCTGATAGCTCTCACAGAACTTAGCACCATGCTAGGAGAACTGGGAAAACGACATTTATACTGATACACTTTCAGGTTTTTGTGATTCTTATAACGATGATTTAGAAGGTGAAATGAATGGAACCCCCACACAGTGTCATGTTCATCTTTCACTGCTGCTGCAGGGTTGGCCTCTTTTCCCCTTCTTTATGTACCTCTGCCTCAATCTCCTCTTCACATTCATGAGATGTGTAAAAAGTCAATGTTGATTATGGAGCGGCATGAAACGAACATTACTGATGAAGCTACATGCGATTGGCTGGCCACATGGAGGGACTTTGTCCCAGGTGGCAAAAGTATTGTCAAAAACAGTGGGATGGTTGTGGACGACCCGGCAGAGGCCAACACAGCAATAATGTGTGACTCAATGCATTTAAGAGAATTTTCAATAAAATGTCCTGCTCCCATAAGAACTGATGTTGTGTGTGTGTGTGTGTGTGTGTGTGTGTGTCAGTGTGTGTGTGTGTGGGTGTGTGTGTGTGTGTGTGTGTGTGTGTGTGTGTGTGTGTGTGCGTACAGTGTGAGTGCGTGTGGTGCACTTGCATGCGAGTATGAATTTCTGGTGGACAACAAACAGAATGGCTGTGAAGCCTGGATACTGTGAAAGGTTACCAAAAATATAATCAATGCAACAGAAAAGAGGTTTTTGTAACACACAATGGCCTGAAGAGGAAATCACACAGAAACTGAAGCTTTTTAGAACAAAGAAATGTTATAATAACAATGATTATTTATGACACTTAATCTTACTTAAGCCCTAAGCGATCACAACAAATAAGAAAAGAAGATTACAGAAAACATAAATGTTCACAGGGAGGAAACATGTAGGCCATGATCAAAAACACAAAGATAGGATTGATGTCAAAGATGCAGGGGAAAGTTTAAGCAAAGTTCAGAAAGGGACCACTGCACACATCCTACTTCAACAACATTGCTGGTGTGTGTGTTTTGGAAGTTGCCTACAGATGTCTCGATGTGAGACTTGGAGAAGATGTGTGACTTTGGGAGACAATGGCACCATGTGCGACACAACACTCTTACTAGTGAGGTAGTGAGGTGGCAGAGTGCGCATGATGGCAAAAAAAGCGCATCATTAGAACTAGCTATAGAAGGGAAGTGTCAGGGAAGAAAGAACTGCTATTAATAAGTGAAAAAGGTTAATTTAAAGATGCCTTGCGGAAGAGAGACAAAGTTTGAACTATGCACAGATGTTTTAGTTTCTTCCAAGAGAAACGTGGACCTGAAAAGACAAAAAGAGTGATCACATAGGTTTTAGTTAGAAAGCGAGCTTTTGAGCAGTGCTGTCAGCAGAAGAACGCAACTGCCTAGAAACAAACATAGAGATAAAAGGAGATCAGAAAGGTAGGAAGGAGCTAACCCATTAAAAGATTTAAAACAGAGTAAGGATAGTTTGTAGTCTTGCGCTGAAGAGATACAAGCTCAGTGACAAATTCGTTCGGCACAGGCACAGTGTGAATGTCTTGCCTGAAGAAGACCTAGGAGGTCGAAACGCATCGTGTGTTGCCTTGTGTCTCGTTTGTCCACGTTGCTCTTGGCGGTTCGCTAACATTTATTTAAGATTTATTTAGTATTTACTAGCTAGGATGCCAAGCTAGAACCAAGGATAGGCCCATGTAGAACTAGCTAGGGTGCCAAGCTAGAACCAAGGTTGGGCCCATGTAGAACTAGCTAGGGTGCCAAGCTAGAACCAAGGTTGGGCCCATGTAGAACTAGCTAGGGTGCCAAGCTAGAACCAAGGTTGGGCCCATGTAGAACTAGCTAGGGTGCCAAGCTAGGACCTTGTGGGCCCATGAGCACTTCTAGACTGTCCCCAGCTGGTTATCAAGCTAGTCCCTAGCCAGTTGCCTAGCTTATGCCAAGATTGATTCTAGCTAGGCTTGCTGTCTGGGTGGGCTTAGCTTCGTTGTTATGTCCTTCTGCAAACAAAATGGTTACATGCTCAAAGTCTGCAAAGAACTCAGGAGAGACAGAAGTGGCAAAAAAAAAAAAAAAAAAAAAAAAGAAAAGTAATAGGAAATAGAATATTGCAAAACTTGTGTTATCAAAATGAGCAGATTTTTTTTTAACTCTTTCATTCCTACTTTTCTATGAACATTACTTCCTCTTGTTCCTAGATTCTTATAATACAAGTATTCCCTTCATTCCTGGATTTGGAGTCAAAAAGAAGAAGTGTAAAGTGAGAACTGCCATTTATGCAGTAGCAAACCGGCCAGAATAGAGTACCGATGACGCAATTTTCCGGGCTGCAGAAAGGAAAGGAGGGATTTTGTGCTGCCCGGTTTTCCAGGCTGCAGGAAGGAAGGGTACAATTTCTGCAAACAGGAAAACTGGGTTGTAGCGATGAAAGAGTTAACAGCAGAATGGCTGAATCCAGGGTGAGTTTGCAACTTAAAACGGAAACTAATGACAGCTGTAAAGTATCACATGCAAAATAAACGTTGAGAGAAAAACAGGTGAATACACGAAAAGGTAGAAGAAAGCCAGCTGTAAATGAAGCAGGTAACTGACCTGTTACCTGGGTACATTGCCAGCACGGAACGGGCAAACTTCTCCAGCTCTTTGCCACTGGCTGCCAGAGACAGCCCCGTTCTGGCCACTTCTTCAGAGTCCTGAATTAAAGGGGGGCAATCGTTGGTTGATTTGATGTTATTCGTCGACTTTCTTCATCACAATATCTATGGTATGCTTGCTCCTTAAAATATATAACACTACAAAATGACACAAGAGAATCCAAGAGATATGGCATGCCTTGTACAGTAGTATGAATCTCCTCTCTTTTATCAAATCTTCTTGATGAAATCTCTTGATCTCACTTTTCATACCAATCAACAGTTTTTGAGTACAGTGCTTCTTGCAGTTTTTCAAGTTCTGGAGAACAACTACCAGGTACTTCCAATTCTAGCCAGTGACTGTCTTATGTATCTCTCTAATAACTTTTGATAAAGAAGATGACTAAATTTCAAACACATAAAATGTCATGTTTAATTAATGTTTACATTCGATTGCTTTGTTGTCCTCATTCTTCAGTCTTTCACCTGTTACTTGCGTTTTTGCACAGTGTGTTCTGGAGTGTTTATTAATGTGTAATCCCACTCATCTGTTGTTTTCATTTAATTTCTTGCTCTGATGTTGCCATGGGTTGCTTGTTTATAGAGGAAACAAAGCAAGCGCAAAACAAAATGGAAAACCATGTTATTTTCATCCTCTATTCATGATCTCTTAAATCTGAATTTTTCATTAAAAAAAAAAATTCAGCAGTCCACAACGGCAAAGTTTTATTGGACGTTCTCTCTACTACCTTTAAGGAGTTCCCCCCTGAAAAACTGTTTTGACAGAGGAAAGAGTTTTCTGACAGTATTCTACCTTGAGAGATGTGCCCCCCGGGCAAAATCGGCCATGCGTTGACAGTGCTGGGCCATAGTGCGAACCAGCTGTACAAAGTGATTGCTGCTGTCCTTCCAGTCAACCACTTCCTCTCCCAGGTAGCGGGAGCTGGCCTGTCCCACGACACACCACACCCACACCACAGCAAGTCAGTTAGCATCCTAACACACCACAGCAAGTCAGTTAGCATCCTACCACACCACAGCAAGTCAGTTAGCATCCTGTACCACACCAAGTCAGTTGCATCCTGTCACCCACAGCAAGTCAGTTAGCATCCTATCACACCGTATCTCCTTTTTAGCATCCTACCACACCACACCATGTTTTCTACAATGGTCAAAGCAAGATGGTGCGTATCTCCTTTTTAGTGCACACAAATGCTTAACCTTTCCTGTGATCAGTGTGCGCGCGCACACACACACACACACACACACACACACACACACACACACACACACACACACGCACACACACACACACACACACTAAACCCAGCAAAACTCAGGTCTAGTGGCCTTGAGGATAGATCAGGTATATATGTGTGTGTGTGTGTGTGTGTGTGTGTGTGTGTGTGTGTTTTAATTCAAGAGTCCTGGGGTTGGTCTCTGCCTGAGACAGCTGGGTTAGGGAAGGTTTTCTCTTCACAGTCAATATCTGTGCCAACTCCACACCCTGCCCAGTCCTTCAGATGAGCCTTTACACTGTGGACTCATGTGTGATCCATGCATTAAAAAAGACAAACACAAACTAATGAACACAGTAAGAAATCTTCATAATTGTCCGGTCCCTTTCCATCTCTTCCAGAACTGCAGGCCCTTGCATGCTGGTTGACACAACTGAAGGAAGCACAGCGGTGTCAATACCTAGCCCAGAGCTGTGTGAAAGTATACAACCCTCAGTGATGGAAGAATATGGCCACTTTAAATGGTGGCGTTACATCAAGACATACACATCAATCTCACCAAGGGATAATTGCAAAGGAGGAACCGAGTGAAATAAATGTACATGCTGAATTATTTGGAATCTTAATAAAAAAAACAAAACAACAACTCACAAACACACAACAACAACCACTCTGATCCCGAATTACACATATTAAAGAATTATCCCTGCAGAGTCTCTGTTGAGCATATGACCTACAGACACCTTGGAATCTCATCTTACTAATTCAAACATTTCTTACAAACCATTTCTTATCAAACAAAACTTAACAATAAAACAACAAATCATTTCGCTACAAATGAACAATAATTTCAATTTTTCAAATGTCAGCAAAGTATTCCACCTGTTCAGACACATTGGTAATATTGCATTTATCCCCAAAACAGAAGAAACTTTATGATTATTCATTGAGCTTCTTTTGATCAGTAGATTATCTTCTCTCATACTGGTAAATGTGAATGTAGCTATGGTATTAAAATACACAATACAAGGTCCCAGAATCAAAGGAAAGAGTTTTCAGTCCTCTTTATTCATGTTATCTAATGTCAGAATGTAAAGTAAACATTTACTTTTAGCTTTCGGTCATTTTTATCTATGTTACATAATTACATACCGGAAACTAAACCACTTTTTTGAAGTTTTAATGTACTCTGGAAAATTGTGAAACTTCTGACAGTGCTTGTGTGAATGCACACAGATTTTGGGACAGTACTTCTGTGTGTGTGAGTGTGCATCAATTGCCTGTCAGGATCGGTACTAGCAGAGCAGTTCATGCTTGCACTCTTTCCAGAACACCTTCTGCAGCGATCAGCTTAATTCCAAGACTGAAACCTACACAACTAAACTCTATGAATACTCACCAACCAAGAGGTATACAGTGCACTGCGTCGATATGGAGACATGGTCAACCCTGGAGTTCCTGCTTCCTCCAGAACATCTCTGTATGGGTGGAGGCACGTTTGGTGTGGTTAGTGATTGTAACAGTTTCAGTTTCATCATGGAGGTGTCACTGCGCGCAGACTAGTCCATATACACTACACCACATCCGCTAAGTTTTGAGACCACACTGCGTATGATTTAAAGCTGACGGATGAATGAGTTAATGACTAACATGAGAGAATTTAAGAAGAGGGTCTAGTGGCTACCACTTAGCAGATGTCTGATCTGCGCATTAGCCCAAAGTGCTGGTCAGACATTGAGTATCTACCTGACACTGGGTGCACCATATCATCATTGTATGTTTGTGTTGTGAGTGTACATATGCGAGTGTATGGATTTGTGGGCACGGGCCAAAGTGTGTGCGCCAGTGTATGCAGTGTGCGAGCACATGTGCATGTGTGTATGATGGGTGTGTATGCGTGTGTACCGTGTGTGTGTGCATGCATAAACGCGCGTGCACACGCTTGTATGTGTTTGTACAGGAGTTTTAAAATATTATCTATTATAGTCCAATAACAGTAGGTGGTAGGGGTGCCATGATGAATATTGGCATTCAGAAATCTCTGAAGCCCATAGTGTCTCAGTCATGGGCAACGAGGCAGAGGTGTTATGACTAGTCCAGTCCTTGATGTTGCCTGTCCAGGACTTCTCCTGTCCGCCTCCAGAACACCCAGCCCTCCACTGCGTTGCTCAGAATGGTCCTGGTCAGAAAGTTCAGGTTCATGCATGACAATTCTTTTCAGACCAATTCCGTGACATGTCTCGACTGTCTACACTGTTCCTTCCCTTCAGCTGTGGGGGATATGTGCGGACTGGTTATGCATGTGAAGACTGTGTATTCTGAGGAATAACAAAAACAGACCGAATGCATATGTCCTACATTTTAAGCAGTTGAGTGATTAACACAAATGATAAGGTAGACTTCACCATTTTGAAAGTTCTTTCTCTCTATGCCAAGAATAAACACAAAACCAATCATAGAAGTAGTTTTTACAGAAAAAAAAAAAAATGTATAACTGTACAACATAGGTTTCATTGTTTGTTATCAGTATATGCTCCAAGTCTCAATATGCCAAGGAGAACAAACTTACTCATAAGAAGAGCTATTCAAACAAAATTGTTTATATCTTTTTGGGATTTTTGTTTCTATGCAAGCATGTCTGTTCTCACAATATATTTTTTTTTTACATTCTCCATTATTGTCTTTGCCATCTGACAAATGCCACCCTTGGAATATTCTATACTCATATTCAATATGCACAGGGCAAAATGTGATACCAAATACCAGTGGTGACCGATCCCACCGCATAAAATGATTTTTTTTTGCATGAATATAGCTTTGTTTACAAAGTGGAAACGTAAATCAGTTTTTTCTGCAAACTTGTGACATTCATCTGGTATCTCACCACACTAAATCACCTTTCTTTACTTTCCACATGCAGTTGAAGTATAAATACATTTTTCCATGGAGGTTTTTTCCCCAAAAAGTCTCCCTCTCCCTCCCCTTGCTTCTGAAGTAAGCTATTTCAGCTGTGACGTACACACACTGCCCAACCATGTCACACCCATTTCCTTCAGCCTGGCGTCAATATCCCAGTGGCATACACAAATTCACAGATAAAGAATCCTTACAGTACAGTGACTTTTTTTCTTCTCACTTCTTAAATTGGATCCTTTGTCTGATGCCTTAAAAAAAGTTTTTCTAAGCCAAGCTTGTGTTGGCATAAGATAAGTGGCCTAACCATTCATCACCAGTTTGTCCCTTTGTAGTAATACCATCACCTGGCTGGAGTCTGGTTCCGCAATGGACTTGAGCAATGAGTTTAAAACAACCGGTAACCTTGTTTGATCCTTTCTGTTCACATTATCGTCAGTAATGCAAGCCAAATGTTGGGCAGCCACCAGTTTTCTGCTTGTAATGTAAGTCTTGTTCACCTCACTTTCTTCCTAATCCTATGAAATACCAGCAGGTTTGTTTAAATATCACGCAGACTACTGCATCATCGTAACAGTCAGTGGAAAACTTCATTCACCAAAGGCTTTCAATGCCAGGTTCCTTTTCATGCTACAAGGGCTAGGCTGTGTTTTGCTGTCTGTCCCCCAGAACATAACTTAAAATGCACAGTAGGAAGAGGAATACTGATGGCAACATCGTGGACTAACCATTAGCAGTAAAGCTGAATGTGACTGGATCTTGAGGCTTCTGAATAATTTAAGAACGCACACTGAACTTTTATTAAAAATGAATTTGAAAAATTATTGATCAGGCTCCGCCAAAAAATGTCGACAACCACAAGACAAAACATGATGTGTTTCAACTCTCTTAGGTCTTCTTCAGGCAAGACACACAACACACAGGACAATGAAAACGAACAAGCAATCACTTATCTTCATCCAATTTGGCACACGATGGGTGCTGAAGAGGTCGAAACACATCATATTTTGTCTCTTGTGGTTCGTTTACGTTTTTTGTTGGAGACTTATCAATAATTTTTCGAGTTTGTTTAGATTTCCACCTGCAGTTGCCTCACTTTGCTGTTAGATCTTTTTTTAATGAGTGTGATTTCAAATACCCTGTCTAAAGGGTAACATTAGGAAATCTCCTGCAATGATGACAGATGTTTCCCATCCCGCGGCATTTTTAAGTACACCATAACACAACAACAAAGATATTTGGTCCTGGAGTAGTCAGGAGGTTAAAGAACTTTGTATTATTTCTGCAGAAAAGCATTTCTACACATAGTCAATATTGAAGCTAAACTGGAAACGGTGCCGACCCCTCACCTCTCCCTAGCTTGGCCAGGTGTCAGCGAGTTCTCTCTCTGTGAGAAAACAGCTGGTGCCGGTTGTGGGGTCTGTCCAGAGGGCGCTGCATGCCTGGGGTGGAACTGAGGCCCTTTGCAAAGCGTACGTGAGTCAGCAAAAGAGGTGGAGCTTCCGAGAGATGGAACCTGGGTAGTCGGGGTGGGAGTGGATGTCTCCAGAGGCTGTGCATTCAGCTGCTTTTCCAGCTCTGTCAGACACAGGGAAACAGCTGCGTTCAGGTAAGAAAAAAATATCTCAACAGCAATGTTATACAGTGTTCTTCCTGTATTCTTCATCTCTTTATTGTCATGAATATCATGCATATTGTGAAAAAATACCTCCTTATCAGAAGGGACTTCGATTTCAAATTTGTTTGTCATCCATGATCTTTAACAGCCACTAACTGATCAATGTCAATAACTGTAAATGTCCATGAGCCAGGAAATGTTAGATCTAGTTGCAAAGTGAAACGACTGCAGGCGGAAATCTAAACAAATCTTAAATAAATGTCAGCGAACCGCCCAGAGAAACGTGGACAAACGAGTCACAAGACAAACCACAACGCGTTTCAACCTCTTAGGTCTTCTTCAGGTGCAACAAACAAGAAACAAATAACGAAAATGCACTTAGCTTTGATCGCTTCTGTGTTCAGCGCAAGAAAGAAGGCGTTGAATGAAAACGAGGCTGTTGGAAGGGAAATAATGTGCGAGTCAAAGTCGTAATGATGATAATATTACTGACAGGAATACTAATAATGGTCAAAATATTTTATATATATATATATATAAACTGGAAACGGTGCCGACCCCTCACCTCTCCCTAGCTTGGCAGGTGTCAGCGAGTTCTCTCTCTGTGAGAAAACAGCTGGTGCCGGTTGTGGGGTCTGTCCAGAGGGTAGTAATCTTGTCTCTCTCTCTTTTTTATATATATAATATATATATATAAAATATTTTGACCATTATTAGTATTCCTGTCAGTAATATTATCATCATTACGACTTTGACTCGCACATTATTTCCTTCCAACAGCCTCGTTTTCATTCAACGCCTTCTTTCTTGCGCTGAACACAGAAGCGATCAAAGCTAAGTGCATTTTCGTTATTTGTTTCTTGTTTGTTGCACCTGAAGAAGACCTAAGAGGTTGAAACGCGTTGTGGTTTGTCTTGTGACTCGTTTGTCCACGTTTCTCTGGGCGGTTCGCTGACATTTATTTAAGATTTGTCAGGAAATGTTAGTTAAGCTGTGAAGCTTCTCTGATCTAGCAAGCTGTTCTCAAGGTTTTGATGCTTTCACTATTCAGTGAACTGCTTTGCAGACTGACCAAGAAAAGGCAATGATTTCCTTTTGGGCTGAAAAAACACAGAATTTGAATTTTTGAAAAAAAAAATTGAATATCTCAGGAATATTGTGATTTGAAAGCAAAACTAAGATTGTACCAGATACTTCTCCATTTCGTGTGTTGGAACCTTGGCATAAATAAAAGCAGATGAACCAAAAGTTATCATTTATGCCAGCTGATGACTCACTGATACTGATAAAAGACATTCCCAAAGGGGAAGAAGGATTCACCATTGCCTGGATCTGTGACAAAATTTCACCATTATCTACAGACTGTCCAGCAATCTACAAACATCTATGCTACAAATCAAGACCAAGTTTGAGCAAGGAAAGACGGCTGCTTCAACTCCAGGCGCACACAAAGTCAACTACATTGCTTGGAAGTCATCGTCACGGACCGACTTTCAAGACCACTGGTGATGAAGACTCCAACACCGTCACCTGACCTGACTGATGGGGTTGAAGAACATGTTAGTTTCTCTGATGACAGACCACAGCACACTACCTGATAGCAGGAGACTCATCATATTTCCAGATGAAAGGAAAAAAACCACACACTGCGACTCTTACTCATGAAGGACACCTAGGGGGACTGAGAATCGAACCAAACCTGGAAACCAGGATAGGATAACCAGCACAGAGAGAAATGCAGAAAACGTACACAAGTCTAATCATGAGAATTCAGAGTGCTATCAATCCTATACCTGAAAAAACAGTGCAAACCAGCTTTATGGAACCATTCTATCAAAGCTTATACCTAACAGTGCAAACTAGCTTTATGGAACCATTCTATCGAAGCTTATACCTAACAGTGCAAACTAGCTTTATGGAACCATTCTATCGAAGCTTATACCTAACAGTGCAAACTAGCTTTATGGAACCAGTCTATCAAAGCTTATACCTAACAGTGCAAACTAGCTTTATGGAACCATTCTACCAAAGCTTATACCTAACAGTGCAAATTAGCTTTATGGAACCATTCTACCAAAGCTTATTCCTAAACAGTGCAAGCTAGCTTTATGACACCATTCTATCAAAGCTTATTCCTAAACTGGGCAAACTAGCTTTATGGAACCAATCTACCAAAGCTTATACCTAAACAGTGCAAACTAGCTTTACAACACCATTCTACCAAAGCAGTGAAACCAAGCTGTGTGAAAGCCTGCCTTCTTTCAACATCAATGCATCAACAGTGCCACCATGCTTTCTAATTCTGCCTTCTGTCAAAATCTACAATATCTAAACAGTGATGCATTAGCATTTCTGAAAGTCAACATTCCTGCAAAGCCTATCCCTAAGTACAGCAAACTGGCTTTCTGAAACTCTGCATTCTATCAAAGCTGATACATAAACTAGTGCGACAGCTTTCTGAATGTCAGCCTTCTATCAATGCCTATACTAGAATGGTGCAGACAGCCAATTTTCTTAATGTGAGTTTCACTGATCCTATATTACTATCAATCTACATATTTTCTTTAATGCCAGACTGTTTGCTCTGGATCACACAGCATTCCATGTCAGGATCACATACAACTTGTCAGTAATATCTTTATGCATACAGCGAATCAACCATGCAGGACAGACAAGGCTGAAAAGCGTTGAACTGGAAAGACCAGTGAGCCAGGAAGCACTGACCCGTGACAGCGGAAGGCTTGATGTCACTCATGGATTGCAGCGTGGTCAGCAGGCAGTGGACCTTGGCCCCCCATTCTGTACTGGCTTTCTGGACTTCTCTCTGGCTTTTCTCTCCCCCAATGCCTGTACAGCATCACCCCAAACATGAATCAACAACCACAGTTCTTCACTTTCATCTACACCATTATCACTTACCAGCCATTGTCATGACTTATGTCACTATCCTAACATTCATCTTTGACCATAGGTGAAAAAGATGTTCCCTTATATCAAAACTTAAAATTTGTCGAACTGTTTGTAAGGTTCTATCATCATGTTCATCGACAGATGTACTATGTACACCTCTTCAGACTCACCAGCACGTGCGCTATCTTAACATCTACACACTCATCACCAGATGTACAATGTGTAAACAACTTCACACTCTTAAAACAGGTGTACAGTGTCAACATCCTCACATTCATCTGAAAAAGTGCAATGCAAAATCACTCTTATCAATGAGCATACCGTGTTTCAATCATCAAACTCATCACCAGGCAAACCATGTAAACATTTCATATTCATCAACAGGTGTACTTTGTCCCCTTCATCACATTCATCAACAGGTTTACCTAGTAAATATCCTCACACTCACATCATAAACAAACCTACCTGGGAAATATCCTTGACAGATGTACCATCACACCTTTATCAAACTTGTCATAGGTCTACCAAACAATCATCCTCACACTTATCAGCATGTATTCCATGTTTCAGGTACACCACTTCAACAGCCTGCCATTCACCAGCAGGTGTACCACATTAATATTCTGACATTAGTCAACAGGTGTAGCAATAAGCACCTTCACTCTTATCAACAGGCACAACAAGTTAACACACAGACTCTCAATGACCGATGTGCCATGTTACCTTCCTAACATTCAGTAATAAGTGTACTATGTTGTTATCACGATAATTGTCAACAGGTGTGTTCCATGTTAACATCCTGATACTCAACAACAGGTGCAAAATGTCAACACCCTAACTGGTGAACCATGTTCATTTTCATATTCATTAACAAGTGTATCATGTTCACATCTTCCCACTCATGAACAGGTGTACCACAATAATAGTCACAACTGAAGTATCATGTTCATATCCGGACACTCATCTACTTGTGCACCATGTTACCACAATGACACTGTTTTGTTTCTTGTGTGTGTGTGTGTGTGTGTGCATGTGTGTGTGTGTGTGTGTGTGTGTGTGTGTGTGTGTGTGTGTGTGTGTGTGTGTGTCTGTGCACAAACGTGCGTGTGTGCATGCTTGTGTGTGTGCGTGCATGTGTCTGTGTGCACACATGTGCATGTGTGTACGTATATATGTGAATGTGTACATATGTATGTGAGGTGGAATTAATGTGAGTGTGTGCACATGTTTTTTTTATGCATTCAATCACATGACCTCTGAGTAAAATCTTATCCACTTAAAGGGCATTGGAGCCAAAACAGATACCGATTCCACAGAGAAAATCTCTGACCTGGCCGTCTCAAGCAGGGACTGAACCTTGGACCTTGCAACTAGAGAAGAACCCTTTATCCACTGGGCCAAAAGGTCCCCAAAACCAAACCATTCTCCACCTGCCCTCAAAGCTTACAACAGCGCTCACCAACGCATGACCCACGGTTACTTCACCTGACACATAGTCTGTGGCTGCCTCGGTGACGGTGGGCATCAGAGCGGTCAGGTCGTCCAGACTGCGGCGAACAGTCGCCCGCTTCTGCAGGTCAGAGGAGAGCTGGATGGCCCTGCAGGGCGCGCTGACTCACCACCTTCATCTTGGCCTGCAGCTGGGACACCTCTGTCGGCACCCCATCCGCCGAGCCTGGTAAGGTCCACAGGACAACGCCAAGCGATTAGAATGGAGGCTGCGCTCTTGGTCGGAACTCTCGCTACCATACGTCATTATCCAAATTTAAAAAAAAGGAAGGAATTTATGAAGTCTTATTCTGCTATATTTGGTCAGGGTATGCCTTTAAGGGGTTTATATTAGCTCTGAGTTTAGTAATCTTTTTCATCATTTTGTAGTTATCTGCATGAAACACTCTGACAGAGCCGGATTTTTTCTGGTCCATAGAGTGAAGAAAGCCTGACACAGTGAAGTCAAGTCTGATACAGCAAAGCACGCATTGCAAAATGCCTACTTCATCAGTTTTCCTCCACAGTTTCCATTGCAATCTACTTTCAGCGTCCTAGCTAGGGCTCGTCTCGTGACTGCATTTTCCACTGACTTGTCAAAGTAGAACTGAGAGTGGCCATCCCGCCTCTTCCAACCGACAGCATTTCATACGTTGCTGCTCCTTGCCCCAGTGTGCTGGTATAAAAGAATCACACAACTCTTTCACCTTGGCTTAAGGCTGTGTCAGACCAATTGACATAGGCTAGAACACCAAGGCTACATTAAAATGTGTTATGCTCTGCATAGTTATGCGGCGATTGTCTTCAGTCGTGACAAGCTCCGAGCATAACATTATCAGTCTCCAAAATCCCTCGAAGTTGGAGTGTGGCTGCCCATGTGGCGGGCTTGAAAAAAAAAAAAAAAAAAAAAAAAAAAGGTCACACACATAATGTTCTCATCCCTAGCGCTATGCATTTATATCACAGTGTTCAAGTACTTTGGCTGTTTGGATGGTCCCTTTTTTAGCCAGGGTACCACAACAACAACAAAACAAAAACTGTCCTATCATCTGATTTGAACTTGCTGTTTCATTGTGGCTGATGTAAACACAGGCCTGTGGGGCTGACAGAGCTGTCTGCAATGTAAACACAACTATGGGAAAGAAAGACTTCTTGAGCCACAAAAGTAAAACTTGACTTGCAGATTCCTTTTAATTTTTTTTCCATTTTGTTGTTTTTGGTCACCTATGGCGCTATGTCTTCACCACATTTGTATAAAACAGAACTGTTTTTTTTTTTCAACAGTAACAAATTAAAAAAAAAAAGTCCATCAAAAAAGGGGTAAAACATGCAACCCTGTGTTTTTGGGGTGAGTGTCCTAAATCTGGTCAGGTAAACATGGGGAAAGTAGCGGGCAGGCAATGCTGAGGATTCTGGGAACCACCAGTAAATAGACACAGACTGGCCCTGAGGCCTGAAACGCTGAGGCAATGATGAACAGACTGACCTGCTGGGATGGAAGCGAACAGCAGGTTGGAAATCAGCATGGAGTACCTGTGGCAGTGTCTGTGGACAAACTGCTCCGCTTCAATGGCCTGTGGACACACACAAAATAATATGACAGATCTTGGACACTGTCCCACAACAAACTGCTCCATTTCAATGGCCTGTGGACACATAGAAATAATATGACAGATCTTGGACACTGTCCCACAACAAACTGCTCCGCTTCAATGGCCTGTGGACACACAGAAATAATTTACAGATCTTGGACACTGTCCCACAACAAACTGCTCCACTTCAATGGCCTGTGTACACACAGAAATAACAGGACAAATCTTGGACACTGTCCCACAACAAACGGCTCTGCCAGTGTACGCTCAAAAAACTGACTGACATATCTCTGACAGTGTCTGAGTCAAACTGCCCTGCGTCAATGAAAATTAAAAACAGAGTGTTGCTCTGTTTCAGCCACTCGAGTCATCACTGCTATCACTTGTATGAACGCTACTGACACTGATATCACTTCCACAATCATCCAACTGAGGTTCTGCCGGCACTGCCCCCTGATATAATCAGTTATACTTCAAATTCACTGGCACTTCCCAACCAAACTTTGCCTGATACTGTTTTCTTTGTTGATCCGTTACTTTTTCCACAAGCTGGTTTTCATTCATGAATGTCATAATTAGCCCCTCTCCCGACCCAATGGGCTTTACTGAAAAGCATCCCTGGCATGCTTTCGTAAATAGAGAGCTCCACTTTCGATCACATGACTGTCAGATAGGCCAGCATAGTATACACCCATATGGGCAGTGTAGAGCTGGTGTTGAAAAGGTGGAAAGGGACGAGATTTTATCATTAAAAGAAACAAAAAGAGATGAATATAAGAAAGAAAAAAAAGCAGTAATGACTGCATTTTATTTTTCAGAGCAGAGAAAGGCCAGTATAGCAACGCAACATTCTTTAAAAAAAAAAAAAATTTCATCCAAATCAGTTGCTGCTTAAAAATTACAAGACATGTTTGATATAAATATATTGTTTTATTTATATATTTCATTAACTGGTTTCTTGAACATAAACACTGTGTATGTATGAAATGTTCTGCACTGTCTGACCAGTGTATAAAGTAATCTTCCTTCATTTTCACAGTCCATTTCCCACCTTTTCCGTCCAGCGACTGCGGGCCAGTCCAGCGTCCAGTCGAGCGAAGAGCTGAGCCTGAGGGAGGGTGGTATCATCCACTGGCGTCTGCGCGATCTCCAGCACCTCCTTCAGGATGTCGGACAGACACTGTGACAGGTCCTCGCTTCGTTTCTTCACCACTGCATCTCTGCACAAACCAGGGCAAGATCCGCACGGAAGATCTTACAATGCCCATGCAATATTGACAAAAGTACCAAAAAGTATCCATAGTGAGCAATATGTTGTGTCAGTAGCCCAATGCACTGTCCATTCATCATTCCCCAAAATAAACCACACGTTCAGAACCACTTCCTCACTCCCCACCCCTTCCCTAACCCCACACCAACACACAGATCCCCTTCCCCCTCCTCCCACAGAATGCGCATAGCTTACAGCATAGATTCAGGGAATGACATTCAGAACAGATATCTCTTAATTCTTTCATTCCTACTTTTCTATGAACCATTACTTCCTCTTGTTCCAAGATTCTTATAATATGAGTATTCCCTTCATTCCTGGATTTAGAGAAGAAAAGAAGAAGTGTAAAGTGAGAACTGCCACGCATGCAGTAGCAAACTGGCCAGAATAGAGTGGCGACCACTTTCCCATGCTGTAGGGGCCATCTGGCACCCACTCCATTCATAACACTGCCATGCGAGCGACCTGGTCATGACGTGTACTGATGACACGACTCGCATGAATTTCGAAGTGCTTACCACGAGAACCGATTTTCCGGGCTGCAGGAAGGAAAGGAGGGATTTTGTGCTGCCTGGTTTTCCAGGCTGCATGAAGGAAGGATAGGATTTCTGCAAACCGGAAAACTGGGTTGTAGGGATGAAAGAGTTAAAGACTGCCTTTAAATTCAAGCAGAGAAGAGATTTCGCGCGGATCAGACGGCAGTGAGTTCCAAACACGTGGAGCAGAGAAACTAAAAAATGTGTCCCCCATGGTCTTTGTTTTGTGCCTTGGTAGTCCAGAGTACCACACATTTTCCTATGTTACACTCAAACTGCAGAGGCAGTAGTCATACACTCCATGGTACTCAAGAAACTGTCATCAATTACATGGTATAAACAAACTGCATAGCACAAATTCTACCGAGTTATGTCTTTTTGATAGCATGTGCATGACAGTCTAGACTATTCACAAAAAAAACCTATTTAGAGCAACTGCAGTTCTGTTGCCATGAAAGCTCTTTGTATACCTCTTCTGCAAATGAATAAAAACAGCACACACACACACACAAACACACACACACACACACACAACACACACACACAAGCCAAGGCTATACAGGCAAGTATTGAAGGAAGAATCATTTGTGTTGACTTTGGACAGTGCTTTAAAATGGAAAACGTTACAAATTACCACAGTTGTTCAAAAAAAGTAAGAACAGAAGCATTAACTTACAAAGGCAAGTACACAGCAGGTGACACTGAACAACATTGTTTCCCTTTTTTTTGACTGCAATTTGAAAGGAAGTGAAACAAAAGGGGCAAATAATTAGCAAAGAATTTCTGGTTACAGATTTGATCACACCAAAGATCGCATGGCAAAAAAGGGGGACAACTTTCCCAGATGGGCAGGGGACCTAACCTGGGCAGGGGACCTAAAACTACGTTGACACCTTGAGGTCAAGACTGGAAGCAAAAATGCCACTTCTTACACTGGAAGCTAGGTGAACTGAAACTTCCAATGTCCAATTATAAACTTTGTGCTATAGTGGCGACCTAAGCAAGAGCCCAGAATTTCAAAACAGGTGGGACTTTGATTTATACAGAAAGATCTCATATCGTAAAGAACCTCAAAGAACACAAGTATGAAACAAAATCAGACAGATCCTTTCGTAAAGACCTTCAGAGGACAAAGGTATGAAACAAAATCAGACAGATCCTTCTGTAAAGTCCTTCACATGACAACGGTATGAAACACAATCAGACAGATCCTTTCGTAAAGACCCTCAGAGGACAAAACTATGAAACAATGCGTCGCAGAGCAAACCCTACCTACCGCCAGCCATCAAAGTGGCCAGAATGGCCTTCAGGCGTGTGGTTTCTGCCTGCAGGAGAGGCACCACTTTGGTCTGCAGGGTGTGCTGAAGGCCCGCGCACTGCTGACAGGAGAGGCGCCGACGGCAGGGATTCCCAGGCTGCCCAAGCCCGCCGTGCTGAGGGAGTCCGCCACAAAGTCCAGTTCCGACACCAGACAGGTCATCAGGATGCACCACTCTCGGCCTCGCTGGTTCAGCTGAGTCTTGTTCACTGTGTTATTGTCCCCTGGGAAAGACAGAATTGGGTATGCCTCTTTACATCGTCAATGTGAAAAATAGGAAGATTTACATCACAGAGACGGTCAGACAGTGCAGAACATTTCATGACATATACAGTGTTTATTATTAAGAAACCAGTTAATGAAATATATCATAAATCAATCAATATATTTACATCAAGCATGTCTTTTAAACTTTTCAACAGCAAACCGATTTTCTCTGGGAAATTTGGATGATTTTTTTTTTTTTTTCAAAGGATACTGCGTTGCTATACTCACCTGCTTCTTACCTGAAAATTCTGCAATTGGAAGCTGTTTTGCTGCTGTGAGATTTGGGTGAGCCATATACAGAAAAAGCGCAATCTGATTATTATTTTTTTCAACGACTTCACTGACTTGAAGAAAGCCTTTGATGGTATCTGGAATATGCGTGACAGGCCATGAGGAACTGTAAGTGTGATAACACTTTTATCCTATTCACAAGAAAACTTTAATTAAAAAGATGTGAGCAGTGCTGTTCTCTAGAACATTAACCTTAAAGCCTTTGTCAAAAACCAGTGTGAGAGAGTGTCATGGCTGTTTCTTCACCCCTTTGGTTCAACATCTACCTGGAGAATAAATGATGGGCAGCTCACATTGACTTCACTACTGTCACTGTGCACCTTTGTGACTGATGGCATATTTCTATTGAACGACATCAAGGTGTAACTTAAGGAACTCCCCCCACAGACAAGACATAGCACCAAAGTATATTTGGAGCATGAAGTCAGCTTCAAGACAAGCAAAATACTGTTCTAGACAACATGTAGCTGTCAGTTTAGCATTCAACAGCTAAAGACAAGAAGAAGTCAAACACTAGAAGTGTCGTGGCTCTGCTCTTTATGGAATATCTGCACAGGCAGAGAGCGATTATTTTGCCAATAGCCCAGCTGACTGCAAAGAGCCATATCACGGCTGTCACCTCATTGAATATGATAATGATAATAATAATAATAATAATAACAAAGCATTTTTTAAGTGCCTAGCCAAAGGTTGTAGGTGCTGACAATCCACACTCTTGTGTACACAACAGGCTGCCTACCTGGGTAGTGCTGATTGAGGAGCTGCCTGCCAGCGCTTCATCCAGTCGTTTACTGTGTCATCCAGTCAATATCATTCATTCAGTTTCCTTAATTCTTTCAATTTCTCAAGCAGGGCGCATGCCATGCGTACTTGTCATCCATACCAACAGCCAAACTGGCCTTCTCTTCCAAACGTTTGTGATGAGATTTTACGTGTGTGCAAGATGTTATGTGTGCATTCACACACAGAACCTCGGCTTATAGTCTCATTCGAAGAACTCTTTGGGAAATGGAGTCAGAACCAATGTTAACTCTGTAGGAAAAATC
Source organism: Conus betulinus (assembly GCA_016801955.1). Taxonomy (NCBI): domain Eukaryota; kingdom Metazoa; phylum Mollusca; class Gastropoda; order Neogastropoda; family Conidae; genus Conus; species Conus betulinus. Next base: position 697,337 of record JADBJO010000069.1, read on the forward strand.
CACCTGCACCGAAACAACCCTGTGGAGATTCGAACCCGCAACCCTAGGATCACCAAGATTATGTGTCTGGCACTCTACCAACTGAGCTATTCCGGCTCCCAACTTGTCAACTTGCAAAACTGATTAAAACAACAACAACAACAAAATCAAAAAAAACATACACAATTCACTGAAACAGATGCACTTAAAACACACCAGAATTTCATTAAAATCTTTCTCCATAAAATCTTTGATCTGACAAAAAATGTTGACCTCTTTCAGAAACTCAGAAATCACATCAGGAAGGACAGAGTCTGCCGTAAAGTGTTTACATCTGACATCATGCAAGTCTCAACACTTTGTACAAACATGTTTTATAGTGAGTGGCACATCACATGAAGATCAGCAGTCTGCCTGTCAGTTATTGTCTTACTGAAGAGGAAACATGAAAAACCATAACCTCACACAAACACTGATCAAACGATGTGCCCCAAGTCACTGCTGACGCAGCCCACAACAAAGAACGACCACTCCACCCCTCACTGACACCCTGTGTTTCAGGGAGAAAGGGCAAAGCACTAGCAGCACACCCTATGCGATCCCCCATAACCCAACACTTCTTCAACATTGAAATTCTAAAATGTTCCATGCAGTTGACAGCCATGCACCTTACAGTCAGGACACAAAACACAGACAATGATCCCCAAAAACACATCATAAAAACCAGTAACATCACAACACTCCACAATCACCTGTTGCAGCCAGGCAGTCGGCGGCCGTCTTCAGGGTGGCCGTCAGATTCTCTAGTTCGGGTTGAGCCTCCAGGAAGAACTGAACGATCTCAGAGCCTCGGGGGACATGCTTCCCCTCCAGATGCTTGGCCCTCGTCAGCAGCTGGTTCATCTCCCGCTGGTTACGGTCCACCACTGACAGCTGTCAAAGGGTTACAGCACTGTTAGAGCGCTGCTGTCAGCACACTATGCACCATGATGCAAATTCACTATGATCAGTATCATGCATAGTTGGTGCTATGAAGTCAGATTGGATACCTCCAAACTTTTTGACCCTGAAAGTTTATTCTGTGCAGAATTTGACTCGTCCCCTCTCATCAGGAATGAATTGTCTGAGCATCCACTCCGGCAGGATGCTTGATCCCTGTATTGTAGATGTCATTCTTCAACCCCTCTCCCACCCACCCTCAACCCCCCACTTCCCTTGCGACGAATCACTGTTATGGTCTAGACAGGATGTTCTGGAAAGTGAACTGATCTTCTTCTTCTTTCTTTTAGTGTCCACAATTATCATGTTGATTATTCTGACACTTTTGTGTGTATGACCATTTTTTATCCTGCCATTAAGGCAGCCATAGTCCAACTTAGGGGAAGGTGAATTCTATGTGTAATGTGTCATCCATACCAGCGGCCAAACTGGACTTCTCTTCCGAAAGTTGGTGATGGGATTTTGCATGTGTGCAAGATGTTGTGCAGGTGTTCACACACGGAACCTCGGTTTACAGTCTCACTCAAAGGACTGTGTGGGGAATGGAGTCAACCAATGTTAACTCCGAGGGAAAAATCCCCCTGTACCGAAATGGCCCAGTGGAGATGCAAACCCGCAACCCCAAGATTACGAGTCCGATGCTCTACCAACTGAGCTATTCCAGCCCCAAACTGATGGTGGAGAGTCTAAAGTTTTTTTTCCCCAGTTCATTTCTCCATGCACATCACTGTCACCTGTATTATGTCCCTTGGTTGCTGTCTGCAATCAAAGCTGCAGATGACTCCAAGCTGATCAACATCGTTTTTTTTTTTTTTCTTTTGTGTTTGTTTTTTGACACCACTAGCTTGTGCCTCTTTTTGTGAGTTAACTTCAACGTGGTGACAGCCCTGATATGGCCCTTTGCGGTTGGCTGGGCTATAAGCAACATTACCATTACCATTGTGCTTATTCATATTGAATGGCTGGCATGAACTGAGGCCCTGCCTTCATGATCTGCTGAGCGTTTTTGTGATGCCTTGACCAGGAATTGTAAAATGTCCATGGCACGAAGGGAAGAGTCAAGGGGGTTCTTCTGTTAATTAGACACAGAGGGGTGGGGAGTTGTCTTTCTGTTTCGCAGCAGTTTTCAAGCCCGTTTGGGAGTTAATTGAAGTGCTAAGAACTCTGTGGTGGTAACGATCCTCCACCAGGGCTTCTGGTCAGCAATGGTCGTCTCTTGGTGTGTAAGCACCCAGACAACTTTCATGTTTTTTCTTCTCAGTTGCGAAGTGAGGTGACTGCAGGCGGAGATTGAAAACAAATTTTAAAAGGTATTTGAAATAACTACACCAATTAACATGGACAAACAAATTACAAGACGGAACATGACCTCTTAGGTCCTCTTCAGTCACGATAAACAACACTCAGGACAATGAAAATGAAGAACAACCAATCACTTATCTTCTCATATTTGGTGCAAGATGCCCGGTCTTGCACTTCGTTTGTCCACGTTAACTGGCAGAGTTATTTCCAATACCTTTTAAAATTTGTCTTCTTATACCTGATATGTGTTAAAGTGCAGACACCGGTCTGCTTGGGTGTCTTTCCTGACCATCAGGTGAACAAGGTGTTCAGCAGGGTTATTCTCCTGTTGTTATCCAGCTCACAAGCCAGTCTGATGGCAAGGAGCTAGTCAGTCAACTCTACGACTGATTGGTTGAGGATTAACGTGATATATTCATGTATTGACCCCAGTAATCTGAGGGTGGAACAAGGCTACACCTCTCCCCTCCATAAACAGGTTGAAGATGACCAGGCTGAGTGGAGAACTCATAGCCACATCCTAGGTCTGCTAAACGACAGTGGCCTAAAACAAATGAGAGGCACTGTGTTGGGGCAACAGGAAAGAGTTCATGTATATGTGGCTGTCTGACAGCTACGTTCTCTGGGTGTATGTAATCATTCTGCAATCTGTAATATACGATGTTGATGCTCTCTACGCCAGAGACGGTGAACAAAGCTGTGAAAGCCAGGGAGACTCACATCTCTTGCAGCCCCCTACCCTCAAGTGAGAAGGCCCTGCTACATGTCAGTGCCATGTTTCAGGCAGCGCGCTCCAGAGTTAAGAGTTTGCCTTTCCTTGGAGGAGAGATTCGGCTATTTTTTGAAAGTCACATCTTCATCACAACAACCTGTCTTGGATGCTCTGTAAAAATGTGCAATGTGAAATCTCTCTCTCTCTCTCTCTCTCTCTCTCTCTCTCTCTCTCTCATGCACACATACCTCTGTAAGCCAAGTTCCATACTCGAAACAAAATACCAGGTAAGATCTTATGATCATAAACTGGAAACTTGCACAGAGCTCCACCCATGCTCATCAAACATAAAAAAAATGTATACATGAAAAAACAGAACAGTGTGCATAAACATATCATGAATGGAAACAATAGTATAGAAAATATAAGGTCAGGAAGAGAGAGAGAGAGAGAGAGAGAGAGAGAGAGAGAGAGAGAGAGAGAGAGAGAGAGATTAAAAAACAGAAATTTATGAATATGAACAAGGAAACAAACACCTTTTTGTGTGACTGCAATATATACTAAGAGGAAAAAAAAAAAAGGAAATGCAAGGTCATGGACTGTATGCAACTGACACACACAAAAACTAACCATCAGGATATGACCAAAATCCTCTCAGCGACTGACACACACAAAAACTAACCATCAAGATGTGACCAAAATCCTCTCAGCAACTGACACACACAAAAACTAACCATCAAGATATGACCAAAATCCTCTCAGCAACTGACACACACAAAAACTAACCATCAGGTTATGACCAAAATCCTCTCAGCAGTGTCTATTTCCTCATACACTGGCCAACTGGTATGGTTTTGCTTTGCTTGTTCGCTGAATGAAAGAGACTTTTCCTTCTTACCGTGTTTTAATCTCTCTCTTTTTCTTTTTCTTTTTTGAGATGCATTAATCAACTCCTCAGATGGCAAGAAGTAATGCAGTTGTGGACCTGAAACGTTTGTAAGGGAACATAACTAAGTGACACGAACAGAAATAAAAGTCATTTCAAGAACATGATTACTTAAAAAAAAAAACACAATGTTGCACTAGCATGCCACACACATACATGTACACACACAAACACACATACTTGTACATACACACACAAACACACATGCATGTACACACACACAAACACACATGCATGTACACACACACACACACACACACAAACACACATGCATGTACACACACACACAAACACACATGCATGTACACACACAAACAGACATACATGTACACACACACTCAAACACACATGCATTACACACACACAAACACACATGTAAACATACAGACATGTGATGCGAGCCACTGACCTGAGACTTGAGAGCCTGTGTGTCCTGGTCGTTGACAGCCTGTGTGATGCTCTCTATCAGCAGCAACCAATCCCCTACTGCCACATCCACCACTATCACCAGTCTCCTGCACTGCTCTTACACGCACGCACACACACACACACACACACACACACACACACACACACACACACACACACACACACACACACACACACACACACACGCACGCACACACACACACACACACACACACACACACACACACACGTAAATGTATATACACACACAATTTGCATACACAAGATTTTTCGTGTCTAAATCAAACTATATTCAAATCTGCATCTTAAGTTATTAAACAAGGGCGCGTCAATGTAGGAGAAAAAGATACACATTTGATCAGGTGAGTGTTTTGAAAACAAAATTATCCTTAAAAGGCAAATTCTTTGATATCAAGAATTCTTTTGATTTAAGATGCATTACTTATGCACCATAATTTACTTATATACCTGTAATGCCTGAAATGTAAACAATGTAATTCTTGCCCATTCTTCATAACAAATTTCATCAGTGAATTATTATTTTACATTTGGCCCTTCACCTCACCCCTACAAAACACACTACACACACACACACACACACACACACACACACACGGGACACACACATACACACACACACACACACACACACACACACACACACACACACACACACACACACACACACACACACACACACACACACACACACACACACACACACACACACACACACACACACACACACACACAACTATTAAAAGATATATTCAAAACAAAGTGACTGAGGCGGAAAATGAAGCAGAATTTAGAAAGAGGGGTTAGTTACAGCGAAGGACACAGACAAACAGAGCACTCTGTCTGTGTCCTTGGCGGTAACTAATCCCTACTCTTATTAAAAGACATACAAACCCAAATTTGCAAAACCTGTCTTAAGTGAAATGCCTGGCAATGATGATTTACAAATTCACATGGCAAAACATATTCATGAGTGCATGAATTTGAAATGACAATAAAGGGTTCTAATAAGGGCCCAGATGAATTTCTGGCCTATCCATTAATGATGATTTCTCATAATACCATGCTGTGTGTCTATTGACCCTTAAGGTTTCTCAGGACAATTAAAGTCTGAGTCTGAGTCACACACATGTAGAAAGGCACATATCTTCTTTCATGTCATGGTTACCTTCCCATAATACATATCATCAACACTCTTACAGACAGAATTCTGTTATCTCAAAGCAGAAATTATGTCAGTTGCAACAACTGAGAAAACTGTAAACTGTGGACTGAACAGTAAAACATCTTATCATCAAACAGTAAATATACTTAAAATATGAGTGGTTAAGCGTTGCATACATCACACTGCTGCATGCTGAATATCAATACTGCACTAAATAACATCACCGATGCTAGACATAAGACAAGTACATTAAGGAACCAACTCAGAAGACAGATATATGTAGTATGCCCACATGGACATCCAACACTCACAAAAATACATGAGTCTCACTAGTTGCTTCTTGGTTTATTACATGTCTACATTCGATGCCCCAAGATACTTTTCTATTATTACAGTTATAGCAATCAGAAACATTTTCTATAGTAAGATTTTTTAAATACGTTCCAGACTTACCTACAGTTAGACATATGAAATATTTCCATGCTTATTCTTCTTTCGGGATAATCTAAACTGTCATTACCCAATACATCCAAAAATTAGCATCAAAATGTCTGAACTGATTGGAATTAAGTATTCCATCACAGCCACAGCCCAGTCGGGCCCCGCCGCAGCCCCGGCACCGGCAATCCACAGGGGGCAGTCAATGTCAAGTCGTCAAGAGGCAACCCACCGGAGGAGACACTGCACTGCTGCCGAGTCACTTCGGTGGTGTTCAGTGGCGCCTGTTCTGATCTAACATACGCAGGACACCACCTACTAAGCCCCCTACTGACGACAATAATTGCTTAGTCGCGGAGCCGGCGTGAGTGAGCTCTCCCCCCAGAGGGCGCCACACGTCCGTCATCCAAACGACAGCCCCATGGACTCGCCCGATACCGGTGACCCCGACGGAACCAAACCAAGGCCACAGACGTGGGAGAGGACATCGAAATGAGGTCACCATGAGAGCAGGGCATGAAGGGCCACAGAACCTGAGACATTTTTTTTATGCTGATCGATGATCGATGAGAATGAGGATGATTAAGATGATGCTACGGATTTCCATTTCGGTCTGAGACTACATGACAGGGCTGTACTCTACGTTTTCCTTCATATATATCCCAGCGTCAACCAGGCCCGAGAGATACAGGCACCTGCAGTGTTGGTCAGGAAATTTGAACAACACTCTCAGAAACGCATCCATTAAGTGGATGAAACTCAACTGTGTGGTCCCAGTCTTCCCAACTGAGTCCGCAGCAAACTCAACTCTGGGTAGGATGATTATCATTGTTACTATTATCATTATAATACATGCCCTACCATCTTTCAGTCTACATCATCAGGTATCCTCTATCCCCCCCCAGCTCTTACGGCATTGACCCAGTCGTCGGCCAGCAAGCGCAAGGCGTTGGCCTGCCCATGGTCCCCTGCAGCCACAAAGCGGGCGGCTTCCATCACGAGGGGGGCCAGACGATCCATCTCCACCGTCAGCTGCTGCATCTCACTGTCAACACCACCACTGTGTCATGTCCAGTAAAGATCATTGGCCCATAAGTGGTAACCACTGGCTAAAACCTCTGTTACGCTGGTTTCTGCATTTCGTTCTTTTCTTAACGAATCACTTTCTGAGTTCTCCCTCTGTTT
>JADBJO010000069.1:707009-714509 GCA_016801955.1 Conus betulinus
GCTGTCATCCACACACAGAATAAATCTTGGCTAGTCTGTGTCTATGAATGAAAGTAACTGTCATACAAGTAACAACAGCTGTTCACTACAATCTATGATATGGCCGCTAATAATACTAGATAATTTGTATCATAAAATCTAACAAGACCAAGTCATGCTGAGGCTACAAACCATTCTTTTCATCCTCAGATCTAAAACGAAATAAAAAACCATATGCCATATTACTTTTTTACCTGCATTTTATGTATGCATTACTTTGATTGGGTGAATAGTATGTATGCGTGCTCATTACAACAATGATGTGATAATGACAAAAGCACAAGTTTACTCATAACTTTTCTAGTTTATCACAATTTGAATCACACACACACACACACACACACACACACACACACACACCACACAAAAGCTCCACATACATAACACAAGAATGAGCACACACAACTGTGCACATAAAACAAGGGTAAAAACATTTTTTTTTCACCTCAGGTCTAAAAGAGAAAAAAAAATCATAACACTGACATTAACAACGCCAAAAGGACAGACACTGCTGAATGATAAACGACAGGACAGTGCTAAGATCTTCCATTTCCACAGACTGAAAAGAAAATTAAAAAAAAAAAAAAAAGTTAAGACACTGCTAGAGAGCGATGGATCTGAATTTGGATGGGCGTGTCTTTTTTCAAATTTAATTCAGTATTTTCTAATGTTTGTTTGTGCTTGCTTCTGCTCAGATTACTCGCCTTTCTGCTGGTCGACACTCTCCTGCCTAGAGCTGGACTTCTTTTTCTTCACATCCCCCAACCTCTGACCCTGATCTGGACCTTCTTTCGCTGGCACGGCAGGGCAGGCATGATCAGATGACGTCATGGTGGTTGGGGTGATATCAATGTCCTGGGGGGAGGGGGAGGTGGTGGTGGTGGTGGTGGTGGTTGGCGGCGGGGCTTCTCTGGGCTGTTCTGCGCTCTTGGTGATCCTATCGGTTGGCAAGGATGGAGCTTCTGCTGGGGATGGGGCGCTGTCTGGATCTGGGTTGTCAGCAGGTGTTCTTTTGTTCTGCCTTCTCAATGCAGAATCACAGATATTTACACACATAAACATGAGCACCAACACCATCATAACCATCACCCATTACTCATCCCTCTTACACACACTCTCTCACTAGTAGATGTTTTACTTAATATAAATCATTATCCTTCCAAACACATTTTGGATATTGATAAATGCATTGCAAGGTCTTAACAACAACAACTAAAAAGCAAGCTGTGGATATGTGAAAGTCCTAAATCATACAAGTTGTCCAGACCTAAACTGTGTTCATTAACCTATTGAAACTGTGCCTAACCCTTGAAAACAAGAATGTGAAAGTAATTACCTGTAAAAAAAAACAACAAACAACAAACAAATAAAAACAAGCTCTTCAGTAGTCGAAGTGAAACTAATCCACTGGAAACTTTTCAGTTCCTGCCATTGCCAAAACTCTATCTGAATTGTTTCTGGTCCCTTTTAGCAGAATCTACTTTTGTTCTTTGTGGACTATGGAGTTGAACGATGGACATTCAATCTGTTGTACACAGTGATGCAACAATCAAGGTGTAACAATGAACTCGTGATTGAAGTAGTCACTGAAAAGCCACAGTCATCTGTTTACAAGAGTGGCTGGTCTCATTTTGGCTATTGTGTGATTTTTTCCCTCCCCAGAATTTTCACATCCAATGACACTAATTTTTTTGTGAACAGATAATCTGGGGTAAAAACTCGGAAAGCCTCATTCAAGCCACCGCCCCCCCCCCCCCACCCCTCCCCTCCACTTCCCGAATCTTCAGACTTGAAAAAATTGTGAACCAAGATAAACTTCAGATGAGGTAATAGTTTAACAGTTTCAAATGATTTTAGCTCTCTGGGGTTCATCCTCCCAGCATGCTGTAATCTATAATAACGCATCTGGTCAATCACAAACTGGTCAGAGTAAAATGAATGCTTCCTGCCTGTGCTGAACTAACCTACTCAGTGGTAATTTTTATAGAATATGAAATCTGAAACGGACAAGCGCATCTGTTTTACGTGTTGGGGTGGGGGGTGGGTCGGGGATGTACCAAGAAGAGCAGCTCCTGGAGCCAAGCAATAACCCTTCTATGAAGTGAAAAGTTTAATATGATGACAGTAATGTAAAGTTTTCATGGTATATTTTTGTATGAAAAAAAACTGTAGATGATTAAAATTGTAAAAAAAAAAAAAAAAAACACAGTAAAGTTGTAGAACAAACTCTATGGTGCTGACCTGCTATGGGATTATCAGACACATGAGGCTGCTGACGCACGGTTCGTCGAGCCGGATTTAAAACATCCACGTGGTTCTCTCCCTTGACTCCGTGACGCACATCGGCAACCGCATCAAGCAGCAATCCCAAACGTCGGTGGAGCGTGTCCACCACACGTGCATGTGACAGGTCCTCCAGGACAGCATGACTGGCCTCCTTCACACCCCTCCTAGCTGAAACAGCATTGTTTCTGCGTCTTGGTAACTTTTTCTACATGGCGCACAAGCATATGTGCTAACCGTAAGTTTTCCCTCTGTTACAGCGCACATGTCCCTGTGCTAACTCCACCACTCACTGTTCCATCCTGTTAGCATGCATACGTGTGTTTGTACTTTGGAAAATTCGTACAATTGAACTATAAGAGTGCTAGTGAACTAACTGCTGCAGAAACTTAGAGATGGGTTCCCACGTTACTGGCACTCCATTCCTGATAAGGTTGAGGAAAGTTCACGGTCAAGTTTTGCAGCATACACAAAGAACCCCCTGTTTTTTTTGTTCAGTGCTGGGTTTTTTCTCCCGCGCTCCCTGTAGGCCAGATTTCATCTGCTAGACAGAAGAGTATGGCAGCACAGCGATTTTCACAGCTTGTTTCACTCAAGTGATCGAGCAATGTTTACAAGGCGGTTGGGATGATGAAGGAGAGTTTATTGAATTTCTTTTGTACATTCTGATTAAATAGCAGTTGTGAAACTCTGGTCTTGTAATTTTTCTCTCTTTTTTTTACGTTGAGGCTGCCTACTTTCCCCTCATGTCATTTCTTTACAAAATATATAAGAGTAATGCAACTTATTCAGGTGAAAAGTACTTGATTTTCTCTTTCCAACCATACCAAATATGCTGCTGCAAAGTATAAAAACGAGTCCGTTAAAAAATGAGAAAACTATCGAAATCCTTACATACACAGGGAACTGAACGGCGCTGAGCACCTATGGAAGGAGGGGAAGGCACACGCGCTCAGCCTACGTGTGGATAGTGTTAACACCGCAGAAGAGTATCTCTGTACTGAATACATTGCACACAAATGATTCCTTCTTGCTGAGTATGGTTTTTCCAAAAGTTTAACTTCATTTTCAACACAGTGTCAAGTTATACCATGCCACCAGCCACTATGGTGCAGTGATTAGAATCGCAGGTTGTAGCCTGTGCATTTCTGAGCTTGAGTCCCATCAGTGCGTATACTTATAGCTTTTCTTTTCTTTCTTTTTTTGCCAAGCTGCCTCTTATCAGAGATGCTGAGTGTGCTACTGATTCAAACAGCAGCTGAAGCTCCGGATTCAAGTTTCATCTGCTTAAAATGGATGCACTTTTTTGAAGTGTTGCTCAGATCACCTGACCAAAACAGCAGGTGTCTGCACGGTGCCAGACTGACACTGTGATACAAACAGACACAGATGCACTGCCCTGTCATAACGTCTCAGACCAAAATGGAAGTCTACAGCCTCACCTTCTTTCTCCTGATTGATTGGCTGACTCTGATGGTAAAATTAATTGTAACACTGAAATACTTTTTCTGACAAAAGACACATAGTTACAGAGGTATCTGCCTAACATACATTTTCGAGGGACCGGAGAAGTCTGACTGAGCTAACCAATCATCATGGCAAACAGTCTCACGAAATGTGTCAGAGTTGAAAGCGGACATGGCAAGACATTCACAGTATGCACTCATGTGACCCATTTTTCAAGCAGCTGTTTCCATAAAAAAAAAATGAAGTATCCAGGTTAAAAAGGACCCCTCTGAAGTGCAAGACTTAATCTTCAAGTTCTTTCTTTGCATAACTTAGAGGCAGTTACTAAAAACAATATTACTTGAAACTGGACACATCCACCTCTCAATGACTGAACACCTGCAAGAGCAGTCTAAACAAGTTCCAGTCAGCTCATAATGATGATCACATGAGAGGAGAGATCGACTGATTGTACTTGCCACCAATATAATACCAGCGCTAACCTTTTCAAAAAGTTGCGAGAGTTTTCTTCTCCAAACATTTTGTAGTGACTGAGATCATCATTTGTTTTAATGACTGTGGTAGCCCATAGCCTAAAGAACCCTAAAGTGGTTTTAATGACTCTGTGGTAGTCCATAGCCTAAAGAACCCTGAAGTGGTTAATATTTTGAAGAGACTGAGATCGTCATTTGTTTAATGACTCTGTGGTAGTCCAGAGCCTGTAGAAGCCCTAAAGTGGCCAATCACAGAGCACAACACTGTACCATTGAATGGAACCAATAAGAAATGCACACACACACACACACACACACACACACACACCAACAACAACCAGTAGTGGCATCTAATGCTGATATCATCAGAAAAGATGTTCATGAGAAAATGCAGAGGTTATTATTCATCTTTGTGTTGAATGAACAGATGAATGACAGCTTCACAAAACTCTGTTTAAGAGCAAAGTAACATCAGTGCTGATCACAGCTATATGCAGTAATCATGTTCTTGTCCTTGACAATAACAATGACCATTTTTCTCCGCAGTCAAACTTTGCAAACTGTGACTGCTGCCTGCAAAACATGGTGTGTGATTTAGCCACATTTTCAGAGTGACCATGATTTATATGAAAGAAACAATCAGTTGCAAAATGTGTATGTATGTAGGCATGTATAAGCAAGTGAGTAAAAAGATCTAAGTGAATCATGCAGCGCATTTTGTGCCCTGATGAACAGGTAGACGTAGGCGTCACCGAATATTTCTTACAACCTACTCCTGAATAAGGCTAGACAAGGTCAACCCCAACTCACCAGTTTTCAAACTTAAAAACATGCATGGCACAAATCTGTCCTGGAGTTTTCGGATCAAATCCTTAAGTCAAGCATTGCTTTCCAATCATTTTTTTCCTCCAAATGCCTTTGATTCACTTGACCACACAGCTTCAATACTCACAATCTCTTGCACAACCTAGATCAAGATTGTGCTCAACAAAACCAAACCAAAAAAAAAAAAAAAATAATACTATCAACATCAAAATCAAGCACACAAGCAGTCTGTCAATGATTGATAGCATGACCAAACAAAATTTTAGACAGTGAAAATACTGCTACTGAGCCAGGGAAAAAAACTACAAGCAGGGAGTACTGTACTGACTGCAAATATTGCTTAGCTAACCAGTTCAAAACTACTGAATTGAACATCTGCTGAATTTACTGAAGAAGAAGAGAACCTTGTGGTGGAACACAGCCTTTGCAAATACCTGCTTCCAGCTGCCGCACAAAGACCAGGAGGCCGTTGCGAAACAGGGCGTCACAGTGGTGGTCGACGACCCGCGTGGCCACCTGGCTCATACGTCGTGCATGGGCCAGCAGTTTCTGCAGACCGGCTCTGGCCCCCGCCTCGTCTCTCTGGTACACCTTGCCCCGCACCACGTTCACCCCCTGACGCATCCGCTGCTCTGGAAAGCAGGAATTGATAAAATAAGCTGAATGAAGCTGTATCAGTCTGACGCTGTGCGGCCAGTGTCTGCTGCTTGTGAGGCACAGAATGCCAGCAGCTCTCTTTGTATCCCTTCAATATAACAATACGTTCTGCAACCCTGGTGTGAAATATATGGCAAGCCCGGCTTTTTGCATACACTCCCCTCCAGTACACTCTCCCCCCTCGTCAGCTTGAGCATTTGTACATCCTCTCCCTCCTTAGGCCAAGCAATTGTTCACCTAACCCCTCCTCTTCCCCGCACCCCACCCCCTTACCCTCCTCTCCTGAAATTCAAGTGGCTATCCATTTATATCTTTAATCAATACATCATGGTTTCACTTGTTCGCAGCCAAGATAGGAACATGATTTGACTGACAATTTAATTTTTGGTAATTGTGGTTCTGTACATACTTCCAATTAAACTGACTAAATCTGGCATCTGTACTGGTTAAGACTGTCCCCATTTCTGATGGCATTCACCATCTCGGAACAATATCATCATTCTGGTTTAGTCTCTATGCTGTTGAACCCGCACTGATGCTCCCTTTTGAATCTAGCCATACACAGAAGGAAAAGCAGGAAAGGGGAAGATAGAGCAGTAGGTGACAGGACAGCAGAGAAACAAAACTTGGGAGGCAGAAATTCATGATGAAAAGAAAATGATTTGGGGTGCGGGAAGGAAGTGGGATTGTCAGTAGAGAGAGGCAGGTGGAGTACAGATTGTGATGGTCAACGCAATACCTGTAAACAGCACTAGTATGTCACACACTGCTTTACTGGATAAACACAGTGAAGCCTCAATATCCTGAAACAGGAAAACTGAAAAATTCAGGAACTACCCAAAATAAAATTTCACAAATACATTGTATACATAATTATATAACGATACATACCATGCATCCAGGCACACGCAATCACCTGCCTCTTCATTCAAAAACCATAGAAAACACAATCTTTCAGCTCTGAAATTCCCAATTATTCAATAAAATCTGCACTCCTGATGACATAAATTTTCCAGGTAAATAGTATTAATGATGATGATAACGACAATAACAACAATGAATAATTGTATAACAGTAATGAATAACTGTGTAGCACTGTATCCAGAAAACTGCAAAAAATGCTCCAAGAAATAATACACACACTACCATACACGTCTTGTTCTACATGATGCATTGCATCAATATCAGAAACATGCACTTCAAAATGCACCCAACAAACTAAACACATATGTACACAGACAGACAGACTCATTCTACAATGCTAAAATCTATCAAAAAACAAAACAAAACATACCCGCACATGCACACATCCATACAAACATACATACAGACATGCTCGCTTACATAGTGAAATACACCATACATATGCAGAAGTAAAGTACTGTTCAGATGGACATGCCACAACCAGACCTAGCGCTGAGAGATGACTTTTATGACTAGATTTGAAAGAGACGAGGGAGTATGAGAGCACGGAGAGGTTCAGGGAGTTTGTTCCTGGTTCTTGGGATTTGCCAAGAAAAGATAACTCTGTCTGCAAGGCTTAGTTCTGGTGCGAGGCATCCCGAGAAGTTCTAGCTACACTCAGACAGAACAAGACAATGACTGAGACCATCCTGTGATGGGAAAGTCCTACTGACCTGTGACCTCCAGAAAGACGACCGGATCCATCATGGAGTCCAGGGCGTGCACCAACGCCTCAGCCTCCTTGCTCCAGTCCTGAACCAGGCTCTTCAGGTGCCGCACGGCCGCGGCGTTG
>JADBJO010000069.1:722009-732009 GCA_016801955.1 Conus betulinus
AAGACATGATTTTTGTGTCCTTCCTCCCTTCCCAAGACCTGAATCCTAGTCTTTAGGGTGAGAAAATAACCTAGATCAGGTATACACTAAGCTGCTGGTGTATGTTAAAGATACCATGAGAAAGATGGAGCTGTACTAGACCAACTTCTTTATAAAACCCCACCTGGGTTTCTGAGAATTCCTGGGAATGTTTAACTACACACAATGGGCACAGCAGCAGATGAAATCTTCAGGCCTTTCTCCACTATTGTAAAAAAAAAAAAAAAAAATTCAACCGAAGAACTTACAATTCTGGACAATCTCTGGAAAATATATAGCTCATCTCTGAGGAATATACAAAATGGCTTGAGCTGGAACTTGCCACTCAGAGTTTGTAGCCAACAGCATGTCACAAAAAGAAGACATAGCACTCTGGTACACAGTTTGCAGTCTGCACTCTAGCCACAGAGAACCTATTATTTGAGAGAGACCAGACCAGCTGAATGTGTGTGTGTGTGTGTGTGTGTGTGTGTGTGTGTGTGTGTGTGTGTGTGTGTGTGTGTGTGTGTGCATGCACACAGAACTGTCTTTAAACATGGCCATGTAGGGAACTAGACAATGCACGATGGACAGCTCTCAACAGTGTGCACAGTACCACTGCCTAGTCATCAGAGTAAAACAAAGAAAGCCGACATGTTCCAAAATTGAAAACAGGGAAAAACTGCAAAGACTTTACTGAATAAAGGCGGTTGAAGAGTTCATGAAGACAGAACCATAGTGGATGACAGTGAAAATGGTTTCGTTTTTTTTTAAGGCAAAGTCAAAAAGACTGAGAGAAAAGAGGAAACTACAAACTTAGGATTTCAAGACACTGGGGATATTTTGCACTGACAATGTTCCTGGGATACCTATGAGGACAGCAGTGTTTGAACTTACTCTCTGACAGGTGCGAGTTATCAGGTGTCGATAGGTTCCCTGACACAGGTGCCCCACTCCCATGGCATGGCGGACGATGCTGGCCACCCAACTCTCCAGGTTGGCGTTCAGGTCAAAGCGATGCCCCTCATCCAGCCCTTCTAAAACCTGCAGAACAGCAATGACAAACAGCACATCTTTAAACACACATTCCGTGACCCTATTTCTTAGAATACACACAGTCTTCAGAATTGTACACAACTTCAATCTCTATGTACACTAACCAAGAAAAAGATACATCCGAAGGTGCGGGTAGGACCCAGAGAAGTATTGTTCTCAATGACCGAACAAACCAGCTATGAGCAATCCCGCACCACCCTTGGAAGCCTGCACTGTGTTCACATGGGGCGCAGGCACATACAGGGCATTCCATTAACACATGCAAAATTCTGAATGCATTTCTCTGTTTTGCATATTTTACTTCTATTCTGAATCTCCTTGAAAGTTCAGAAGGAAGTCCATCTCAGAGAAAAGCCCATCTCTTAGTCAGCTGGTCCTGGTAATGTTAAACTGACAAGAGGCTGGTAAAGCTGGACTACTTCAAGTATATTTGGATTCTGAGATCAAGATGAGGCTCAGTCACATCTGCCATGACAACAGTATTGGAAATACCTATCCATCCGATCATCAGCAACTAAGTCTTCTGGTGGACCGTTGGAAATTGTTTCTCCACTTGTCTGTTGAAGAATCGATTTTTTTTGACTGTGTCAGTGAGAGGATGACTGATAGCCAGCTTCAACGCAGATCTGTCAACTTCCTTCCTCTTCATCCCCCTCCTCCACCAAGCCCCTGCTTTTTCTCAGAGTGGAACCTATGCAGAGTTGTTTGAGAGAGACAAGGTGTGTTCTGTAAACATGCTGGCATTACTCTTGGTAAGTTGAAAATGACAGACCTACTACCTTTATTTCTCTCTCTCTCTCGCTCTCTCTCTCCAGCCAGTATTGCATATGTGCAGAGCATGGCATCACTAAACTGACGTATGTCACTCTGTCATTGAACTACTGGTAGTTACCTGAATTAACAATCTTTTGAGTTTGGAAACGTGAGCAGAAATTTGAAGACCACAGTGAAAAAAAAAAAGGTTTATGAACATGTCTCCAAAACAACTTTAATTATACCCCCCCCCCCCCCCCCCCCCCCCCCCCCCCCCCCCCCCCCCTTTTTTTTTTTTTTAAAAGAAACATTACAGTGTGACACAGTGTTAACATATCCACAACTATCTACCCCCCCTCTCTTATTCTCCCATTTTCTCTACCCTCTCTCTCTTTCTCCTTATAACGTCTTATCAGTTTTTATGTCATTTTCCAATGCCAGTCCTCACCCCTCCCCCCCCTCCTCAAAACCTGTCTAACTGACATTGTTTCAAGCCAAGGGGACTGCTACAACTTTCATTTGTTACATCATGGGCCATTTGCACCAGCCAAGCAAGACCTACTCCGACTATGTCAGTGCTGTATGACTCATCACACATAGACATCATGCTTTTCAAGAGAATGATCAGCAGTGTTTGTGTGTGTGTGTGTGTGTGTGTGTGGTGTGTGTGTGTGTGTGTGTGTGTGTGTGTGTGTGTGTGTGTGTGTGTGTGTGTGTGTGTGTGTGTGTGTGCATGCATGAATGCGCGTGCGTGCGTGCATGCATGTGTCCATGTGTGTGTGAATACGAGAGAGAGAGAATGTGGGAGAGGGGGAGGGGGGATGCAAATATAAGATAACTGGACAAATTAAGGTGACTGGACAAGCCTTCACCTTGTCAATGTGGTCAACAAAGTGACCGGCCTCCTCAACCTCCAGGTCCGATGGAGGTCCACTCTCCAGGACAGTGCGCATGTCACTCAGGTTGGCCAGCACCTGGTCAAGTACCTGCTGCTTCCCGGCCTGCAGCCCACAGCCAACCCCATACACCCATGACACGACAACACCACTCGGCAAAGACTTGTATAATCATCATTAACACGATCATCAGGTAGTCTCTGTTCACACCACGAACAATGCTCAACCTTAAAAGGCTGAAACGCACTGCGGTCGTTGCAGAAATCTGGCCAAATACAAATCAACACACAAAGACTGCATTGGCCAAGTGACAATGTCAAGAGAGTATCAATCTGGTGGATTTAGTTTTTTTTTTGTCTATCATTTGTAACGTCTGCAGGTGACACCATCTGT
Organism: Conus betulinus; assembly: GCA_016801955.1. NCBI lineage: Eukaryota > Metazoa > Mollusca > Gastropoda > Neogastropoda > Conidae > Conus > Conus betulinus. The sequence continues at coordinate 725,126 of JADBJO010000069.1, forward strand.
CAACATTTTGTTTGCCTGGTTTGTACTGTATATTAAGTAGACTTTGCTACACACTTTGTTTTGTGTTTGTTTGCATTTTAGCTTCTTTACACTCACCCAGGAATATATGTGATAACGTTATAAATCAATAACAATAATCTTAATGTTCCACTGAGCCAGGAAAATCTGTGATATTAGGGAAAAAAGGGCACATTTAAAGAGCATTATATACGTAACAGTTATTTGGCACAGCACGCTTTACAGTCAGATAATAACAAAGGAAAAATATCATGAAAGACAAATATACACACATGAATAAAAGGAATGAAAAACAATCATGTAAAAAACACAACTTGACATTAACAAGTAAGCAGGCGTCATAAGCAGCAACTGCCTAAACAAGGACGGTCAGCGATCATCCAATACAGACATACACTTGTGTATCTGAACCTGATATAAGACTGAGACAGCAGCCATTTGATGGTGTTGTCTGTGACTTTGTGAGTGCATGCATTTGTAAGTGTGTGTGTTTACGCTGTACAATAGATGACGGCTTCATCCTTTTTCATATTACTATTGAGAGGACAAAGCGTCTCGAACTTAGCAATGGAACAAAATTCCTACAGCCTGTCTTTCTTCGTACTGCACATTTCCCAACACATACACAAAACGCCTCTATCTCTTATCTAACACACACACACACACACACACACACACACACACACACACACACCAAAATAGTCTTCCAGCAGCTGTACGTCTTAGATCTACTGCATGTAAGATCACAATGCATCTGTATCTCCCAGAATGCATGCATGAACATCCTTCCAATACTACACACACACATACAGCAGCAGAACTCATGCATGAACATCCTTCCAATACCACACACACACATACAGCAGCAGAACTCATGCATGAACATCCTTCCAATACTACACACACACATACAGCAGCAGAACTCATGCATAAAACATCCTTCCAACACCACACACACACAAGTACATTAGCGGAACACATGCATGAACAGCCTTCCAATACCACACACACACACATACACACACACATGTACAGCAGTGAAACACATGCATGAACATCCTTCCAATACCATACACACACACACACAGGAGCAGAACTCATGCATGAACATCCTTCCAACACCACACACACACATACAGGAGCAGAACTCATGCATGAACATCCTTCCAACACCACACACACACACATACAGGAGCAGAACTCATGCATGAACATCCTTCCAATACCACACACACACACATACAGAAGCTGAACTCATGCATGAACATCCTTCCAACACCACACACACACATACAGGAGCTGAACTCATGCATGAACATCCTTCCAACACCACACACACACATACAGCAGCAGAACTCATGCATGAACATCCTTCCAATACCACACACACACATACAGCAGCAGACTCATGCATGAACATCCTTCCAATACCACACACACACACACACATACAGCAGCAGCAGAACTCATGCATGAACATCCTTCCAATACCACACACACACACACATACAGCAGCAGAACTCATGCATGAACATCCTTCCAATACCACACACACACATACAGGAGCGGAACTCATGCATGAACATCCTTCCAACACCACACACACACATACAGCAGCAGAACTCATGCATGAACATCCTTCCAATACCACACACACACATACAGCAGCAGAACTCAAGCATGAACATCCTTCCAACACCACACACACACACAAGTACATTAGCGGAACGCATGCATGAACGGCCCTCCCATATACACACACACACACCCATACACACACACATGTACAGCAGCGAAACACATGCATGAACATACTTCCACACACACACACACACACACACACACACACACACACACACACACACACACACGCGCGCGCGCGCGCACACACACACATACAGCAGCGGAACACATGCATGAACATCCTTCCAATACCCCACAAACACACACACACACACACGTACAGCAGCAGAACACTTGCATGAACATCCTTCCAATACCACACACACACACACACACACACACAGAGCAGCAGAACACTTGCATGAACATCCTTCCAATACCACACACACACACACACACACAATGTACAGCAGCGGAACACATGCCTGAACATCCTTCCAATACCACACACACACACACACACACAAACACACACACACACACACACACACACACACACACACACACACACACACACATACACACACATACAGCAGCGGAACACATGCATGAACATCCTTCCAATACCACACACACACACACACACACACACACACACACACACACACACACACACACACACACATACAGCAGCGGAACACATGCATAAACATCCTTCCAATACCACACACACACACACACACACACACACACACACACACACACACGCACACACATACACACACACACACACACACACACACACACACAACACACACACACACACACACACACACACACACACACACACACACACACACACACACACACACACACACGTACAGCAGCCTGAGCATTGTTGGGGTATTTCAGGTGGGTCTGAACAGCCATGCGGAGACTGGAAACACCTTTACGCATCAGGCTGAGCCCTGCCATCAGTTCGTCACGCTGCAGCCCGCTCACCAGGTCCTTCTGTCGACGACTTACCAACATGGTCATGTACAGCAAAGCTTCCGTCAGCTCCTGTGTGAAGGTACAAACACGTTTGCTTCAGTTGTAGCGAAAGATAAAAGAAACAAGGCTCTTTTCCCTCCTTTCAGCATGACGGAAAATGAATAACATACCTCTGATTCCAAACACAGTACGAGTGGATTTTCATTGCGAAAAGATCTTCTGAAGAATTACATATCAAACAAAATCGCATACACCTCAAGACCTCTTGATTTGAGAATAAAGTCAGATCGTCTCAAAACTTACTGGAAAAATATTCTGAATGAAAAGTGCAACAAAACAAAACAGAATTAAAAAAAACCCACATCCTCACATGAAATATGCAAGTGGCCTTGTTCTGTGTTTACACTGAGAATGATGGTTCCTTTTTGCAGTCATATATGCCAAGATTTTTCTGTCTTTCTTTCTTCCTTTAACATTTAAAGTCCCACTAATGAAACTGAGCAAAAATAGCAAGCATTTTTGGTCGAAACGAAACACATGTGTCATGAAAAAAAATTAAATGAATATAGAGATTTATGATTGCCCAGGCATCCTTATATGCCTACAATCTGGTCAATACAAAAATGTATGTGAGTGATATATGATACTATATGTAAAGAATGCATTAAGTGACAAGTACTCTAGAGAAAAGGTGCTTTCAGGACAAAGAAGGAAAAAAGAAAGCTTTTTCTACACTCTAGTTACTATTTTGTACAGACAGAGTTACAGACATGGCAAAGTCCACAAACATGTTTACAGAAGTGCCAATCCCCTACATCATTTCAGATTACAATAAGGGAAATTTGTCAGCACAATTTACTGTTTTTTAATCGATTCAACACTGCATCATCAAAGACCTAAAGCAAACTAAAACTGAAGGCTGGAGCTTGTTTTCTTTCGGTGGGTAACTCTTAGCCAGCCATAGACCTAAACAAGCTGAGGTCAAGGAAGATAACTCACAAGCCAACTTTAAGGCATCAAGTCTTCCCACTGGTTATTGATCACACAACACAGGCAACTGGCTGCTGGTTAATTGTCTTGAAAGATTATGGCGAGAAGTCAGCGGTATTTGCTTCAACCGAGTAACTATTCGCAGGAATTTTTTTGCTGACAAATGCACTGAATTACAATAAATCTGTATGAAATTCAATCCAGCAGAAAATAACACGCAAAAATTATAAGCTCTGGCACCTCTAAATACAGACAGTCACAGAGCATGAATAATGGACTGACCTTAAAGGCTGACACCATGCCTTGAGAATTACTCAGACTGCAGATATTCCTGACTTTGTCTTCAACAACTGACAAAGCCTGAATGCATCTCCGTACTTCCACATCATCCACCACAATCAGCACCTGGTTAAAAAAAAGAAAAGAAAGAAATATATGAAAAAGTAAGAAAGAGAGAGAGCAAGTAAGTTGAAAAAGCAAAAAAACACAAAGTTTTGAATGTCTGCTATAACATAAAGTTTCATAAAAAGATCCAGTCACTGGTATTAAAAAAAAAAAATCTGAAATGCTAACCCTTGTGTATCTGTTCTCATTTTCTTTGGGCCAGCTGTCAACGTCATTTATCAAAAGAAGCACTTAAAAAAACCCCAAACCTTTATTGGCTTTATGATCTTAAAAGAATGTTGAGACAAAGGTACACTTGGAAAATAACCTTGAAATCAATGTTTTAGGAGAAAAAACAAAAACAAAGACAAAAACAATTACTGATTCCTGATAAACAAAAACCACAGTCCACAACTGGTCAGTATTCTGAATGGATCAAATCATTCACATGCTAAAGCTTGTATATTTGGAGGGGAAAGATTTTTCGGATATCAAGTTTTCGATCATCAGTTCACCTACTCTGTACATCACTGAAAGTATATTCACTTCTTTGATCAATGTATACTGTTGCAGTGTTTCTGTCAGTGACAAGAAAAAGACAGAACAGCCAAGACTTCCTTTTCAATTATTAAAGAGCAACTCCGATCTTTGGCAAGTATCTTCAACTTGCACAAAAAATGCAAAACAAGGTCCATCCTCCCAGATGGTGCCTCAGAACACCATCTGTACACCTCCTTCCATCTGGCAGAAATACTGCCTGTGTAAAGCGCAGATCTAACCACCTGAAGAACTTCTAACCAACAGCCATTATGATCTCTGTTTCATAGCCTACCCCTTCTCTACCTTAGTCTGTCTATGTCTCAGACTTGCTCTCTTCTACCTCTGTCTGCTTTCGTCTCAAATCAAGGTTTCCTATGGCTATAAATCCTTTGCACACGTAAAAAAAACAGAAGAGAAGAAAGAGGGAGAGAGCGAGAGAGAGAGAGAGAGAGAGAGAGAGAGAGAGAGAGAGCGAGCGTATGTGCGTGCCCATATGTGTGCATGTGTGTGAAGTACATTTATCAACATCATAGGCAGCACAGATCACTATAGATACATCCACTGATTACATTCAGTAAAAGTAGCTTATAAACATATGTTTGTAGTCAGACAAAGGTTTGAATTTGCTCTTGAGAATTTTGCAAACTCTTCTAGTTTACCATTCAGCCTCTGTGGTCACTTCAAACTCCACTAAGTCTACTTTGGGCGATTTTCATTGTTTAATTTACATTCTCCATACCTCAGAGTTACACAATCAATGAATCTTTGAACATTTGTGCGTACATGTGTGCATGTGTGTGTGTGTGTGCGTGTGTGCATGCGTGCAGGCATGCATGTGTGTGTGTCTGTATGTCTGTCTCTGTGTGTTTGTGTGTCTCTGTGTATCTTTTTTTTTTTTACTGTTTGTGTCTATGTAAAATGGTTGTTTTTGTGTGGCCTTGTAGCCCATTACCAAAGCATACTGGCTGTATGATCATGTCCCTCTTCATGTACACATGGGGTATATGATACAACCCCAAACTGAAACTCACTCCTTTGTAGATATTCACTGCCTGATAAGGGATCCAATTCTGAATCCACTGACTACGTAACATTTCCTGATTCTTATTAGATTTGTGTTATGTGTGCTGTGTGATCACATGTTGGAAAATTGTTGATGAAAAAACTCGCTGGGGCGAGATAGTCATTCTGCAAGGACAAGTACACACACTGTACACTGACTCGGCTTCTTTGTCTTAACACTACATCAGTACATGTGTGTGATGGGAGCTTTTCTACTGTCACCACTGAAGGGGCTTTTTGCCGTTCATTTGTCTGATTCTGTATAGCATGCGTTTTTTTTTGTTAGGATACCACAAAGAGGACAAACATGGGATCAATCCAAACTTCACTTTAACCCTTTCAATCCTTTTGAGTTAAAAGCCTGTGCAATCACCTGCCTGGTCAGTCTGAGCTCAACTGTTTGGAGGGAAGGAATTCTTCATTTAAAACTCTATTATCTCATACAACTATTTTGCCATGAGGTAAAAAAGAAAAAAATGCATGGCTATTGCCAAGTGATCATTTAGCAGCATCAGTTTCAGTTTCATCAAGGAACAGTCACTGTGCGCAGATTAGTATTACGCTACACCACATTTGCTAAGTTTTGAGATAACACTGCACATGATTTAAAGCTGATGGATAAATGAATAAATCACAAAGATGACAGAATGTAAGAAGACAGTCCTCATGGCTATGACTTAGCAGATGTCTAACCTACACTTTAGCCCAACGCGCTTATGTGCAGACGTATGCACATGCATGTGAGCACATACACACAGCATGATATTACAATTTCATGTAATATGATGTGCTTTGGACTTTTAATGCTTTGATAATCATTAACATTGCTTACCATTACATGAACAGACTGGGTACTTCATTTCAATTCTAAGATATCGCAAAACTAACTTTCCAAGAAGTGAACAACTTCACACTGTTACAATGAAGTTAATTGTTTGGTAAATTGTCCTATCATATCATATGTCTTTGGACCTACAATGCTTTGACAAACTCAGAGCTATATCACCTTTTACATAACTCTGTACTTCAATGTACAAGGGCAGACTTTTTCAGTGCAGACCTAAAAAGTTTAACATGTCATTATACGGAAAAAAAAAGCTTTAATTTTCAGCATGTCAAATTTGAAAACTGTTCCTAGCATAGTTTGGAGTAGTACTGGTTTCAGTTGCCTGAGCAGGGCTTGGACGCAGGTTGTCAGTGCTGCTCAGAAATGCCATTAAAGCAAAGCTCATGCGCAGGGTTGAATAAGTTGAAGTATTAGGTATTAAGGAACT
>JADBJO010000069.1:737009-749509 GCA_016801955.1 Conus betulinus
GCCCTTTAAAGTTTCAGATTTGCTTGCAATGATCTTGTAAGAAGAGCTAAACATGTTTATTTTGTATCCTAAAGAAACTGTGTATGCTCGATAACGAGCCTCTGACAATGTTCAATTCTCAGATCCAACCCATGGTACGGTACGGAGCTGGGTTATAGGACCTCGAAGATGCCTCTATACAATTGAAAAGATTCATTTGTATGCATTGAAAACGTTTCTCGGTGTTTCTCTACAAACACTAAATGACCTGTCTATGGGGAGGCTAACAGGTATCCAATTCATTTACTTTCGGTAGTTTGATGCATTTGTTACTGGCAAAAGATAACTCGAATGCCCCCTGAAAGACTACCACATAAAGCGTACAAAATGTTAGTACAGCTAGACGCCAGGGGTAAGAGCAGCTGAGCTTCTAAAGTTAAAATGAAACTGTACGAATTTGGTTTTTGTTTTGTGTGGGAGAATCAGGGAGTAGTAGATGACATACATAGTTTTATCCGTGTGTTTCGGCAAAGGCTAACCGATTGTAACTGGCAAAGATGGAATTCCCATGTTGATGACAGTCAATGTAATTGATAGTTACAGATTGTTAACAGACAATATTAAATACATTGTCACAAAATTCAGGTTTGGTGTATTGGATATCTGTGTACATTCTAACTGTAACAGGCCTTAAAATTATCATAATTTTTATATCCACTCTGTTACGAAGATGATGAAAATGAAATTCATTTTGTTCTAATTTGTCCTGAACTACAAGCTGTTAGACAGCAATTAATCCCACCTAAATACTTGAGAAAACCTTGTTTCTTCAAACTGATTATGTTAATGAAATCATTGAATGAAAATACGATCAAACAGTTCGCTTTTATATTTGTATAAAGCATTTCGAATGCAAAATGATGTGTCAAGTCAGTAAATTATGTGTTCAGCTAGTTAAATGGGTTGAATTGCGCGGCTTGATACGCATTTACTCACTTCTACAGGGCCATGGCCTTACGAAAAAAAAAAACGTCTACGTCTCTCTGTGAGTGGGGATGGGTGCGTGTGTGTGCGTGTGCGTGCGTGCGTGCGTGCGTGCGTGCGTGTGTGTGCGTGCGTGCGTGCGTGCGTGCGTGCGCGTGTGTGCATGCATGAGAGAGAGAGAGAGAGAGAGAGAGAGAGAGAGAGAGAGAGAGAGAGAGAGAGATCACTACTTCCATTCCATCCATATAGTTGAAGCATAATTGTTATGTGGCATTATCACTTTGAAGCAGATTTTCAATGCAGTAGCCTACTGTTGACGCAGCGCTTAAGTTCAGATAATAGAAAAGGTTGTTTTTTTTTGTATTAAAATGATCTTACACAAATTATTGAGATTACATTGTCATTTAAATTTCTGATCTATCGCTACACCTAAGACACGATGCTCATTTACCTGTTCGACAGAAGTACAGCTGAAATTAAGTTTTAAGTCAAGAGGAGCTAATTAGTGCTATTGGCAAGTGGTTACAACTATAGATTTGATTCTGGCCGGGTGTATGAGTTCAAATTTGAACTACACCAGTCTCGTACTTCAGTTAGACTTCCCTGGAGAGATGTTTGGGTTGTTTGTAGATTAGGTTTACTGCCATCTGTTTGGAGTGACGAATCATTAGCAAATAAATCCGTCGTTACTCATTCATTCGATATAAATACATTTAAATCATTGATAAAGATGCTGGAAAGCAGTGGCGTTGCACTGAACCTTGTGGGACTGAGTGTCTGACAAAGTCTGTCAAGGTTTGCCATTCAGCAGCACATACTGAGTCCTACCGTTGAAGTCCCATCGTTGATGTATGACTAGAATTTTAAGACTGTTGAGGAGTGGTTAAAATAGACAGCTTATTTAAAGGAACAGAATGATCAACAAGATTAAAAGCCTTTTTGAAGTCAAGAAAAACAATGTCCGTCAATTGTGGTCGGTTCATATTTGGAAGCCACGAGTCGTACGTTCCTGATAATGCTGTATCGAGTGAATGATTACATCGGAATCCGGATTGGAATGTGTGAAAGGGTTTGGTTTTCTCCATGAATTGAAATGATTATATCTCTGTGTTTTTCATGGGATTTAGGTAGAGGTGGTGGTAAGAATTCAGGTCTGATTTGTATTTGTATCCGACGAATCTTTCGATTTTGGAAGGGAGATCACTTTGGCATTTTTGAACGCTTGAGGGACGACATTAGTTCAATGGATGTATGTATGTAAGAGACTCAACAATGTAAGGTAGAACGAGTGGAACTGATGCGGGCTTGTTATCAGGACCCATAGACTTTTGTTTCTTTTACTGCGCAATGAACGTTCCTACTTCATTTAGAGCAAGAGGAGGACTCTGGAGTGAACTACTGGATCCGAGCTTATTTTCGCAAGAGAACGTTAGTCGGACATGTATGTTCATCTTACAGTCTGTGAAGCTGAAGTAATGATGTCGGATAATAACATAAAGTGTGTGTTACATCTGTCCGGTGTAATGTTTGTTGTTGAATTTTATGAATATTTGTACGCTTTTTGTGCACAATATTGTTCATTGGACTCCAGAAAGGCGCTGCACATTTTGCATCTTTACTCACTTGACTGAAGTACTACGTTTTTTTTTTTTTCGTTGTTTTCTTTTTTTCAATTTCATTTGATACAAAGTTTCTCTGCTCTTCTTCAAATAAATTTGTCACCTAAGATCCACCCAACCACAAATGTATGTATGTGTATCTTTACAAAAGGTCGGGAAGAACTCTCTGTCTTTTTGTCTGTCTGTCTGTCTCTTCCATGCGTGTGGGCAGTTGTTAGCAAGTGCTGCATGACGGTCGTAACTTGTATCTCTGCATGATAGCTGGTGGGTCTGAACATGGAGAAGAAAAAAAAAAAAAAAAAAAAAAAAAAAAAGAAAAGAAAGAAAAAGAAGAAAAAAAATATAGAAAAAAAAAAAGAAGAAGATTTTTCTCCACTTTAAGCCTTAAAAAGTTCTAAATGTCATAAATCTGACATCGCTATCACCCCCCCCCCCCTTCCTCTGTCCTTTGTTCATTGTTAATCCCCTCCCTGGTCCACCCCTCCTCTTCTTTCATCCGTCTGAATCCTCTCCATATCCACTATGCTTGCTGTGCGTTAACAGATCAGTTCATGTACAACCCCTCCCCCATTTTGCCTCCCATGTCCATCCCTGTCACTCCCACACTCTTCATATCCTATTTCTATTTTCCACACACACACGCACACACACACAACACACACACACACACACACACACACACACACACACACACACACACACACACATACACAAACCATCAATAAATCATATTCCCATCTCTCTCTCTCTCTCTCTCCACGAACATCTTTAATTCAGGACTTCCTATCGCGTGAAACCACGCCTTCTCTCTCTCTCTCTCTCTCTCTCTCTCTCTCTCTCTCTCTCTCTCTCTCTCTCTCTCTCTCTCCACGATCATCTTCCTTTCGCGTGCCACCAGCCGTAAAGGTTAATGAAGTCGCTTAGCCTAATGGCAGTAGGATAGTGAACCAGCGGAAGGTTACCGTATGAAGGATAATGCGGAACAGAATCCAGCTTCTCCTTCCCAACACCGAGGCCTAATTACTTGTACGGAATCAGACACGTAGCCTATTTAGCCTACGACTGATTGGAGTGAATAGGTATACAGTTTTCAAACAGTAAAAATTCTGCTGGAAGGTGCGTGCGTGCGTGTGTGTGTGTGTGTGTGTGTGTGTGTGTGTGTGTGTGTGTGTGTGTGTGTGTGTGTGTGTGTGCATGTGTTAATGTTTGTGCGCATGGGCGCGTGCGCGTAGAGAGAGAGAGAGAGAGAGAGAGAGAGAGAGAGAGAGAGAGGGAGAGAGAGAGAGAGAGAGGGAAGAGAGAGAGAGAGAGAGGGAGGGAGAGAGAGAGACTTTATCATTTATATACGTAGCCGTTATCAACACCAACATCAAACTCTCTCTCTCTCTCTCTCACACACACACACACACACACACACACACACACACACACACACACACACACACACACACACACACAGAAGAACAAAGACACACACTCAGAAGAACAAAGACATTTTTTTTTTGTATTTCATCTTATTTTTGCTTAGAAACCCTTTTCTTTAAACATGTATAAAAATTGTACAAATTCTCTCTCTCTCTCTCTCTCTCTCTCTCTCTCTCTCTCTCTCTCTCTCTCCTCTCTCTCTCTGGAGCATACGACGAACATGCGTTTTCCCGGATGCCCTAATATGCTCTCAGCTCCAATGAGATGTCAAGAACTACATGTGTTGTCCGATAACCGAGCGTTTCCTGAAACGTTTCCCTCAGAAATCAAGAAGCGCGCTCATTGAATTTAATTAATATGCGAAATTATTGCCACGTGTTTCATAGCCCTACGTTTTGCTGCTGTTGTCCAGTTTACAACACGCCGGAAACCCCTCTGTTTGACCATCTCTGTTCTCTTTTCTTGCTGTTGATCTGTCCAGGCGATACAGATATCCGTCTATGATCAATGCCAGCTTGTCTTGCTTGTTTGTGGTTACTGTATTTCTGTTGGCTGTTTTCCGCTGTCTCTCTGTTGACGATTCGGTCATCTATATTTAAAGGCTAACTGGTCTTGTTGTTACTCCTGTGCCTTCTCGTTTGTAAAATTACAAAAACAAAAATAAAAGCAAAAAAAAAAAAAACGTGAATAGGTAACATACACGCACGCACGCGTGCGCGCGCGCGCGCGCGCGCACACACACACACACACACGACTCGTTTATTTAGCTGGCATGGCACTCTTTAGGCAGAGAACCATTGAGTCTTTCCGAGATGAATATATTATTTGTCTTGTATCTGCTTCTATTAATTTTCTTATCAAATCTGTCTCATGAATCCACGTCAGTTTTCAAGATGGCGTGTTATTCAGGTAACATAACTTTCAATATTTATAAGAAAAGGCAACTTATTCCGCTTATATAAAGTAACTTTTCCGAGAAAAATCATCATTATGAGCGTTTGATTTTCTTTTTTTTTTTTTTTTTTTTTTTTTTTTTTTTTTTGGGTTTAAATCTAATTTTGAATTACATTTAAAAAAGATGTCACAGGGATTATCCGACGAGTGAAAATCATAAGTCTGTGAACTGACTATTTGCTCCCAGGCACTGTGATGTGGTGAGGAGGGTGGTGAAAAAGACGTTTTTTTTTCTTGGTTCTATTACATATTGGCTGCATTCTCTTGTCCCACGTCACCATCATAATCCTCCAACCCACGCACTCTTCAGCACCAGAGACGTAGTCACGTCTGTCAGCACAGAGGCGTGTAGAGATTCAGGGGAGAAAAGCTGCATTCAGTGCACAATCAAGACTGAAGAAGTGCCTTCCCTTGGACCTGCCTATTTCTGTTTACCCAGAAACCAAGTTTAGTTTTGGTTTCATCAGAGGGAGGCCGGCGTCACAGCGAGTGATAAACTGGTCTATATATGCTATAGCACATCGTCTAAGCAACAAAGCTACAACGCGCAAGGGCGACAGCTAAACAAGGCGATAACACCAACAGAAGGACACAGGAGCAGCGGCGTTTGGGCGAGACGTGGCAGATTGTTACAGAACAGTCAAATGACTGATGACCTCTTTTATGTCCCTCTGCTATTTACCTGTTCAAGTGTGTGTGTGTGTGTGTGTGTGTGTGTGTGTGTGTGAAAATGTACATTAAACAGTAAAGGGTTTTTCAGGAACAGCTTAACGATGGCCCTCACTGACGTCAAGAATGCCGACCTGGGTTTTACACACACACAGAGAAAAAAAAAAAAAAAAAAAAAAAAAAAAAAAAAAAATCGGCTTTGGAAATACGTCACTACTGTGGTGTAACCAAGTGTGTATGACATCTAAGGAGCATGTGGCACTGAATATATATATATATATATATACATATATATATATATATATATATATATATATATATGTGTGTGTGTGTGTGTGTGTGTGTGTGTGTGTGTGTGTGTGTGTGTGTGTGTGTCCTAAAAAAAAAAAAAGTGTAATGAATGTCGTGTTAGCTCTGTATGTTACGAAAGCGACGAATTTTCGACAGCGATGTTCGAAGACGTGGTCAAAGCCAGCCAAGCGTCACTGTGGTGTAGGGCTACAAATGCACAACTGAAGTGTGAGCAAAGGCAAGGTCACGGTCACGTTCGGAGTCTTTCGCCTCCATGTCCAAGACCCGCATGTCCGTCAAACTCCGAGACTGTCTGCTGTGGCAGGCCTGAATTTTGTCCGACATCCCAGCCTGCTGGTCGGGCCCTCGCAAGAAACTGAGGATGCCATATGTCAAGGACGGCGCGTGTTGCACTTTGACCTGATGACCACAGCGACTCGAGGCGCGGGACGTGTCGCTGGCGTTGTCGGCGGAGTCATCGTCACCGGTCAAGTCCGTGAAGGAGCTGCCTGGGCTGAACAGGGGGAGGGGCCAGGAGAGGAGCGGCGGATGAGACGGGTTCCTGGTTCGACCGGACGTCGTCCTCTTCCTCTTCCTCTTCCTCTCCCACGTCACCGCCACCATCACCATCGCCCCCACCACCCCCTCTTCGGTCCGCAACTCTCCGACACTGAGAACCTGAGCAGGTCCCGAAGTCGTGGGTTCTGAGGGTCTGTACTCTGTGATTTGACTGTCGCCCACAGAGCACGAGTCAGGTGTCCCAGGTCTGTCTGCCTCTCCGCCTGTTCTGTTCAGTAGGGGAGAGGAGGAAGGCTCCTGAGTCACGCCAGTCTCAAGACCTGGCACGGAGACGGAATCCGCTTCGTTGTAGACGAGACTCGTGTGCGACGAACTGTTGTTGTGTTGTGGAACAGTTGACGCACGTGCATCTCGGCAGCCGTCACCGTCCGCCGGTCTCTGCTGTCGTGGGGGGACGTCAGGGTCTGGTGCTGAGCTGGTGTCGGCATCATCCGGCCTTCCCTCGGCTGCCGCGCTCGCCTCTTCACCCTGACGGGAGGATCGGAGGGGTACACTGCAATCATCGCAGCTGGGAGAGAGAGAGAGAGAGAGAGAGAGAGAGAGAGAGAGAGAGAGAGAGAGAGAGAGAGAGAGAGAGAGAGAGAGTGAGAGAATGCCGCTGTTATCAGGAAAACAAGCCTGCTGAGAAAACTAGCGTTACTGCGAACAACAACGGTTTCAGTAACGTTTCTGTTTTACTAATAGCCAAGCACACATACAAAAACTCTTTCAAGGCTGCCATAACGTTTAGAAAAAAAAAAGAGAAAACATTCCGGCGTGGAAAAATCTCATGAATACACACATAGAGTATGTACCGTATTTTACAATGGATTATTATTAACTCTGAAATCCATCGGAACGATCCAACAAGGCTGTATGCAAAGCGCCAGCCAGTAGTTTTTTTTTGTTATGCCATCAGATTAGATAAGACGTTAAAGTGATCTAAAATATTCAAAAAAAAGTTTCTAAGAAAACATATTGACAAAAAGCATACTAGAATGGACAGTTGGTGTCTAACATCTTATAATGGTTAAATTCTAATTGTCTGGGCACCAGATTATAACATTAAAAACCAGCATGTAATAAAAATCGTATCATGAGGGAAAAAAGTTTGACTTTCTAGAATAAAGGGTAGGTGAGTGGGGTGGAAAGGTAGGAAAACAGTGTATGATCCAAAGACGGAAGAAAGAAAAAAAAAACAAAGCAACGTCAAAGAATAGCACTAAAGAGGTAAAATAGCAGCACAGAATTTCGATCCAAACGAGGCAGAGTCAACAAAGCGACAGAGGAGAGGAAATTACTTCCAAAAAGATCTCCGGACTCTAAAGTTACAATTGACATTGGTACCGTACCCTATCTCACCACCATCTACCCCCTCCCCCCCTCTCCTCCAGCCTCGTCGTCACAATGTGAAGCTAAGAACAACGAGTGCCATACTGTTGTGGACAGAAGAAGAGAGTGGTACTGCCATTAGTTCCAAGAGCAGGCAGTGTCATTATACCGTTCTGCGAGTAGACACACGAAAAGTTAGCTTTCTTTTGGATGTCTTCACACTGTAGAATCTTGGGTAATGAACTCGCGGACAGATGTGCGAAAACAAAGGTGCGAGAAATGAGTTGTGTGCACAGCAACTTTTGTTACCTTTTACTTTACGAGAGAGTATTCCAGTGTTAAGACAAATGGCTTGGGACTGTTTCAGAAATAGTCAGAACAAACCTACTTCTCATGTGAAAACACAACATAGTCAACTTTTCAGTACTGATTCTGTCAAAGGGTCCAACACCTGCAATTTCGTGATATGTATCACTACAGAAACTTCGTTCTGAACGTTTTATCGATCAAATACAATGCTTCAACAAAATGTGTATGTGGCGAAACAAACAAATCAAGACATCATGTTTTGTTTGAATGTATGTCTATTAGGAAATATCTGATTTTGATCTTGCTTTTAAAGTTACCTCTTTGATTAATATATTGTCCGGCTAGGGGTTCACTTTGGTATGATATCATCGATCTTTTTGTGACTATATGTACAACGTTTCACACACACCCCTCCCCCCACCCCCCGTCCTTTTCCTCTCCCGTAATCCCCTCTGTCGTTTCTGTCTGGTGGCCATTTTATCTGAACACATGGACAGATAAGTGACTCTTCGTTCTTCGTTCGTACTGTCCTAAATGTTAAATGTGATCTGGTTTGTGTTTTTTTTTTTTTTTTGCCTGAAGAAGACCCAAGAGGTCGAAATGCATTGTGTCTTGTCCTGTGCTTTGTTTGTCAATGTCCTTGGCGGTAACTACCCCCCCCCCCCCTCTCTTTCTATTTTTTTATATGTACACACTCATACTTGCAAACACGTATATATACGCACGCATACACGCATGCACGCATGTAAGCAAATGAAACCACTACTAGTACTGCTACTACTACTACTACTACTACTACTGCTACTACTATACTACTACTACTACTACTACTACTACTACTACTACTGCTGCTGCTGCTGCTGCTGCTGCCACTACTACTACTATTTCACACGAAAAGGCAGAAAGACACAGTGACTGAATCAGCGCCAGGTGTAGTCAAGATGGCATCAACGTATGGAGACCGATTGATCCTTGGGCGCCACACCATATCAGCTAGGGCAGGACACAACATGCAGATGTTGAAGACAAGCTGCCCAAACAAACTCCTACACAACTTAACAAAGGAAAGTAAACGAACAGAACACTTGGGGACAGGATGGCTTGGACGAAACTTGGTGACATAGTGCAAGGCCTTCCAGGATGCAGGTGTACGTGCTACCATTCGATAAGTAAGTAACGTCGTCGCTACTTCTAATGGTGTGTGCACGTGCAAACACACAGGCACGCACGCACGCACGCACGCACGCGCGCACACACACTCACACACACGCACCCTTGCACGCACGCGCACACACACACACACACACACACACACACACACACACACACACACACACACACACACACACACACACTCACTCACCTATCGTCCGAGTCGTGGCGGTAGTAGTCCTCACTGACGTTGATAGACAGGTCGATGTACGGCTGCTTCTTCTCCAGAGTCTCCTCCAGGGACAGCCGCAGCTGTGTGAAGCTGGGCCTGTCCTCAGGATCCGGGTGCCAGCATGACAGCATCATCTTGTATCTGTCACCACACAGTGAAAGCATCATCTTGTATCGGTCACCACACAGTGATAGCATCATCTTGTATCTGTCACCACACAGTGATAGCATCATCTTGTATCTGTCACCACACAGTGATAGCATCATCTTGTATTTGTCACCACAGTGATAGCAATATTAGGAATGACGAGTTTCTCCTTTGGGGAGGATTTGACTGCATCATCTTGTATCCGTCACAATAGTGACACCAGAATCAGGTATGCCAAATCGCTGCTTTGGACTGGATGTCCACAGCATCATTTCAAATCTGTCGCTACAACGACACCAACATCAAGCATGCCCATTATCTGCTTTGGGAAAGATTTTGAGAGCATACTTTGTATTGGTAACTAGGGAAAACCCAGCATCATTTCATGCCCAGTCTCTGCTACGGGGCAGAATTTGACAGTCATCTTGTTTATGTTACACCGGCAAAGTCAGTATCAGATATGCCAATCAAAGTCTGCTTTCATAAGCACACTATCTATCATTTTATTTTTGGTCTCAGCTTTCACTCCTAGCAATTCATGTCCAAGTCTGTGCAGATTATTACGTTCAGTATATACTTACAATGCATCAGTTGAATGCCTGTTTCATATGTTGCTATCATCGTTCGTATTAAGTATTGCTCTTTTTATAATCACCAGCTGCTGGTCTTTGATGTTTTTACCGTTGTCGAGTTTCATTGTAAATGTATCGTAGACTTAACTCCGTCAGAGGGTAAATTTGCGTCTGAAAAAAAAAAAAATTGTTCATTGTATCTCCTGGCATTATCTCATGGTGTAAACCAGTTGCTTATACAGAGTGTTTTTATCCTTATACATCCAGGGAGGGTTCTGGATTAAAAAACAAACAAAACAAAAAAAAATCCTGACTTGTGTGAAACGTAATTCCGAAGTGAGGCGACAGAAGGCGGAGATTCAAACAAACTGAAAATGAAAATTGCTGTTCCGCTGGACGAGAGTCAAACAAATTACAAGACAAAACACGACGCGTTTCGGCCTCTTTGGTCTTCTTCAAGAAAGACAAATAACATTCAAGATAATGACAACGAAGAACGAACAATCACTTTATCTCCTCCAAGTAGGCGCAGAATGGATGTGGTATAGCATTGCCTCCTTGCCAGCAGCAGCCTCGTTTTCATTCCGAGGCCACTCATACGAGAGAGAGAGAGAGAGAGAGAGAGAGAGAGAGAGAGAGAGAGAGAGAGAGAGAGAGAGAGAGAGAATATCACTTCTCAGTAAATACACGTGAGGTTGTAAACGTTAGAGAGAGAGAGAGAGAGAGAGAGAGAGAGAGAGAGAGAGAGAGAGAGAGAGAGAGAGAGAGAGAGAGAATCACTTCTCAGTAAATACACGTGAGGTTGTTAAACGTTAGAGAGAGAGAGAGAGAGAGAGAGAGAGAGAGAGAGAGAGAGAGAGAGAGAGAGAGAGAGAGAATATCACTTCTCAGTAAATACACGTGAGGTTGTAAACGTTAGAGAGAGAGAGAGAGAGAGAGAGAGAGAGAGAGAGAGAGAGAGAGAGAGAGAGAGAGAGAGAGAGAGAGAGAGAGAGAGAGAGAGAGAGAGAGAGAGAGAGAGAGAGAGAGAGAGAATCACTTCTCAGTAAATACACGCGAGGTTGTAAAACGTTAGGAAAAGAGAGAGAGAGAGAGAGAGAGAGAGAGAGAGAGAGAGAGAGAGAGAGAGAGAGAGAGAGAGAGAGAGAGAGAGAGAGAGAACTATGCAGTGCACAAACGTGCTTCCACAACGAAGGAGTGCAGGAATGCGAAAAAGTAGTTTCCGTCATTCGTGCGCACGTGTGACTGACACACAGACCTCGTTTGGGACTCTGCAAGAGTAGTAGAGTTGGAGGAAATGCAATCTGTGTGTGTGTGTGTGTGTGTGTGTGTGTGTGTGTGTGTGTGTGTGTGTGTGTGTGTGTGTGTGTGTGTGTGTGTGAACGAGTATCTGCGTGGGCGGGTACAGTCTCCATGTCAATTTGAAACTTTATGGCCATGTGCGGTCGTCAGCTTAACTGTTGCAATAATGTAGTGACTAGGAGAGACGAGAGGAGGAGGAGGAGGAGAAGAAGAAGAAGAAGAAGAAGAAGAAAGAAGCTCACATTTCGGAGCTGCAGTTCTGCGGCTTCTCCATGCGGTAGCCTTTTCTTCAGCAGGCGGAAGAGGTCCTGGTTGGGGATGCCAGGATAGGGGCAACCTCCCAGGGTGATGATCTCCCACAGCACAATACCGAACGACCATCTGTCATGTGTCAAACACACACACACACACACACACACACACACACACACACACACACACACACACACACACACCACCATGCCAGACTTATGATAAACGTGACATACAGATCTCACACAGGACAGCGTTTAACGACATCTGTCGTGCCACACACACCATGGTGCCATAAGCATGACGTACAGGTCTCACACAGGATTATGGCAAAAGACCACCTTTCATGGCACACACACGATGGCACCAGATATATGCACACGTGCATGTGCGTGCCAGTCAGAACAGCATGCACAAGTGCACTCTAATTCTCTCTCTTTCTGTCTTTGTCTCTGTCTGTCTGTCTCTGTCTCTCGGTCTGTCTCTCTCTCTCTGCCTCTCTGTCTGTATGTCTGTCTGTATGTCGGTCTCTCTCTCTCTCTCTCTCTCTCTCTCTCACACACACACACACACACACACACACACACACACACACACACACACACACACATACACACCCCCCCACACACACACACATAGCCACGCACGCATGCAAGCACGCATGCACACCAATTAAAGTGATATCAAAGCAGTATGAAGATACTTAAGCTCACATTAAGATCC
>JADBJO010000069.1:754509-757009 GCA_016801955.1 Conus betulinus
TCTTCCAGGCTCATCGAATGTGGTGTAGCGTATATGGACCTTTCCGCACGCGGTGACACCCCCTTTGATGAAACTGAAACTGAACATCGGTGCTTATGGAGTTCAGGTGGGGGTTTTAAGATGCTTGCTGGGCAGTAGCACCAACAGTTTCAGAAAGCTAGCTGCCTCTTGAGGCGCATGTTGGAGTGTCTCTCTGTTGGCAGCCAGAAACCAGAGCTAGCCAACAGTTTCAGAGAGCTGCCTCTTGAGACGCATGTTGGAGTGTCTCTCTGTTGGCAGCCAGAAACCAGAGCTAGCCAACAGTTCCAGAGAGCTGCCTCTTGAGGCGCATGTTGGAGTGTCTCTCTGTTGGCAGCCAGAAAACCAGAGCTAGCCAACAGTTCCAGAGAGCTGCCTCTTGAGGCGCATGTTGGGATGTCTCTGCTGGCAGTTAGAAACCAGAGCTAACCAGCCATTGTGGGTCTGGACAGGTCCACATGGCCTCATCATTTTGCTCTGGTGCCATCACACACTGTACCTCTCTCATGGAGGAGCTACGATGAAGCAGAAACACATTGAATAGATGTGGGAATGAAGAAGACAAGCAACAAACCAGTTTAACAACTTTGTCTCTGATCCAACGTTTGTTCGTTTGTTTTGTTTCGTTTAAAGCCTACTTCAGTCTTCATATAAACAAGAAAAAAAAAATGGTATTTGTAACAGCTTGGGCTCAGAAAGGATACTCTCTAGTTATTTGCAGCCGCCGTTCTCTCCCCCCCCCCCCCCCCCCCCCATTCACCTTCAGTTGCAATGCTCTCCAACGAGTCCTTTTATCTGTACCCAGTTCATACCTTCCATAAAACAAACAAAAAAACCAACAACCAACCAACCAACCAAACAACCAAGCAACAACAGAGCATGATTGAGCTGCGTTTCTTAACTGCTGCATGCAGCTAGATATATCGCCGCGAGCCGACGACAGCGTGGTTATCCAAAGGAACAAGAAAGCGACAGCACTAGTCGGAAGTTGATTTTCAGCCGACAATCCTGCTTTCTAAATTTGGATTCAAAAAAAAAAAAAAAAAAAAAATTAGCACTTTTACATGAAAAGTGTAATCATCGCAACGTTGAGCAGTTGGTTCATACCACGTCGCGCAGTTAAGATTCGCTTAGCTGCGATATCATTATTTTGTTGTCGTTGTTGTTGAGAAAATGGCTACCCTATGGTGCACTATGTACAGAATCGACAGCAAAATGTATTCGTCAAAAGGAAAGCAGTAATCAATGCGTAAATTTTCCTCACATAATGCTTTTTAACATGATGTTTTGTTACAATGACTGCTTAAACTGCACACAGTCTTCTACTGAAACATCCTGTAGTTGAGCTACTGAAACATCCTGTAGTTGAGCTACTGAAACATCCTGTAGTTGAGCTACTGAAACATCCTGTAGTTGAGCTTAAATGAAATTCATTGAATTCAGAGAAGAAGAAATGATGATCAGAAAAGCCATGGAAAAGTTCAAGAGTGATAACTGGTGACTTGTACTTTCTTCTCTTTCTGCATTTCCCCCCCATCCCCCCCCCCCCCCCCCCCCAACCCCCCCCCCCCTTTTTTTTTTTTTGTAAGTTGGTTTGTTTGGTCTTGTTTTGTTTAATTGTTTGTTTGTTTAAGTTCTTCCTAACCATTGATTTTTGTCTTTGATTCTTAAGAATTAACTACCCACTCACTCTGATATTCCGCGCTTCCGAATAGAGTACTCAACAATGATTGATACTTATACTATACTTCAGCTCGTCATACATTGTATATATGAAAACATCGTTACATGTTTAAAGGTCTTGTTCTGAACGCTGCATACACATTCACCAAGTGTGTTATGATGCTGCTGATGCACGATATGTTTGAAATCAAAACAGAACCCTCATTGCGAGGGAAGAAAATATTCGCTTAAACATTTCATTCTCGACATATTTAAGCTGATTACTCACGAGTTCGATTCACAGCGCTGCCATCTTTGTGTGGCGTGTAAGCCAGTCCCTGCATACGCTAGCTATTCTCGCGAATATTGTTACTGACCGCAACGCGTCGCAAAGAAACGCTCCTCACTTGCAAGAAGGTTACCGCATCGCGAAGATTGTCAGGAAACATTTCCTGAAAATATTGTTTTCCTATTCATCCATTTTAGGTCTTTGAACCACAGAGTTTGTACAGTGAGGTTGGAAACGAAGTAGGCTTATGCCAATTAATGAAAGACTATGTCAAAAATGCAACGTCGGAGAACTCGGCGACAAATTTCACGATATACTTAAGCGCCAGTTCTTTCAATGAACATGCCATATAAAATCTGTCAAATATTTCTGCAAACGCGCAAATGTGTCTTGAATTTCATATACTATTTCACATCAAAAAGCAAAACCCAGTTATCAAAACTAGCAACATTTCTGTAAACAAACTCATGAATGTCATCTAAATTGGCCCTCTACAAGAGTGTTACAGTATATGTTGTCTTGTATGCGCAT
>JADBJO010000069.1:762009-769509 GCA_016801955.1 Conus betulinus
AGACAGACATACAGACAGGCAAACAGACGGACGGACTTCAGATGAGAATGCAAACCATGTTTCCCTTTAACGCTTAAATTACGAATTAACACACACACACACACACACACACACACACACACACACACACACACACACACACACACGCACGCACGCACGCACGCACGCACACACGCAGGCACGCACGCACACACGCAGGCAGGCAGGCAGGCACGCACGCTCTGTGTGTGTGTGTGTGTGTGTGTGTGTGTGTGTGTGTGTGTGTGTGTGTGTGTGTGTTCTCACGCGCTCACACACAATTCATTTTTACCAGGCTCATTGGTGTCAAAGCTGTCTGCATATCCACTGCCTGAAAAAAAAAAAAAACCAATCACAATAGATTTAAACTGAATACTGTGTCCACAGATAATATAGCTTGACATTTACACAAGTTAGGAGTAATGCTTGTCAACCAGTTGACAATGTTAAACATTACAAAACTGGTACCGACAAGCATTTCTAATTCGTGTTTACAAATACTCTTTACTGGATATTCACAAACGAAGCTAAATTAATGTTCATTAACATTCCTATCGATCTAGCATTCACGTCATTTCTGATCTTTATTCATCCATCTTGATATTCACAAACACTACTGAACTGTTATTCGTTCATAGTACTCCTGCATTCGCGTTCACATCACTCCTGGCTTAACGTTCACAAATTTTCATACTTTGGCGTTTCACAAACATTTTTTACTTGGTGTACCAACACATACTTGTCTTAGTGCTCACAAACCTGATGTTTAGAAACATTTTTCTCAAATTAATGAAAATATTTGCTGTAAAAGTTTTGGCACAATTTGGCATTATAACCATTTCTGTCTTAGTGTTCACAAACCTACATATTTCGGTGTTCATAAACATTCCTGACGTAGTGTTAATGTTCACTACTTGTGTTCATAAATATTCCTGATTTAGAGTTCACAAATATTCCTATGCTAATCTTCACGGCATTCCTGGCTTAGTGCTCATACATTCCTGACTTAGTGTTCACTATTTTTCAAAAATTTCAAAATGGAGCGACTGATGGCGGAGAACGAAGCAAAGTTTTAGAAGAGTGGGGGGTTAGTTTCCGCCGAGGACATTGGTGTTTTGTGTCTTGTGTACTTTGTTCGTCAATGTCCTCGGCGGAAACTTAGTGTTCACTAACAAATGTGCGCACAAAGCCAAACAGCCAAACTCATGTCAAAAGGCATGGTTCATGTGATGCTAACACCGTTCCTGATATGTTCAAGGACTTCCATATTTTGGTATCCTCAAACGTTCTTCACTGGAGGGTCCATAGATGTTCCTAACTTGGTCCCCATAAACTTACTGTTTAAAGAAAAGAAAAAAAAACCCCACTCCTCTTAAACTGTCCACGTGCTCCCTGACCTATTGTTCACATGCATGCATATTTTGGTGTCTTCTGTGCTACCTAAGTGGCATTGCACCCACGTCGCTCATCCATGCCCCGCCCCCCGCACCCCCCCCCCCCCCCCCCTCCCTTCAACAGTCACAGCCCGTCCCACCGTGGCGCCGGCACCGGCAATCCACAGGGTGCGGGTCATGTCGAGTCGGCGAGAGGCAACCCACCGGAGGAGACACAGACTGTTGCCGAGTCACTTTGGTGGTGTTCAGTGGCGCCTGTTCTGATCCAACATACGCAGGGCACCACCTACTGAGCCCCATTCTGACTACAATAATTGCTAAGTCGTGGAGCCGGTGTAAGTGAGCTCTCCCTCCGGAGGGCACCACCCACGTCTGTCCAACGACAGCCCCCATGGTTTTTTTTCCGATGCCGGTGACCCCGACAGAATCAAACCAAGGCCATAGACTTTGAGAGGACATCGAAACTGAGGCCACCATGAGAGCAGGGCATGAAGGGACACAACATTTGAAATTTCCTTTTACTATCACTGATCGACGAGGATGAGGATGAGGATTATGGAGATGATGCTACAGATTTCCATTCCGGTCTAAGACTGCATGGCAGAGCTTACTTGCTTTCATAACATATCTCGGCATCAACCAGGCCCGAGAGATTATAGACACCTGCAGTGTTGTTTAGGAACTTTGAGCAACACTATCAGAGAGGCATCCATGAAGTGGATGAAACTCGATTGTGTTGGTCCCAGTCTTCCCATGGGACCTTCCCAACTGAACCCATAGCAAACTCACCTCTAGGCAGGAGCCAGTCGGGGCAGAACAATCACACAAATAAAAGGCTCTGATGGGAATCGAACCCACGACCACCGAGCCGGGAGTCTAACCACTTCGCCAAGGAGGCTGCTTTCATTAACATTCATAATTGGACGTTTTAAAAGCTTTGCTTGGTGTTCGAAATGATTCCTCCTGAAGTGATAATCACACCATTCCTGACTAGTTGTCACAAACATGGTTTATTTTAGTCTTAACAAATATTCTGAATTGGACGTTTACAAACCTGGTGTCCAAAAGAATTCCTGCTAAAGTGGTATTCACACCATTCCCGATGATGGAATGTTTACAAACTCGGTGTTCAAAAACTAATTCCTCCTAGATTGGTATATTCACACCCTTCCTGACTACACCTGTCCACACGCATGCTAATTCAGGTGCTGACAAAGATTGCTGAACTGGAAGGAGACCAGAAAAGACCCCTACCACACAAAATGTCACCACTGCACAAAATGTCACAATAGTGACATTTTGTTCCAGTTGTGACATTTTGTGCAGTGAAGGACTCGCAGTTGTGACAATTTGTGCACCTATGCCCCATTTTCGATTTCACTCTTGCACAAAATGTCACAACCTCTGTCAGTCTTGTTAGTCCGCCGCTACGTACTATGCACAGTACGGATGTATATGAGAACAAATGCTCAAGACTAACAAAGTGCAAAAGAGATGAGCATGTGAATCAAGGCAAATCGTGTTGTTTCTTTAAGCCTTATCAACCAACATGGGCCGTCTCGTCTGGGCTGTCACCTCGTAAACATGTGCAGTGAAGACAGACTAAAAGTATATATTACATATAAAATTGAAAATTATAAATTGCAAGCCAAATTGATAAGCGCAAAAAATACGTGTACATCAAAGAGTATATCCACCCATCGGTCACCCACACCACACACCCACACCCACACCCACACAGATAAGAGAGAGAGCTGTGACAATTTGTGCAGCAGTGATTTCAAAAAAAGGCACATAGGTGCACAAATTGTTACAGTTGTGACATTTTGTGCAAATTTGTGCAAATTGTGACAATTTGTGCAGTGAATAACTGCACAAAATGTCATTGTGACATTTTTTGTGCAGTGGTGACATTTTGTGCGGGAACCACCCCCCCCCCCCCCCCCCCCCTACATACCCAGGAGAATGGTGGCAGTGGCGGGGTCACTCCTGCCCCCCGCGGAGTGCACCCTCAAGGTCACCTCGTACACGCCGTTGCAGTCACAGCGCTCTATGGTGTGGCTTGTGGACGACTGCTCACAGACACGGCGCAACCATCAGCATGCCTTCATTAGCATCTCGGTCCTCTGTGTCTGTCTGCCCGTCTGTCTGTTTGTCTGTCTGTCTCTCTCTCTCTGTCTGTGTCTTTGTCAGTCTCTCCCTCCTTCCCTCTCTTTCTCTCTCCGTGTCTCTGTCTCTCTCACTCTCTCTCTGTCTCCGTCTTTGTCTTTCTCTCATCCTCTCTCTCTCGCGCGCGCTCATTCACCCCTCCCCCTTTTCTATCTCTGTCTCTGTCTGTCTCTCTCTGTCTCCCCTCTCTTTTTTTTTTCTCTCTCTCCTCCCTCTCTCTCTCCTCCCACCCTCTCTCTGTCTCTCTGCCTCTGTCGCCCATTTCCTCTCTCCCTCTCTCTCTCTCTCTGTCTCTCTCTCTCTCTCTCTCTCTCTCTCTCTCTCTCTCTCTCTCTCTCTCTCTCTCTCTCTCTCTCTTGTTCGAACACTAAGTATCATCATCACCCTCACACACATTATGTTTTGTCACGCAGTTACAATCTCACCATCACAACCAGTAAATATATAAACAGAAAGTGATCAAATTTGAAAGCGAAAAGAGAGAGAGAGAGAGAGAGAGAGAGAGAGAGAGAGAGAGAGAGAGAGAGAGAGAGAGAGAATCATACAGACATTGCATGGTGAGTGTGAGGCAGTAGGAAAGAAAACAAAGCAGGGAAAAGATTATGAGGATGGAGAACTCACTTAAAGAAACAGAAAAAAAAAGAAGAAAACGAAAAAAAAATGAAAAGAAAAAGAGATAAATACATGGGGATCGGAGGGAAAACAAACGAACAAACAAACAAAAAAGAGGGGGGGGGGGACGGCTTGGGGGGGGGGGGGGGGGAGGCGAAAACGAAGTAGGGATGTAGAGTGGGGTGGAGGGGAAGTGTGTGTGTGTGTGGGGGGGGGGTGGGGGGGGGGGGGGGGGGGAGCTTCGTAGGTGAGGTGCGCTGTGTGCTGGTTCAGAACAGACACCGCCGAAGCAGACCTGGGTCTTCTCTGGTAAGATACCGCATGGCGATCCAGTGTGGTTATGGATTGCCCTCTGCAATGGTTAGGGGGATGGAACAGGGCAATGCTCGGGTGTGGCTATGTTTGTCGGGGAAAGGAATAAATAATCAGGGGGGAGGGGGGGGGGGGGGGGGGGGGGGGGGGGGAGTGATGCCAAGGAGGCAGTCAGAAAAGATGAGACAGAATCGCTCAGCAGGATTGGTGCTCATACGTGTTTGGTTGTGGATGTTGTGGATGTTAACAGGATTGGTGCTCATACGTGTTTGGTTGAGGATGTGGATGTCAACAGGGTTGGTGCTCATACGTGTTTGGTTGGGGATGTTGATGGTAACAGGATTGGTGCTCATACGTGTTTGGTTGGGGATGTTGGTGTTAACAGGATTGGTGCTCATATGTGTTTGGTTGGGGATGTTGATGTTAACAGGAGTGGTGCTCATATGTGTTTGGTTGGGGATGTTGATGTTAACAGGATTGGTGCTCATATGTGTTTGGTTGGGGATGTTGTGGATGTTAACAGGAGTGGTGCTCATACGCGTTTGGTTGGGGATGTTGATGTTAACAGGATTGGTGCTCATACGTGTTTGGTTGGGGATGTTGTGGATGTTAACAAGATCGGTGCTCATACGTGTTTTGTTGGGGATGTTGTGGATGCTAACAAGATCGGTGTTCATACGTGTTTGGTTGAGGATGTGGATGTTAACAGGATCGGTGCTCATACGTGTTTGGTTGAGGATGTGGATGTTAACGGGATCGGTGCTCATACGTGTTTGGTTGAGGATGTGGATGTTAACAGGATCGGTGCTCATACGTGTTTGGTTGGGGATGTTGTGGATGTCAACAGGATTAGTGCGCAAAACTGTTTGGTTGGGGATGTTGTGGATGTTAACTCAGAAGTGTTTGGGGATTAAACCAGAAATGTTGCTACTGACAGAAGAGTGGTGCTCCAGTGGATTCCAGCCCACTGAGGGATACCATGCAACGATTTGGCTGATCACCTGGCGAGGGAGGGTGTTCAGGGGAGCAGCCTAACATCAGCATCACTTACAGCGAGATGCGAAGCATCATCCGGACTATCACAACGCCCAGGACACCCAAGGATGATTATCATCTGTTGTCCAGAGAGCATCAAAGTGTCCTGGTGAGGCTCCGCACCGGACACAACAGACTGAGCAGTCGCTTATGCCGAAAACTCAAGGTGGTGCCTTCTCCAGTCTGTCCTTGTGGGCAGGAAGAACAGTCAGCGGAGCATGTGCCCCAAAGCTGCCCATTGCATGAACAGACAAGGAGAGAAGTGTGGCCACCAGAGACAGCTCTATGACGAAGCTCTACGGCAGTCTACAAGAGCTGGAGAAAACGGTACTGTTCAACCGAAGGGCCGGACTGACCGTGTAGACCAAGGTGTACGGAAAGAAGAAGAAGAAGAAGAAGAAGAAGAAGAAGACGAAGAAGAAGAAGAAGAAGAAGAAGAAGAAGAAGAAGCAGGAAACGACCAAACCAACTACAAGCACAAGCTCTCACCGCTGGCAGGATGTAGGCGGCCCGGTGAGGCCGGATCAGGTTGGCGTTGTGCATGTCAGGCGCTTTGCGGAAGGACAGGCTGTAGTTGCTGATGACGTTGTGATGACGTATGTATTTGGCTGGCCCCCAGGTGACGTAGATGTCACACATCTCCTCCGTCAGGTTGAAGAGGTAGGGGGGGGAGCGGGTCAGGACCACGTCAGACGGCTTTTCTGGAGCTGTGGCCAAACAGCATGCACACGTGGTCTTGTGATGATTGATCACCATATCAAGTATTGATAGTTCTGTCTCCGTCTCCCTCTCACACACGCCATACGATCGATTTGTCATATCTGGCTACACAGATCATATAGGAGTATGTGTGTGTGTGTGTGTGTGTGTGTGTGTGTGTGCGTGCGTGTGCGTGCGTGCGTGCGTGCGTGCGTGCGTGCGTGCGTGCGTGCGTGCGTGTGTGTGTGTGTGTGTGCGCGTGTGATCCATTAATTCATCCACACGTCTTTTACACGTGCTACTACAGAATGTTCTTGGTCACAAACTTATTATCATAATTATATAGCTATACAATACCCAGCTACCTATTAATGCATTCATTCAGCCAGTCTACCAACCAGGTCTAAATCAGTCAATTAGTCATGCATTCGTAAAACGTAATTCATTGATGTAATAAAGAATGTATAATCCATTTATTTATTTATTATTATTCAGTCTATTTCAATCGACGGCGTGTCATGACCCATCCTAGTGACATACTCGATGTTTGGCTTTTTTGTTTGTTAGTTTGTTTCAAAACGGAGTAACTGAGGGCGGAAAATGAAGCAAAATTTAGAGAAAGAGGGGGTTAGTTTCCGCCAAGGACACAGACAAATTAAGTACAGGACAAAACACAACGCATTTCGACCTCTTGGGTCACTTTAGACAAAGATAAATAACATTTAGGACAGTGAAAACGGAGAAAGAGAAACCACTTATCTTCTCATATTCGGCGCAAAACAAAATGTTTTTTTGTTTGTTTTTGTTTTTAAACTTGTGTGTTTGTGTCTTTCAAGCCAAGCCTCATCTGCCCCTCAGCCATCCTTCGATGTTCCACCCACCACTACTCCTTCCCACCTTTCTCCCTGCCCCTTTTAAGTTCTCGTAATGACAACTGAACATGCTCCGCCTGTCTGTCTCTGTCCGCACCAACATTCTTCCAGCTTTTCCCCTTTGTCTCCTTTACTTTTTTTCCCCACTGCCTCACACATGGTTTCTGTTTGCTTGGTTGTTTGTTGGAATAATCATTCTCTGAGTATTTGTTCCTCGATTTTTTTTGCATTCCCCTTAGCCTTAGCCCCCCCCCCCCCCCCCCCCCCCCCCCCCCCCCCCCCTCCTGCTTTGCAGACTTATTTTCTTTTCAATAAACCAAGATTTGAGGGATTCCTCATTCGTTCAACCGAGTTATCTTCATCCGTGCTACACCGTTTGCAAGCAGTTA
>JADBJO010000069.1:772009-777009 GCA_016801955.1 Conus betulinus
GGAGACTGTAGGCCACTCCCCAGATAATGACTGGCTGTCAGCATTCTTTTCCGCCCAGCCACCTTCTTCGGAAGATAGCAAACTGGGCGGTGAGATTGTAATCAGGTCGTTTAGCAAACTAGGCGCGTGACGTTGTAATCACGTCATTTAGCAAACTGGGCGGTGAGATTGTAATCAGGTCGTTTAGCAAACTAGGCGGTGACGTTGTAATCACGTCATTTAGCAAACTGGGCGGCGAGATTGTAATCACGTCATCTAGCAAACTAGGCGGTGACGTTGTAATCACGTCATTTAGCAAACTAGGCGGTGACGTTGTAATCACGTCATTTAACAAACTAGGTGGTGAGGTTGTAACCACGTTATTAAGCAAAACTGGCCGTGAGGTTGTAATCACGTCATTTAGCAAACTAGGCGGTGACGTTGTAATCACGTCATTTAGCAACTGGGCGGTGAGGTTGTAATCACGTTATTTAGCAAACTAGGAGGTGAGGTTGTAATCACGTCATTTAGCAAACTAGGCGGTGAGGTTTCAACCACTTCATTTAGCAAACTAGGGGGTGAGGTTGTAATCACGTCATTTAGCAAACTAGGCGGCTAGGTTGTAAACACGTCATTTAGCAAACTAGGGGAGATGTTGTAATCACGTCATTTAGCAAGCTAGATGATGACGTTGTAATCACGTCATTTAGCAAGCTTGATGGTGACGTTGTAATCACGTCATTTAGCAGACTGGGCGAAGAGGTTGTAATCACGTCATTTAGCAAATTAGGCGGTGACTTTGAAATCACGTCATTTAGCAAACTAGGCGGTGACGTTGTAATCACGTCACTTAGCAAACTGGGCGGTGAGGTTGTAATCACGTCATTCAGCAAACAAGGCGGTGAGGTTGTAATCACGTCATTTAGCAATCTGGGCGGTGAGGTTGTAATCACGTCATTTAGCAAACTAGGCCGTGAGGTTTGTAAACACGTCATTTAGCAAACTAGTATGTTGTAATCACATCATTTAGCAAGCTAGATGGTGACGTTGTAATCACGTCATTTAGCAAGCTTGATGGTGACGTTGTAATCACGTCATTTAGCAAACTGGGCGGTGAGGTTGTAATCACGTCATTTAGCAAACTAGGCGGCGAGGTTGTAATCACGTCATTTAGCAAACTAGGGGGAGATGTTGTAATCACGTCATTTAGCAAGCTAGATGGTGACGTTGTAATCACGTCATTTAGCAAACTGGGCGAAGATGTTGTAATCACGTCATTTAGCAAACTAGGCGGTGACGTTGTAATCACGTAATTTAGCAAACTAGGCGGTGACGTTGTAATCACGTAATTTAACAAACTAAGCGGTGACGTTGTAATCACGTCATTTAGCAAACTAGGCGGTGAGGTTGTAATCACGTCATTTAGCAAACTAGGTGGTGATGTTGTAATCACGTCATTTAGCAAACTAGGCGGCGAGGTTGTAATCACGTCATTTAGCAAACTAGGCGGCGATGTTGTAATCACGTCATTTAGCAAACTAGGAGGTGAGGTTGTAATCACGTCATTTAACAAACTAGGCGGTGAGGTTGTAATCACGTCATTTAGCAAACTAGGGGGAGATGTTGTAATCACGTCATTTAGCAAGCTAGATGGTGACGTTGTAATCACGTCATTTAGCAAACTGGGCGAAGAGGTTGTAATCACGTCATTTAGCAAACTAGGCGGTGACGTTGTAATCACGTCATTTAGCAAACTAGGCGGTGACGTTGTAATCACGTAATTTAACAAACTAAGCGGTGACGTTGTAATCACGTCATTTAGCAAACTAGGCGGTGAGGTTGTAATCACGTCATTTAGCAAGCTGGGCGGTGATGTTGTAATCACGTCATTTAGCAAACTAGGCAGTGAGGTTGTAATCACGTCATTTAGCAAACTGGGCGGTGAGGTTGTAATCACGTCATTTAGGAAACTAGGAGGTGAGGTTGTATTCACGTCATTTAACAAACTAGGCGGTGAGGTTGTAATTACGTCATTTAGCAAACTAGGCGGTGAGGTTGTAATCACGTCATTTAGCAAACTAGGCGGTGAGATTGTAATCACGTCATTTAGCAAACTAGGGGGTGAGGTTGTAATCACGTCATTTAGCAAACTAGGCGGCGAGGTTGTAATCACGTCATTTAGCAAACTAGGCGGCGATGTTGTAATCACGTCATTTAGCAAACTAGGCGGCGAGGTTGTTATCACGTCATTTAGCAAACTAGGCGGTGAGGTTGTAAGCAGGACATTTAGCAAACTAGGGGGTGAGGTTGTAATCACGTCACTTAGCAATCTAGGCGGTGAGGTTCTAATCATGTCGTTTAGCTAACTGGGCGGTTAGGTTCTAATCACGTCGTTTAGCAAACTAGGCGGTGAGGTTCAAATCACATCGTTTAGCAAACTAGGCGGTGAGATGGTATTACGAAATTTTGCACACTGGGAGGTGAGAATGGGGTAGCCACAGCCCGGTCTCTCTGCTTTTTTTTTCACAGGATTAAAAAAAAAATATATATATATTATATATATATATAACAATTAACTGTTTTGGAATAATTCTACTACACTTTCTGACACGACGACGGCCTGTGTGGTCGCCCAGGCTGTGATGTCACTGAAACTGAAAACGGTCATTTCTGTACAAACCGCCACTGCCACTAACACACGCACAGGTCCACAACTGCACCACAGACGCCACACATACAGCAGCAGCAACAGCAGCAGCAGTAGCTGGAGCAGCGATACCTACGGCACAAGTTGTAGTCGTAGTTGGTGGCCGCCAGACAGCTGGGCAGAGTGTTGAACTGGATCCTGGTCTCCGCGCTGTAGAAGAGAACTCCTCGTCCGAGTTGTACAGCTCCACGGTGTACACGGCGTTAAAGCTCAGCTGCCTCAGCTCGTACTTCGGCTCTGCCCAGTACTGACGACATTGGAACAATGCTCAGTCATTCTGTATGATTCAGTGGTATCAGAACAATAACAGCAATAATAATAATAATAATGAATACTTATATAGCGCCTATTCTCGGCTAGACCAAGCTCTAAGCGCTTTACAATCAACACTCGTTTACACAACGGGCTGCCTACCTGGGTAGTGCCGACTGAAGAGCTGCCAGCTGGCGCTTCATTCATCCATGTCAACCATTCAGTATCGTTCAATATCGATCACTCATTTTCCTTACTTCCTTCATTCTTTCCATTTCTCACTCAGGGTGCATGCTATGTGTAACGTGTCATCCATACCAACGGCCAAACTGGCCTACTCTTCCGAATGTTGGTGATGGGATTTTACGTGTTTGCAAGATGTTATGCGTGCGTTCACACACGGAACCTCGGTTTATAGTCTCATTCGAAGGACTGCATGGGAAATGGAGTCAGAACCAATGTTAAACTCCGAGGGAAAAATCCCCCTGTACCGAAACGCCCCGGCGGAGGTTCGAACCCGCAACCCCAGGATCACCAAGATTACGAGTCAGGCGCTCTACCAACTGAGCTATTCCGGCTCCCATGATGATACTCATTATGACAGTAGCTGATATCTCCTGGGTACCCAGGAGTTTCAGAACTAATGATGCCAATAATCATAATGATAGTAGCAATAATAATGACAACAGTAATGAAGTCTGACGTGCGCCCTTATATCTCCTGAGTAACCAAGGAATTCAAGCGATAATGATACCAATCATCATAATGATAGTTACAATAACAACGACAGCAATAACGAAGACTGACGTGCACGCGCATCTCTTGGATAACCCAGGAATTCAAGATGTTTACAGAAAAAAAAGATACAGAGAAGAAAAGCACATAAAGGGATCAAGCCACCAACCCCTACATTTTATCTACTTTCCAACTTTCAGATAAGAGTTTCGAATTTGTAACAGTCTTACAACACGCCTGGGTACGTACCGCCTCCGTCACACCCCCCCCCCCCCCCCCACACACACACACACACCACCCCCCCCCCCCTTCCCCTACACCTCTCTTCATGGATATGCTACGAGAGGCAGCGGTTCTTGACCAGAGTAGAAAAATACGTGTGCAGCACTCTCTTCGTGGATAGTTCTGCTGCCATTTTGTTGGTGCAGTCCTAGTCAACCTGACACAACATTACATTATGATTAATACCAGACTTTTCAATCACGCAGCACTCCGAGAAAATGCAAGGGCATTAATTTTGATGTTGCTGCCGGTCTTTAAGGGTTTGCATCATGGTGAAAATAATCCTCGCTATATCTTCTTCCCCTTACCTCTCTTCTAACCACTTCATCTCTCTCCTTGCTTACCTTCTCTCCCTCCTCGCGTTGATGATCACCAACAGGAGCATATCCCTACCCATCCCACCTGCAGCCCCCTTCCCCCCCTCCCCCCCCCCCCCCCCCCCCCTCTCTCTCTCTCTCCTTTACTCTTTCTCTTGAAGACAAGTTAACCGATTTTGTTTTACAACCGCGGATGATTTATCCTGCGCGTACTGCCAAAAATGAATCTAAAAGGAAACGCACACTTTCTGCATTATTCAACTTGTTGAAGGATGTGTCAGTGTTCTCTGAAAGTGCTCGCGCACTCACGCTGGCTCGGCGACAAAGCCATCATTGTTCTTGTCAGTAGTCACTTTGTCTGCGGTATTCTTTTCATTTTGGACCAGGAAAGGCACTACCAAGTAAAACCCGCGGTGGCTCTGCGGCACTGCAGTGTCACCTCTGTTGGGTTGCCTCAAGATCAACGTTTCGTTCTTTGCTCCGCCAGAGTTGTTGTTGTTGTTGTTGTTGTGTGTTGTTGTTGTTGTTGTTGTTGTTGTGTTGTTGTTGTCGCACCCTGGCTAAAAGACTCCAGGGATCCTCCGAACAGCCGAAGTACTCGAACGCTGTGGTACAAATGCATCAGCTGGGGATGAGAACATGACGTGTGTGACCGTTTTTGATTACTCCCGCCACGTGGGCACCCACACTCCGACTTCGGTGGATTTAGAGACTGATAATGTTATGCT
>JADBJO010000069.1:782009-789509 GCA_016801955.1 Conus betulinus
TTGTTCTAGCTTCGCTCGCGCGCTAGGGAAACGCTGAGACTTGCCTAACAAGTGAGAATTCTTGCCACCTTGTCTCTAAAAAAAAAAAGCACATCTGGTGACGCGAAGTTTTCGTCGTACTTGTTTTCACGGTGGAAATCTTAATTAGGTCACTGTCTCTGTAGGCATGCTCTTTACAATGGCATGGGGCTGGATGCACTGAGAAAAAGGTCTGAGTGCCTGGTATTCCTCTCTATTCTTCTGTCTTATTCAGGGCACCGACTTCATATGACAGTTAGAGGTTGCAAGTTCGAATCCCGCTGTCATCTGACACAAGAAAACGCCATTCTGTCCGCTGATCTGAATGGGTTATCGTTCTTGTGGCATGGTAAACCGGATCATCCCCAAAGTCTCCTCAGATGAATAAATATCCGTCCGTGGTCGCCAGATCAACTGCAGTGGATGTGAATAATCTGAGCGGAGCTTGGCGCAGACGAAAAAGAAAAGTAGACAAAAAGAGGATACAGATCTCATTTTAAAAAAAAAAAGGTGGGTAACAACAACAAACAACAAAAATGATAATAAGAGGTGCGGTGGGTGGGTGGGGGGTGGGGGAGGAGTTGGGGTGGGGAGGGGGGAGCTCACTGCTCACTGCTCAATACCAGAAAACGGGGTTCATTCACTGTGAACACGCGGGTACGCCACCATTAGTTCTTGAACATTTGTTGACACGACTGTCGCTGTTGGTTGGTTTTTGGTGTGTGTGTGTGTGTGTGTGTGTGTGTAGGGGGGTGGGTAGGTAGGATCAGAAGAAGTTTCATTAATTCGAAATTCCCTTCCTCATTCAATCCCCGCCCAACAACAAACAAGCGACAGACACAAACCTAAACGAAACAAAACAACAACAACAAGCGACAGGCACAAACCTACACAAAAAAAACAACAAAAACAAGCGACAGACAGACACAACCTAAACGAAACAAAACAACAACAACAAGCGACAGACACAAACCTACACAAAAAAAAAACAAATAAACAAGCGACAGACACAAACCTAAACAAAAAACAAAACACAAACCTAAACAAAAAATAAACAAGCGACAGACACAAACCTAAACAAAAAAAAAAAAAACAACAACAAGCGACAGGCACAAACCTACACAAAACAAAACAACAATAAACAAGCGACAGACACAAAACAAACAAAAACCTAAACAAAAAACAAAAAAACAATAAACAAGCGACGGACACAAACCTACACAAAACAAAACAACAATAAACAAGCGACAGACACAAACCAAAAAAAAAAAAACAAAAACAACAACAACAAAGCGACAGACACAAACCTACACAAAACAAAAAACAAAACAAAAAACAAGCGACAGACACAAACCTAAGCAAAACAAAACAACAACAAAGGTAAATACATTTCAAACTTAATGTTTACAGAGCATGAGTGTGTGAGTTTCTGTGTGGCATGAATCCAGGCATACTTTAAAGCATTTACTCACAATGCATCTCTTTGTTGTTGTTGTTGTTGTTGTTGCTTAGATTTTGTGGTTTGAAGAATGACTCATGGAGACTTCGAACTGCTACAGGAAGAAACTCGCTCGAGAGAAACCAGCTGAGCTGTTGCACTTCTCTTCATCACACATTGTCTTTCTTCCCACATGTCCAGTCAAAGATAAATAAATAAATAAAACAAACAAACAACAGATGAACAAACAGATAAACAAACAAATACAGGAATAAACAACAAATAAATAAATGAATGAATGTCAAAATGAGTAAATAAATCATGAATGAATAAATAAATAAAATAAAATAAATAAATATATATATAGATAAACGAATAAGCAAATAAATGAATATGTGGATGAATGAATGAATGATGAAAATGAATGCATGTTGAATAAATAAATAAATAAATAGAGATATAAATAAATGAATAATTAAATAGATAGATAGATAGATCGATAGATAGATCGATAGATAATATATAAATGGATGAATAAGTAAATAAATAAGTAAAATAAATGAATGAATGAATGAATGAATCAATAAATAAAAAGATAAATAGATAATGAATCAAAAAACAAATAGATAAATAAATAGATAAGTAAATGAGAAAATGAATAAATAAACACATAAATAGTTAAAAGACACTCACCTCGATGTCTACCCTCTCAAACGTGAAAGGAGGAGGAGGCATCCAGTATAGTCGGAAGAAACAGCCCCCACTCACTGTCGGAACAGAGAGAGAGTGAGAGAGAGAGAGAGAGAGAGAGAGAGAGAGAGAGAGAGAGAGAGAGATGTTCATATTTAAATGACTCAATCATGTAACAGGCCATAGCCCGCAATGGAGGCAAGTGAAGATTTCTGAAGTACTGTTATTACGTACCAAATCTTTGCATCACGGAACAAACTGCAAATTTGAGTAAATATTCTCAAGAATAAACAACTTAGTTTTGTGAGTGAACATTCACGAAATGCTGTTCTCATGTACCAAAGCATGTCATTGCAGAGGATACTACGTACTAGAGTACACCTAAACGATAAACAAGTAGGGCGAGTCTTGTCCCCATGGTGAAAGAAATGCACGTCCACAACTCCAAACGAATGGTGCTTACAGACACCGAATCGCCTGGCAGAAATGAAAATGATCGGATATCCTCCGTGGATATGGATACGAAACGCCCACTGGCTTCCAGCCGAACAAAGAGTCAAATACACATTTCCTGTCTGTGCTTCAGCATTATTTCTGCAGCTGCACGTTAGAATCTCTCTGTAACTTTTGAAATGTTTACGTTCAATTTCGACGAGGTGACAGCCCTGATATGGACTTTGCAGTGGGCTGGACTAGAAGCAACATGAATGCAGTTAAATTTCTCTGCTGTTTTGTTCTCAGCATTCCACAATTCCGTCGAGAGAAACATGGTAGACGAGCATTCAGTCCTGAAGAATTACCATGGAACTCCTTGTCTTTCGCTGTCTCTCACAGTCCATCACGCATCTTGAAACAAACAAAACAAACAAACAAAAACAAACAGACAGACAAACAAAACAAACAAACGCGTAATTCGAACAGTCTTTTTGGCTGCATGCTATTCATTCTGTGTTTCTGTCTTTTTTTCTGACCTGCTGCTTTTGGCTGTAAGTGCTGAGGTTATTGACATTGGGTTGGGGGTGGTGGGGATGGGTGTGAGGAGGAATAGACAGACGAATGCGCACTCTGCTGTGTATCATATTAAACAAACAGTACGTGTGATGTGATGTTTGAACAGACAGCTATTTTTACTTCCCCTGGCGGGAAAAGAAAACCTGGATTTTATTTTCACTCATGAACTGACATACTCACGAAGTCCAAACTGAGAAGCAGAGGAAAAGAAGAAAAGTCTTTCTACAGACTCTGTTATTTTCTCTCATGTTACAGTAAACACACAAGGGATTTTTTTTTTTTTTTTTGGGGGGGGGGGGGGGGGGGGGGGAGGAGCTATATTATTTGCCAGACCCTAACCCTAACCTTAGCCTAAATCAACCTTAACATAATACCAACCCTAATCTAAAACTAACTTTATGATAACCTGAACAACGGACAGGCAGAGTAGCTCTTGCTCCCATAAATTTTAAATGTAATTAATAGCGAACCCGCAAGAAAACGTAGACACACGAATCAACGTGTCAACGCCCATCTTGCGCTAAAGTGAATGAAGATAAGTGATTGCTCGTTCCTTTTCGTTGTCCTGAGTGTTTTGCATCTTGCCTGAAGAAGACCTAAGAGGTCGAAACGCGTCGTGTTTTGTCTTGTGATTCGTTTGTCTACGTTTTCTCGGCGGTTCGCTATTAATTACATTTAATTTTTGTTCAGATTTCCACCTGCAGTGGCCTCACTTTGCAACTAGATCTTGCTCCCATGATAAAATACATACACGCCCATAACTCCAAACAAATGCTGCGTACGACACCGAATCGCCTGGCAGAAATGACAGCCCAGAGCACACAGAACAAACAAGAAGACATCCCACCAAAAGAACGTTCCAAGCTTACCCAAATACCCTGCACATGACACATCTGCACAGCAACAACTACTGGAGAAATGAAACAAACACAAATTTAACATGTCATTCAAGACTGGCACAGTCTTTTCGATCTTGGATATAGTCAAGCACTCGGACGAACAGTAACGAATACAGATAACTCTAGATGCCCCGTTTAAGATTTCCTTTTGTAACAACCTTTGTGATGATTTGTATTTTTTTTAGGGGGGAGAGTGGGGGGGGGGGGGGGGGGGGGGGGGGGGGGGGGGGGGGGGGGTGAAAACACAGGGAGAAGGGGGCGGCGATAGAATTTGATGTCAAGAGTACAGAGGGTTGAGATGGGAATTGACAGGGTCCAGATTAGAGGCCCCCCCCAGCTGAAGCATCTGAAGGTATACTGACATGACACTGAAGCTCCATGGGAAAAACACCCAAATACTCTTTT
Organism: Conus betulinus; assembly: GCA_016801955.1. Classification (NCBI taxonomy): domain Eukaryota; kingdom Metazoa; phylum Mollusca; class Gastropoda; order Neogastropoda; family Conidae; genus Conus; species Conus betulinus. Next base: position 786,471 of record JADBJO010000069.1, read on the forward strand.
TGATCCGACATGCTTATGAGGAAAAAATAATAAAAGAAAAAAAAGTGGGTGATCGGGGGTGGGGAGAGAGAGAGGGAGGGATGGGGAAGTGTGGAAGGCAAGGCAACAACAGCAACAATAATTATAACAATTATTCTTATCATTTTCATCATCATCATCATCATCATCATCATCATCATCAGTAGTAGTAGTAGTAGTAGTAGTAGTAGCAGTAGTAGTAGTAGTAGCAGTAGTATAGTAGTAGTAGTGGTGGTGGTGGTGGTGGTGGTGGTGGTGGTGGTGGTATAGCACTATGTCTTTGAAGACTTACCAGATCGAAGAGAAACTGGTGAGGTCAAGAACCTTCTGTCATTCGAAGAAATTACATTATCAGTAGAAATTACAATGTGCATACTTAGCCGTGAAGAGAGAGAGAGAGAGAGAGAGAGAGAGAGAGAGAGAGAGAGAGAGAGAGAGAGGGGGGGGGGGGGGGCCAAGAAGAAGGGACGATGGGATCGGCATTTTCATTTCTACAGGGTAAGTCCGAAAAGTTACCGGATTTTCATCGCTTTCCCCCACCTCCCCACCCCCTCCACTTCCCTGCACACACAAACACACACACACACAAACAACACACACACACACACACACCTACACACACCCACACACCCACGCGCACACACGGAGAGAGTGTGCGCGCGCACAGAGAGAGAGAGAGAGAGAGAGAGAGAGAGAGAGAGAGAGAGAGAGAGAGAGAGAGAGAGAACGAACGAACGAACGAATCTTTTTTAATGAGGAATAAGAATAAGCACAATACTGGCTTTTTACATCTTGCCCTCGATCAAGCAAAAAAAAAAATGACAATATGTGACTTGAAAATCATCGAACCATCTAAATAGTGAAAAGAATATTAGCCTGAAATACAAAAGGCAAACCAAAAATATGACAGTCAACCTTACACACACACACACCACACACACACACACAGAGAGAGAGAGAGAGAGAGAGAGAGAGAGAGAGGAGAGAGAGAGAGAGAGATACAGAGACATAGACAGAGACAGTCAGACAGAGAGAGAGAGAGAGGAGAGAGAGAGAGAGGGAGAGAGAGAGAGAGAGAGATACAGAGACAGACAGAGAGACAGAGACAGTCAGACAGAGACAGAGAGAGAGAGAGAGAGGAGGGGAGAGAGAGAGAGAGAGAGAGAGATGCTCCGTGCAGCCATCACCGATATCAGGAAATCTGGAAGGGAAGGGTGTCCTGATTTAAAAGGATGCTTACGTGGCATTAATTGGCGCCATATCCGCTCATGCTGTGGCGCACATGCATGCATTCACACGTACGTGTTCACACACACACACACACACGCGCGCGCGCGCGCACCCACATATACATACACACACATATACACGCGCGCGCGCGCGCTCACACACGCAGGCGCACACACAAACACGCACACAAACAGAGAGTTAGAGAGAGAGACAGAGACAGAAAGACAGAGAGAGACAGAGACAGAGAGAGAGCGAGAGAGAGAGAGAGAGAGAGAGAGAGAGAGAGGAGAGAGTCCTTGACGTTCGGTGCGGGAAATCTGGCTGGGGACATTGTCCTGATTTGAAAGCGTACGTTCCTGGTCTTCAATGGCGCGACATCCGCTCATTTTGTACCGCAGGCACGCTCATTCTCTTACGCACAAAACGCATGCACGCGCGCGCGCGCTCGCGCGCGCGCGCGCGCGCACACACACAAACACACACACACACACACACACATATACTCGTGCGCGCGCGCACATACACACAAACACACTGTCTCTCTGTCTCACACACGCACGCACACACACACACACACACACACACACACACACACACACACTGTCTATCTCTCTCTCTTTGTATCTCTCTCATACACACACACACACACACACACACACACACACACACACACATACACACTCTCTTTTTTCCTTCCCTCACACACACACATACACACACACACACACACACACACACACACACACACACACACACACACAGACAGACAGACAGACAGACAGACAGACAGACAGACAGACAGACACACACACACACACACACACACACACACACACACACACACACACACACACAAACGCGCGCGCTTGCGCTTGGGCAACACCGTATAGATACATATCGAAACACAGGGATACATATCGAAACACAGGGAACACTGGAAAAGGAAAGAAAACTAGTTGGAAATTTGTATGATTTGGGTAAACCGGACATGAGGAAAGTGATACCTGTGCCTAGGCCTGAGACTGGATGGTCCTCTTTACGTCAGGCAGGTAACCCAGCACTTTCGTCTTGCGATGATCTTCTGACATCAGACAGGTGTAGCCCAGACATGCGCAAGAGTAATCTACTCCATTTTGGAGACACCTAGTCTGGTGTGGGGGAAACAAGTCCATTTTGGAGGAATCTTGTATATTTGGGGGAAATCTAGTCCAGTCCAGCTTGGGTGAATCTCGTCCAGTTTGGGAAATCAAGTCCAGTTTTGGGGAATCAAGTCCGTTTGAAGGGAATCAAGTCCGTTTGGGGCAATCTAGTCCATTTTAGATGTATCTAGTCCAGTTTCGGGGGATCTAGTCCAGTTTGGGAGTTTCTAGTCCAGTTTGGGGACTCTAGTCCATTTTGGAGGAAACTAGTCCAATTTTGGGGAATCTAGTCCATTTTGAGAGTTTTTAGTCCAGTCTGAGGAATCCAGTCCAGTTTGGGAATCTAGTCCATTTTGGGAGAATCAAGTCCAGTTTGGGGAATCTAGTCCATTTGGGGGAATCAAGTCCAGTTTTGGAGAATCAAGTCTAGTTTGGGGAATCTACTCCAGTTTTGGGGAATCAAGTCCAGTTTGGAAGAACCTAGTCCAGTTTGGGAATGTAGTCTAATTTGGGGAAATCTAGTCCAGTTTTGGGGAATCTAATCATTTTGGGGGAACCTAGCATAGTTTTGGCGAATCTAGTCCATTTTGGGGGAATCTAGTCCAGTATGCCATGGGTTCGCCAGTATCTCCAATGGTAGCCAACCTGTACA
>JADBJO010000069.1:794509-802009 GCA_016801955.1 Conus betulinus
TGTGTGTGTGTGTGTGTGTGTGTGTGAGAGAAGGACAGAGAGAGAGAGTCTACTTGTGAATGTGAGAATGCGTCCGTGTGTGTGTGTGTGTGTGTGTGTGTGTGTGTGTGTGTGTGTGTGTGTGTGTGTGTGTGTGTGTGTGTGAGAGAGAGAGAGAGAGAGAGAGAGAGAGAGAGAGAGAGAGCGTGTGTGCATGTGTGTGTGTGTGTGTGTGTGCACTTTTCAAGCAGAAATCCGGCCTATAAAATATCCGAAAATCGCCTTCAGGCTCAGCGAAATTTTGTGCCCGTTCAGCTCAGGTCTTATATATACCAAAAAAAAAAAAAAAAAAAATCCCCTCCGGCTTTTCCGGCTCTAGAAGTGCTACTTTACAGGCTCAGTCCGGACATCCTGTGTATAAAAATCTACAGATTGGCTTTGAGTGGAACCGCTTTCAACATGATCCTGTGAACGACCCCGTTTTTTTTCACAGTTCTGTGACAATTTCCTCCCATCAACAAAAGGAAAAGTAGCTGGCAGAATTAAAACAAAATTCTGAAGGTATTTACGACTCTTTGCCGGCAGTTTTTGAAGGTCACTTTTTCTCATTTCAAAAGGTCAAAGTCAACACATTTTTTTTTTCTCCCTCACATTTTGGTTCCACATCCATTTTGCGCCCAATTTGAGGAGACAAATGATTGTTCGTTTCTCGTTTTCATTGTCTTGAATGCTAGTTTGTCTTGCCTCGAGAAGGCCAAAAGGTCAAAACGCGTCGCGCTTTGTCTTGTTACTCTTTTGTCTCTTTCATTTGGCAGTACAGTGATTTCTCTTTTCAATTTGTTTTTGACACTTTTTTTTTTAAAAGAGGGGAATGGGTGGGAGCATCTTCCAGGTTTACTCTCTGAAGCAGACGCAGTGTAAGGCTCATGTGGACTCACCTTAACATTGTTTCATTTGCCTCACGTTCATTCGACGGCGGTGTTTGCCTTTTTTTGAGCTTCTGTAAGAGCAACATTTTCATAGGAAACCATGTGTCTTCGCGCCAACTGGGTGGGGAAGAGGTAAGGATGGAGATGGAAAATAACCCCGGTTTTTGTTTCCCGTTGTGTCGTCTGTTCTGCATATACACAATGATGATACACTACACCGTTTCTGAAAGGCCCTCACATTTGAATTGAAAAATTATGTGCGTTAAATAACGCACAGCGTGATGCTTCTGTGCCGCAGTGTTGAACTTTTTTTTTTTTTTGCTGTCATTTACGCATATTTGGGAACACTGGAAGCGATGCTCATTCGGACTGGGTCTACGCGGATTTCCGCATCATAAGAACAATCTTTCCTATCGCTCTTTCTGCTCTGTGCGCTCTGTTGTTGGCTGTGTCGGCGACAGGTAAGGCGTTGACAGTGTCAGAAAATGTGGGCAGTGAGACCAGGCATTTCAACACCCCGAGAACAGCGTGAAAGAGAAGGGGGAAGAGGTCCGGGGTCTTGGTGAGTGCAATGATAAAGGAATGAAGGACAAATTTGGATGAAGAAGATGGAACACATTCTCGCCCTCCCCCCCCCCCCCCCCCCCCTCATCCACTGTCCCTTTCCGCCTTCCTCTCCCGCTTTGATAAACATTCAGTACAGACCCCCACCCCCACCCCCATCTCCCACTCCACCTAGAGTCCCTCGCTCCCTTTCCCTACCTATAAGTCCCGGCATGGAAAACGTTCAGAATAGGTTTTCAAGCCTGTAGGAAAAGAGAAAACCCAAGCTGAAAACCAGTTTCATCAAGTTTTTCGGTCTGGACACTTATGTAGCCTGGTACTTCTCGCGCGCGCGCGCGTGCGTGTGCGTGTGTGTATGTGTGTGTGTGTGTGTGTGTGTGTGTGTGTGTGTGTGTGTGTGTGTGTGTGTGTGTGTGTGTGTGTGTGTGTGTGTGTGTGTGTGTGTGTGTGTGAGTGTTAGAGAGAGAAAATTATGCTGTACAGTTACGTGTATACTATGTATGGGTAGCTGTCCCTCTTTAGAAACAGGGATAATACACGCAGCGGAGAAAAGTGGACGGAGAGAGAGAGAGAGAGAGAGAGAGAGAGAGAGAGAGAGAGAGAGAGAGAGAGAGAGAGAGAGAGAGAGAGAGAGAGAGAGTTTAAATGACTGTGTGCGTTAGGTGAAAATGTTCATTCGCACAGAGAGAGAGAGAGAGAGAGAGAGAGAGAGAGAGAGAGAGAGAGAGAGAGAGGAGAGAGAGAGAGAGAGAGAGAGAGAGAGAGAATGTATAAATGACTATGTACGTGAGATGTCAGTGTTCATACCCATAGGCATAAAAAGCTAACAGGCTGAATGAATGGATTCATGACGGATTAATGCATGGGCAAGTGTGTGTATATAAATCTGATGTGTGTGTGTGTGTGTGTGTGTGTGTGTGTGTGTGTGTGTGTGTGTGTGTGTGTGTGTATGTGCGCGCGCGCACGCGCACCAGCATACAAACTTGCCTATGTGCCTGCGGGCGAGCACCTGCTCGTGCACAATTGAGGTCAGTCTCCGCAGTAGCGTTGCATAACATGCTAATGGCCTGACAGGCTATAATTTTCACTCTCGTCTTTTCGCTGGTTTGTCTGCCGGTTAGCAAAATTCAGGGGAGAGGAGGGAGGGGATGAACCAATATGAATATAACTTTGTAGAAAGATGGAGCATGGTACAAAGACAAAGCCATGACATTTTTGTATGGATCCTTGACCCGGATCCGGATCAAGGGGCCGACTGCAATCCCTTTCAATCTTGTCTGAGGTCCGCGCTCTCCTGAATGCCTTTCTGTCGCGAAGATAAATCGGGTGGAAGGACGGGCGGGGGGCAGGGTGGGGTGGGGTGGGGGGGGTGGAGAGAGGAGGGACTGGCCGGGTGAGGAGGGCGAGGGGGTGGCAAACCGCAAACACTCACCGTTTTATTGAAATAAGTCCAGGGGGGAAGACTGCGAGGAGGAGCAGTTGAGGGCCTGGTCACCACCACCCATCACCGCCATGGCCGCAACGTCTGAGCGCCAACACGAAGCTGAGAGCGACGGACGTGGACGTGTTGGTGACGTCACGCACGTTCCAGTACAGCCGTACCAAGGACTTGGGGTCGGAGGACAGGAAGCTGACCGTGGTGTACGTGCAGCTGGCAGTCGGCTTGGTCACGGTCAGGCCGGCGGCCGCTGGGGGCAGGTCCTCTGCCGGCACTGAGGGGTGACCCGCTTCGTCTGAAAACCCCACCCCCACCCACCCGACCATAGGTCCTCATCCTTATCGAGGAGCAAAGGCTTCCGAGGGTGTGATGAGTGTACACCCCGAACAGTTCTACCAGCGACGAACAATCGCACGGTAGTTTACGGACTTTACGTGTGTGTGTGTGTGTGTGTGTGTGTGTGTGTGTGTGTGTGTGTGTGTGTGTGATCCCATCTTCTGTGCCACTCGGTGGCACCGCACTCACGCCGCTCATTCCGACACCCTGTCCACAGCCACAGCCCAGCCCGTCCCGCCGCAGCCCCGGCACCGGCAATCCACAGGGAGTCGTCAAGAAGCAACCTATCCGGAGGAGGAGACACTGCAGCGCTGCACTTCTGTAGTGTTCAGTGGCGTCTGTTCTGATCCAACATACGCAGGACACCCCCTACTAAGCCCCCTACTGACGACAATAATTGCTTAGTCGCGAAGCCGACGTGAGTGAGCTCTCCCTCCGGAGAGCGCCATCATGTCCATCGAACGACAGCCCCCATGAACTTGCCGATACCGGTGACCCCGACGAAACCAAACCAAGCCCATAGACATGGAGAGGACATCGAAACCGGGATCACCATGTGAGCAGGCATGAAGGGCCACAGAATTTGAGACTTTTTTTTTTTTTCTTACTGCTGATCGATGAGAATGAGGATGATGAAGATGATGTACTGATTTAATTTCTATTCTGGTCTGAGACTGCATGACAGGGCTGTACTCTACGCTTACTTTCATGATACATCCCGGCGTCAACCAGGCCCGAGAGATACAAACACCTGCAGTGTTGGTCAGGAAATTTGAGCAACACTCTCAGAAACGCGTCCATTTAGTGGATGAAACTCGACTGTGTGGTCCCAGTCTTCCCAACTGAGCCCGTAGCAAACTCAACTCTGGGTAGCAGGCGGTCGGGGCGGAAAAAAATCCCACATGGCTCTGATGGGAATCGAACCACGAACTCCCAGCCTGGAGTCTGTAGTTTACACACTGTGGCCGACCGTGCAATCGGTGTAACGTTCCGTGATGTGTCCTGGCCCGATATCACTCTCAGGTGCGGTGAAAAAAACGGCACGTGCTCAAACTTTTCCCAAGGGAGTCAATCCAGTTTCACCCCCCACCCCCCTTTGTACCAGAATTACTCCCCTTCTAAATTTCGTGGTCTAAACGACAAAATGTGTTGAAGAAGGGACATTGTGCCTGAAGTGGAAGATGGTATGGTTGGAATGGGAGGTGGGTTGGGGGATGGAGGGTGTTGGTGATTCTTGATCTGAGCCGGTACCCCCATCCTGTTCCACAACCACTTTACGGCGAGTGATTTTGGATCCGTGGTCCAGAATCAGCCCCATGAAGTGAAGATAGGCAGGTGCCCCATCTCCAGCTCCCCCCTCCCCGCCCCCCCCCCCCCCCCCCCCCCCCCCCTCACGCCGGCTCCGCGACTAAGCCATCATTGTCATCAGTATGGGGCTTAGCAGGTGGTGTCCTGCGGTGTCTGATCAGACCAGGCGCCACTGAACACCACAGAAATGACTCGGCAGCAGTGCCTCTTGACGGCTGAACATTGACTGCTCCCTGCGGATTGCCGGTGCCGGGACTGCGGCGGGCCGGGCCTGAACGGGCCGGGCTGCAGCTGTGGACGGGGGTCGGAAAGAGCGGCGTGAGCAGGTGCAATGCCACAGAGGTGGCGCAGAAGATGGAAACAGACTGCTAAAAGAAAAAAAGAAAAAAAGAAAAAAATGTATATATATCGCTCCCTGTGGCATAGGGCGCGTGAGTTTGGGGCCACCTGCCTAAGTTCACTGTATGACGTGGTTCTGGCCGCGCGCCCCAACCACTAACCTGAAAGTAGTTTTGGAACAGGATGGAGGATGTTTGTGGCTGGGGGTCAGAAATCAGTTTCCCCCTATAATTCAGCTGAAATATGCTTTCATTGGCGTGAAACTGCCCAAATGTGTAGTTATTGGAATGCTGGAGACGATCACAGCTACTGGTAGAGTTTGCTATGCTGTTCTGCATTATTTAGTTTTGTGCTTAGCAAAACCTTCTGGGCCTCCTTGGGCTCGTTATTTGTCTTTTATTCTTTTCCAAATCTTTGTTGGAAGCCCTCAGGTAACAGGCTTATCTTTCTCTTGATGTAGTATCTGGATAACATTATTTTCCTTCAGCTGTTCTCTGAGTGAACCCCTTGAGCGCCATTGAGTCAATGACAGTGGAGACCCCCGAGGTTTTTTTTTTTTTTTTTTTAATGCGTGAGAGTGTGGCAGAACACGCGCCCATACCCTTGGTTGAAAATAAGTTTAGTTACCCCACTCCATGACAGATGCTTCGAGACTTCTGAAGAAGAGTCATTTTGGACCAGGAAGGAAGGTCAGTCTGGATTGACTCTTCGGGGAATGAGTTTGGGTATGCGCCCTTGCATACTGGCCGGGGAGTGATTCTGGGCGTGGAGTGATTTGGGGACGTGACTCCGGTACATGTATTTCACTGTCTCAAACAAATGGGATGTAGAGGTAGGACTGTAGCATTCTAAGTTCCCAGTACTTTGAATGTGATTAAGTGGAAGCTGTGGGCAATCGGTTGCAAAAGTCGATTGCAATATTCGATTCGCACGCGCACGCACGAACACACACGAACACACACACACACACACACACACACACACACACACACACACACACACAACACGCGCGCGCGCGCGCGCGCGCGCTCGTAACACTTCTTTACATGGGACAAGTCACAAACACATAAAACGAAAAGCCTAGCAGCATTAAACACACACGCAGAGAGAGAGAGAGAGAGAGAGAGAGAGAGAGAGAGAGAGAGAGAGAGAGAGAGAGAGAGAGACAGAGACAGAGAGAGTCAGAGACAGAGAGACAGAGAGAGACAGAGAGAGAGAGAGAGAGAGAGAGAGAGAGAGAGAGAGAGAGAGAGACAGACAGACAGACAGACAGACAGACAGACAGAGAGACAGAGACACAGAGACAGAGAGAGACGGACAGACAGACAGACGGACAGACAGGCAGACAGAGAGACAGACGTACGGACAGACAGGCAGACAGACACAGGCAGACAGACTTACAGGTCTCCTGCACAAACGCCTGGTGCAGGAAGTCACAGCTGCTGCGACACACAGATGACTCCTATGAAACAGAGGAACCACCATCTCGTCAGAAACTAGTTCACCGCTCTGTTCTACCCTGCATGGAACCGTACACTGACACTGTCATCAATGATAAGTTAAGTTTTGATGCAGGGTTTTTCTTGCCCTCTCTTCTGTTACTCTGGTGATTTTGCCATTGCATATTATCATAAATAATAACTAGAATGACACGCAGGAGACCTTCGTTAAAGTCGAACGGATCCTCGACCTCCCTTTGGATATGTCGTCGTCAAGGGAAGTAATAGCATTTACGTACCGAAAGAGTCTTTTCTCATTTCCTTTTCTTTCTTTTCTTTTTTTTTTTCCGATAAGACGTAGAATATACAAAAAATGTGAAAGTTTTTATGAGCAGAAAGTTTTAACATTCTGTGTAAGTATATTACCTCATCAGTAATCAATAGTTCATGAACTAACTTCAGAGTGGTCATGTTTACTCAAAAATTTGTGAAAATTTTTGCTGAACAGATCCTTGATCCACTTCAGAATCCGGACCCGCATCAACATTTACCAGATTCATCTGTGAGTCTCATTTCGTCTTTCCACCAAAGTTTCATTAGTTTTTGTGTGCGCATTTCGCTTATACACACACACACACACACACGCACACGAACAAAACAGATTGCAGGTGAAAAACATACCCCCTTAGCGGTGGTAATTATTCCAGAGTTTGTTTACCATACGACGATCATCGTTTATGCCGAGGTGGACGTGTTTTCAGCGACGGTGCTCGGTATAGCTTACACTCTCGCTTCGTTTCGTTTGAAGACATTCAGACACAAGACCAACCACTTTCCTGTTCTTTTCTTGTGTGTTGCACCCAGTCTAGAGACCCAATCGAGCTAACAGGTTTCTGTGCTTACCACTCCACCACATCCACTACTACTACTACTACTACTACTACTACTGCTGCTGCTACTACTACAACCACTACTACTATCATCATCATTATCATTATTATCATAATAATCATCATTATTATTACTAGATTTTTTTTCATAAATACATTTGTTGTTGTTGACATCATCATCATCATCATTATTATCATTATCATCATCAGTATTATCATCAGTATTATTGTTGTTGTTACTACTATTATAATACATTTGTTGTTGTTGTTGATATCAT
>JADBJO010000069.1:804509-807009 GCA_016801955.1 Conus betulinus
GCGGACGCCACACGCACACGCAAACACACACTGTTGGGTCATTATCATACCTGACCTTTCACCTCGCATTATGCGCGTGCGCACTCTGCGTGAATGCTACTGTTAAAAAAAAAAAAACAATTAATCAAGTCATTGTGAGATCAATACACAATAAAACTTTGGCAACAGATTTTAACAGTAAAACAATAAATGCTTTAAAACTATCTTAGGTATCTGCCCATGAACTTGGGGTATTCAACCCAGTTGGCATTCGTGTTCTCTTATTCATCGTCGCTGTACGCGAGAAGCCTACTCGTATGTCGTTTCACAAAAGCTCATACTTCTAAAAAAAAAAAATGTTCCACATTCAGCCAATTTATAAGCGGTCACATTCTCTTCAACTTTGCGTGTGCAAATCAATCTTTAAATTCTCCGCACATTTGAAGTAATGAATATTCTGTGTGATCGAATCTATGAATGAATCGATATCAGTTAATCGATTGCTGTTTCGTAAGGGAAGTAAACCTTGCATGGGTTATTTACTCCCGATCAGGGGAAAGCGATTTTGAATGGACAAAACGCGAGCGATATTGGCAGGGGGAGATAATCCGAATAGAACACTACTCTAATCTGCCAACTATGTGCTCGCAATATAGCGGACAGGTGCGTCCAATGTTTGAAATTACGCTGCCCAGCACTCGTCAAGCCCCGAAACTTGTTACGTCTGCACGTTTCTTTATAAACACCCAGAGGGGGGGGGGAGGGGGGGGGGGGGGGGGGGGGGGGGGGGGGCTGTGGAAGGGGAGGGGAGGGGAAGGGAGTGAGGCTGTTTCTGTTGACAGGGAGAAGGGTGAGGGCGGGTCACTGGCGCCTTCAGACAAGTTTTGTGTCTGACAGATGGGGGCAACCCGGCAAAACAGCTCGTCTAGAAGACGGGAAGATCATTGACTAAAACTTACGCAAGCTCCAAAGGTCAGTGGACCACCAGTGGGGAAGAGTAAGCGTACTCCGACCCAAAGACTGTATGCCTACGGCGTAGGGCGAACTATCTTTGCTTCGACACAGAAACCCAGAACACCGAAGAGGAAAGTGCTGGGAGGCACGGCGCACTCCACCCAAGCACAGTGCAAAAAAACAACCAACACACGGTGCAACACACACCAACACGCGGTGCAACACAACAACACGCGGTGCAACGCAACCAACACACGGTGCAACGCAACCAACACACGGTACAACGCAAACCAATACACGGGTGCAACACGATCAACACACGGTGCAACACGACCAACACAACGCAACCAACACACGTTGCAACGCAACCAACACACGGTGCAACGCAACCAACACATGGTGCAACGCAACCAACACGGTGCAACACAACCAACACAACGCAACCAACACACGGTGCAACACAACCAACACAACGCAACCAACACACGTTGCAACGCAACCAACACACGATGCAACACAACCAACACACGGTACAACGCAACGAACACACGGTGCAACACAACCAACACTCGGTGCAACACAACCAACACACGGTGCAACGCAACCAACACACGGTGCAACACAACCAACACACGGTGCAACGCAACCAACACACGGTGCAACACAACCAACACACGGTGCAACGCAACCAACACACGATGCAACACAACCAACATACGGTGCAACACAACCAACACACGGTGCAACGCAACCAACACACGGTGCAACGCAACCAACACACGGTGCAACGCAACCAACACACGGTGCAACACAACCAACACACGGGTGCACCACAACCAACACACGGTGCACCACAACCAAACAGACGGTGCAACACAACCAACAGCCAGTATGACAGTGGAGGTGTCCACGCTTCTCAAGGAGCAGGAGCTGGGTCATGACTGCACGTCTGTTACTTGCCATCCCAGTCACCGTCCCACCACCCAGTTCTGATTCCTCTCCACTCCTAACCACATCCCCTCTTAAAGCCGTTCTTAACTAACCGATCCTTTGATTCGCGAAGTGTTCGGTGGACACAGTATTGCGTACGAAAGGAATGGCGGCGAACTAGTTCGGAAACAACAGTTTGGAGGAACAGAACTTCTGGCTCTTAACCACTGCTTAATGATATGCATACATCATCAGCTAGCCCCCGCTTAATGATATGCATACGACCCTTTCAGGCCAACAAAATGGCTGCCTACGACAGCGATGTCGAAGATTTTGCTACATTTCTTGTAGTAAACGGACTGTTCGAGGACTTGCAGAAAGACCAGTTGGGGAGAAAATGAAAGGCAACGTTGCCCTCTGCTCTTCAGCGACATGAGTACAGCACCTATCATTCCCTTGCGCAAGATTTAGCGGATTTGTGTCCAAATTATTTACACTGATCGGCGTAGTATCAGCCATTTCTAGCAGCCATTTTGCTGCAATAGAAAGACAGAATGAATCGTCGTCGTCGCAAAAGAGTTCGACCAATCAAATCGGAGAAAAATACGAGTTCCCAGAACACGGCTTGAGAACCAAT
>JADBJO010000069.1:814509-829509 GCA_016801955.1 Conus betulinus
ATGGCTGGCTTATGCTCACATGACGGATGAGTGCCCAAGGCAAGAGAGAAGAGTGGGTGAGATCTGTGACGCATCTGTTCTTTTACTGAACTAAGCTCCCTGATGTTGTTAAATCGACCGTTGTTTTTGTTTTTGTTTTGTTTTTTGTTTTGTTTTGTTTTAAATCATCCACCGATCCGGATTGCACGTTTTTCTGTGATGTCATCTTTTGCATGGTGAGCGTGGGATCGGCCTTCTGTTTTAAAAGCCAAGTTTTATTGCCGATCGTTTGTTCAGTTTATTACACAGACGGACGTTCTAACAGCTTGATTGGCTTTCATGGCACATATCAGATCTCTAGTGAGTAGTTTTTGAACAACCTTGCAATTTGTGTCTACAGCGACACTGGGCCATTATATGTGTCTGTCCGTCTACCTGTCTTATCTTGGCTTTTTTTTCTTTTTTGGTGCCTGGCTGTCTGCTCTCAAAACATATTTATGTAAAAGTAGTCAACGTAAGGAAAAAGAAAAAGTAAATTTGTTTCCTTTGATTTTTAATATTCTAAAGGAACAGAAACAATGAATGAGAGGAAAATCAAGAAAACAGTCTTACATTACCCTGTTCTATTCCTTGTATTTATTTTTGCAATCCAATCCTTTCGTTTTCATTTCTTTGTTCTTCACTTCAAAATCTTGGCACATGAAATGTTTTTGATATAAATTGTATGTGCGAGTGTACACGTGCGTGTGCACGCACAAGCACATGTTTGTGGTGTGCGGGGGGGGTGGGGGGGGGGGGGGTGCAAAAATCTATGTCTGTCCCCCTTTTTGTTTTTCTAATCAATTTTTGTTTTCAATCTGTTGTTAGTCTGCACGTATATCTCTCTCTCTCTCTCTCTCTCTCTCTCTCTCTCTCTCTCTCTCTCTCTCTCTCTCTCTATATATATATATATATATATATATATATATATATATATATATATATATATATATATATATATATATATATATATATAGCGGTGCCATTCAAGGATGCAAGGGAGATTAACACAAAAATGTGTGTGTGTGTGTGTGTGTGTGTGTGTGTGTGTGTGTGTGTGTGTGTGTGTGTGTGTGTAGTGAGAGAGAGAGAGAGAGAGAGAGAGAGAGAGAGAGAGAGAGAGAGAGAGAGAGAGAGAGAGGGTTAAAATTACCCCATTAAAATCTAGAAATTCACTGTAGCTTGTAACAGTTGCGTTGTATCTCCACAACGATTTCTTTACAAAGGCATAGTGCGTTACAAATGCGACCACTTAACCCTTTTTTTTTTTTAAAACCCTTACACAAGGGAGACAATTTGACTACATTTGACTCACACGTGATAATTTCACATGCAACAGCAGCAGAACGCAAGCACAGGGCAGGTGTGGTGAAGAAGAGATGTAAGTAAACACATAGTCAGCATCACGACCTGACCATCGGCAATGGACACGCAGCTGGCAGTCAGCTCTGACAGAGGTAGAGGTTGCAGCATGTCCTCACCTCTGTACCCGCTGACTTCTCACTGTCGTCTGCAGCCTTAGGCGCGCTATCACCCCCCCCCCCCACCCCCCTTCCACTCATTGCCCCCGCCAGTTCCCTCCTCCTCTCCCCGTCCCTTCCTCTTGCCTGCTTCTTCCTGAGCCTCAAGGCAGCCCTGTGAAAGGTCCTGACCTTGATTATCACTGCTCTCTCTCTCTCTCTCTCTCTCTCTCTCTCTCTCTCTCTCTGCCACCGCCCTTCAAGATGAACAGTTCATCCCAAAGATCAGTTTCTGTCAAGAGTGTGAGGTTATCTCCTATTTAAAAAAAAAAAAAAAAAAAATTACAAAAAAAAAAAAAAAAGAAAAAAAGTTTTAATGCATTGAAAACTTTCCACCATCAGCGTGATGTAACAGTTTGACGTAACACGAGTACTGCGATATATTGTAGTTTTCACTGAGTTCTGAATTTAGTCATATGTTCATTTATATCGCTATCTCCGCTTGGTAGAAATAGCATTAGGTGGTCTAGCAAAACATATTTTAATATTCATTACAGTTTTTGCATATCGCATCTTTTAAGATTTGTGGGTTTTTTTTATCAGTGTATAAAACAAGGGTTTCAACTAATCGTAATTTATAGGAAACTGAGGCTTTTGTAAAAATTATTTATTGCTGAATATATTAATCACTGTATTGTTAGAATTAGTTATGATTCAGTGACACCTACCACAGGAACAGCCTGAGAGGTCTTAACAATATTTCTCATGATGCCATGTTTGGTGATGCTTATGCACGCGCTTGCTGAGAAAACGCCAACCTTAACGTCTAGCGCGCGCGCGCGCGCGCGCGCACACACACACACACACACACACACACACACACACACACACACAGAGGTCCGACACACTCACACCTCAAACAGTAAGACTGCGTAGACTCACTTGTTACTTAAGTGAGTCGAAACAATATAATCATACATTAGAATTCTATGTCTGTATTATTTGTATGTGAAATACCTACATCTATCCATTCCATATAAAACACACACACACACACACACACACACACACACACACACACACACACACACACACCTGCACCTGCGCACGCACACCCATGCACACACATACACGCACGGAAAGCGCACACACGTAATACAGAATTGGCGCTTTCTTGTTCGTGCATAAGAGGAACAGTGAATGACAGGTGCCCCTAGCAGCAAGGTGTTCGCGAACTTCAATGGCATGCGGGATTGTCCCAGGCAAAAATGACGTCACTCACGACCACGCGCGCTGTTAACCGCCGATGTTATCACTTGTTTTCCTGGACACCGGATGCGCTTCAGAGGTAGAGAACATGGAATCCTTTCTCCTCTCCTTCACCTTCTCATTTATCACTTTCCTGCTACACACTTCTCTCTCTCTCTGTCTGTCTGTCTGTCTCTGTCTGTCTGTCTGTCTGTCTCTCTCTCCTCCAAATTATATATCACCCTCCTAAATGAATGTGTGTGTGTGTGTGTGTGTGTGTGTGTGTGTGTGTGTGTGTGGACATCCATGCTTCTCTCTCTCTCTTTCTCTCTCTCTCTCTCTCCCTCCCTCTGTGCACGTGTATGCGTGCGTGTGCTCTTGCGCGCGCGCGCGTGCGTGTGTTGTGTGTGTGTGTGTGTGTGTGTGTGTGTGTGTGTGTGTGTGTGTGTGTGTGTGTGTGATATATATATATATATATATATATATATATAGAGAGAGAGAGAGAGAGAGAGAGAGAGATAGAGAGAGAGAGAGAGAGAGAGAGTGTCTTTGTATGTGAGTGTTCGTGTGTGTACGCATGTATGTGTGTCTTTGTGCATCTTCGTGTGTCTATGTGTGCGTCTCTCTCTCTCTCTCTCTCCTCTCTCTCTCTCTCTCTCTCTCTCTCTCTCTGTGTGTGTGTGTGTGTGTGTGTGTGTGTGTGTGTTTGACGTTCTTCCTTTTCATTTCGTCAATGGACTTTGCATGAAAACCTGATAAGAGAGAGAGAGAGAGAGAGAGAGAGAGAGAGAGAGAGAGAGAGAGAGAGAGAGAGAGAGAGAGAGAGAGATAGAGAGAGAGAGAGAGAGAGAGAGAGAGAGAGAGAGAGAGTGTGTGTGTGTGTGTGTGTGTGTGTGTGTGTGTGTGTGTTGAAGATTTTTAATAAAAGGAGGATGGAGGCCCCACCTGGAAAAAAGACTTTGAAAAAAAAATCATGTGGAAAATAGGTTGAAGGATATAAACGAGATAAAAAAAAAAGGGGGGAAACGTGCAGAAAAAGGCGAACTACATATAGCAAAAGTCCATATTTTTTTCCCCATGGTTCAAAGCAACACATTTTCGTTCTACCACAGCAAACAGTTCACCACTGCACCCTTACTTTGTCGTACATCAAGAGGCATAGAGATGTGATGGCTCATGAGGTCAGCGCAATGCAAGTCCCCACAAAGGGCAGGGTGCGCTTTTCTTCACATTGCCTATGAGAGTGGAAGACAACTGTTGGAAGCAGGTGGAACTAAGTGGCCTCCTCAGCGCATGCGCACTGTGTCACTGACCGCTATTAGCTGAGATGCTCACTTAGATCGCCTCTAAGATAAGAGATGAATGTACCCATATGTTTCAGTTTCAGTTTCATCAAAGAGGCGTCACTGCATATACGCTACACCTAATCCGCTAAATTTTGAGACCACACTGCGCATTATATCAAGCTGATGGATAAACGAATCAATAACTTAGATGAGGGAATGTAAGGATGGGGTCTCGTGGCAACGACTTAGTAGATGTCTGACCTATGCATTAGCCCAACACGCTGGTCAGACCTTGAGTACCCCTATGTGTGGTGTGTGACCTACTACGGTGCCGGCGACAAAGTGCGAGAGATCAGTGAGTACAGGGCAGACTATGAATCAACCCTAGAAGCCCGCTGGTGTGGCTACATTGACCTTTTGAACCACTGACCACTTATGACGCAAGTTTTTGTTTTCTATGACGTCATCTTTTTTGCCTCGTGATCATGAACGTATCTTTATTTCAAAAAGAGTCAGTTTCATAGCAGACAGGTTCACAGTGGGGGTAACTCCGGGTGGAAACCGAAACATAAAAGCAAAAACGCGTTTCAACCTACTGGGTCTTCTTCAGGCAGGCAAAGAACTTTCGAAATGTTAGAAACAGAGGGCGAACAAGTTTTTAAATGTTATTTGGCTTGCTTGAAGAAAGACCCAACGGGTCGAAACGTGTTAAGTCTGTTTTGTAAGGTGTTTTATTTCTTCGTTTGGCGGCTCGGTAATTCTGTTCTTGTTTACAGAGCAGGTAGGTCATTTTTGTAATAAGTTCATGCCGTTTTTGTCAGCTAGACTTTTTTCTGGCATGTGTCTAACCCGTAATGGCTGGTGCTTGGACGGCGTATGTTTCTACAGGAATACTGTTTTGTTGTTGTCTCTCTGCCTGTCTCCATCTTATCCTGGTGTTGATAATTTTAAGTCTCCTGCTGCCTCCGCTCAAGACACTTTGAAAAGCATCGATAAAAAGAACAAGAAAAGGAATCAGGTTTTGTTTCTGTTAGTTTTTGGTTAGAAGGCAGTGAAACAAGGAGAGAGAGAGAGAGACAGAGAGAGAGAGAGAGAGAGAGAGAGAGAGAGAGAGAGAGAGAGAGAGAGAGAGAGAGAGAGAGAGAGAGAGAGAGAGAGAGAGAGAGAGAGAGAGGAAAATCAATGGTAAACAATGTTATATTCCCTTTCTCTTTTTCCGGTTTTCTTTCTTTTTTTCTTAATTTCATACTCTTTCTTGTCCTTTGTTTTTAAAACCTTTCGCTTTGTCACGTCCCTTGAAATCTCCCAAGAGACATACATTCTCATACTCATAATACCTTAACCCTTCTTAATTGTTAAATTCACCACAAAAAGTACATCTCGTGACAAACCTCTCCACATTCTTCAAGAAAAATAGGACGTTAGCACTAAGCTGTCATTAATAAACGAGAAAATGGCGTGGACGTACACTTCACATTTGTCCTGTTGTGTGGACTAGGTTTTATTCGCTATGGTACAGTTTTGCGATTTCATTACGGAACAGCAAAAGGATCGCATCTGACATCCGACTTTTTCTTAAGTTTACCTCTATTTTCTTTTTTTTTTTCATAAAAGAAAATGTAACTAGGAATGTTTATAGTATCTATGTCATTAAAATCACTTTCTTCTAAATCAATCGCAGTCAGATCATATATTGGGGGGGGGGGGGGGGGGGGGGGGGGGGCGCAAAATGAGGATACTTCAGCTGCGAGAGAATACGTAGAAACTTAGTGATAGACAGGAAGATTTCTCACGGATATAATTTAATTGATTATCAACATCCCCATAATCGTCTCAATTTCGATGATCCTTATCATCGATGCCACCGTCATACTCTTCACTACCATCGCTATTGCAGTGTACATTATAATCAAAATCATTGGTGTCATCATAAACAATCATTACACTCATTGCCCGCGTTATCGTCGTGATCCTTGCTGTCATCTGATGATGATTATTGTTACTGCTAGCACCGTGGACACAGCCTTCTTGGTCAGGTCAATTTATGGTGTTAGAAACAGTATCATAGATATTTCAAAAGGAAACTCAACTTCGTGGCTATCCTTATTGTCTTCATCATCCCGTTCGCTACCACTGTAATTTTCGCAGACCTTGTCTCCAAGATCACTACAACAATCATCTCGGCCATTATCACCTGTACCTTCATGATCATCAGAACCACTCTCAACTCGGTATTCACTTACAGTGTCCGTGTCATCAACATGATCCTCATGATTGCCATTGTCACCATCATCACCGTCATCACAGTCTCCATCATCATGTCCTTACTGTCTGTATGATCTTAATCATAATTCATATCATGAGAATTATCCATGTCTGCTCTTTCTTTGCGATGATTATTACCATTGACTCTATCATTTTACCCTCACTCTTTTCGTGGTTGATGACATCACTGTTGTCGCCGTTCATATAAATGTATGACTACAAGCACCATCATTATCATTCCTAATTTTCTATCATGGCTGCCACAATGGTAGTCTTCGCTATCATTACTGACATTATGTTCACTGTGATTGTGTGTTCACTAGTTTCAATCTCACTACCAGCCCTACCATCATGACCGTAATCCTCCCTGGTTTCACAGACTTCAAGGTGATTATATTCACCATGTTCATGTCCATTGCCCTCTCAAATCCTTACCCCCATCATCTTCATTCGTTTCCTGTTGATAAAAACTACTGTCTTTCTGGCCAGTGCCCTCACTGTCATCATGATCATTACTCACAGTACGCTCTAGTTGCAAAGTGAGGCGACTGCTGGCGGAAATCTAAACAAATTTGAAAAATTATTGATAAAACTCCGCAAAAAACCAAACCAAAACAAAACAAAACAACACACACACACACACACACACACACACACACACACACACACACACACACACACACGTTGACAAACGGATCACATGACAAAACACGAGACAGGCAAGATACACGACACTCCAGACGATGAAAATGAACGAGCAATCACTTATCTTCATCCAATTCGGCGCAAGATGGGCATTGAAATGCTACTGATGGTGTTTGTAATCCATTCAACGCCCATCCGGCGTCGAATTGGATGAATCATTTTTCAAATATCCACAGTACGCACGTCAGCGTCACCGCAGTCATGTTCACCATCCTTATGACCATTTCCAAGTCTAACATCGTTGTCGTTGCTATCACCATCTTCATTAGTCTTGCGATGACAATCAACAAACAACCCATCACAGCTCTTTCTGTCGTGAGTACTACTATCACGGACTCTAACTTGACGACGGCCGATAAGTTCGATATGATTACCAACACCATCATTATCATTCCTATCTCTCTGTCATGGCTGCCACAATGGTAGTCTTCGCCATTATTAATTTGAGCCATGAAAATATTTTCACATCAAGCGCAAACCAAAGTTCAACTATCCATAGATTTTTGCTAAACATTTGAAGTCTTTTCTATTCATTAGGTTTTTTTTTTTTTTTTTTTTTTTTTTTTTTTTACATTTTTTCAAACTCAGTACTCAATTCGGACAGCAAATTCCAGTATAAACTTAATAGTCGAGGCGACTTCTGTCACACGAAATACAGGAAACTGACATCATCATGCTCACTATGATTATGTTCACTACAACACCAGTCATTGTCACCTTTATCATGACCGCTCGACCACCGAGGTTATGGTCCGCATCAACAACGCCACTGAGACTACGATCACCATGGCCATAACAATCACTACCGTCATCGCATTCATCGTCATCACCACCATCATTATAATCATTGACGTCATTCTCTTCACAATTGAGCTAGCCCCGGCCGTCATGGTCGTCATTAAAATTTTGTTCTCGTGATCGTCACAAAGTCAGAACCATTGTTTTTGGTGATCATTCTCATTATGGCTTTGACTTTCAGAATCCTCGACACCTTGATCATCGTCATCAGTAAGTGGTTTAAACAGAATTTTATTTCAGCATTGTCACAAATGTTACAATAGTAAATGAGACAGGGCAACAAGAAATACTTATATAAAGCCCTATCTTACGAGTGAATGTACACAATGAATTTGCGACGGACGTCTGAACAACAAAACATTTTGTTATAGCAATGTAAAGTTTCAAACTGGGGAAAAAAAACAAAAAACAACAACAACAACAACAACAACAAAGTATAAATAAACAATCAAACAGAACACGACAAAAGGAGTGAAAATTAAATGATGGAGAGGTAATAGAAAAGAACATAAGTGTGTGACGAAAGTGGAGGTGTATGCCAAGTGATACATAAAAGAGGGCAACCAGTTTCTATAACTGAATATCAGTTCGCGGGACAGTCAATTCATGAGTCTTGTCAATAACAGGTCAGGACACAATTCTAAATGTTAACTAGGCTCCATTGACAATGCAGACTAGTGACGATGAAAAAAGAGACAGACACAATAGCAGCAGGTCAACAAATCCATATATGTCATCAGTAAGTCTATGGTCATCAGTCTTACCCATCTCTGTAACCACCACCTTCCCCACTCTCATTCAAATGCTGCCAAAAACTGAGAGTGGAAATGAGTTTATGTTCATAGGATTTATGCCACAAATTCATATAAAAAAAACACACACTTTAAAACTCAATATGCAGACATATTTCTCTCTATTTGCAGTTCGAGTAGGCCATATCAGAATATACTACTGCACCCCCCCCCCCCCCCCCCCTTATCCCATCCCCTCATCCCAGCACATATTTTCGTATATTCCCCATCATCTCCATCCCTTGGCTCGCATTTTTTGCCTTCCCAACAGACGTTTTTAAAATGACATAAAAAGCAAAAAAAAAACAAAAAAAAAAAACAAACAAACAAAACCCACAACAAGCAAAGGGCGAACACTAAAAGATCCACCATCTGAAGTAGTCTCCCTTTCTCTGTCATCATTATATATTATGCGCAGTCTCTGTCCCCACTCAACGCAAGCCCTTTAAACCTACTTTTTCCGTGGCTGCTATAAATCATAAGTTCTTACTGTCGCCAGCAACCCCCCCTCCCTTTTTTTCCCGGGCTGGTGCATGTGCCCTTGTGTGTGTGTGTGTGTGTGTGTGTGTGTGTGTGTGTTGTCTGTGTGCGTATGTGGGTTGTAGTAGAAGAAAACGCGCGATGGTGTGGGAGGTGGGAAGAAGGATGCGCCCACACTCTTGTGTGCGTGGTGTGGTGAGTGGGTGGGTGTACTGTTCGTTTGGACGAATGCAAATTCGTGAGTGGGGATACTCCGGTTTTTATTTACATGCATTTTGTTGTGCATAAGTGTTGGAAGCGTTGTTAATTTGTCAGCGCTTTGAGTTAAATGAAAAAGAAAAAGAGCACGTTAAATATCCCATGACATCTGACTGAAACTCAACTACTTGTGGCATCGTTCCGAGGTTAAGGTGGCTTCGCTGCAGTCAAATGAAGGAAGGAAGATAAACATTCCGCACTCGTCCAGTGATGATGATGATTACCAAAAATAAAAATATTTGACGCTTTGATGTTTTATTGCCTTCAGCGAAGTTAGCCATAAAGGCAAGGGGGTTCCACACATAGTTTTAGAAATCGCATCATTCACAAATCATAACAAATAATAATCATGGTAGAAAACAATACAGTCAAAACAAATATTACAAAGTTTTTGCATATTAATGTTGCCGGGCATCTATACACGTTCATAAGAAGTGACAAAATTAAACACACACGTAGAATATACTATCTTTCCCTTCCGTAACGCACACACGCACCCCGCACCCCTCCACCCCCACCCCGTCCCCTCCTCGCCCCCCCCCCCCCCCTCCACTCTTGCCTTTTCCTATCTGACCCACCAATCTCCTTCCTTTGACCCTCACTCTCTTATCCTCCCCTCAGTCCTAACTGACATCACGCCGCGCATACATGAGAATCAAAAAGCACACACGCTCACTCATACGCCTACGTCGCACCAACACCGCTCTCGTAGCTTGTCCACCCCCCTCCCCCCTTCCCATCCCTCCCACCACCCCCCCCCCCCCCCCCCCCCCTTCATATATATAACTATTCTCACTCCTCCTCGCGCGCCGCCCCCTCACCCCCCCCTTTCCATCTCCCCACGCCCCCCCCCCCCCCCCCTCCCACCCGCCCTCCTCCCCCCCCCACCCCCACCAACCCTCTCAAACGCACGCACACTTGACCTGACCTAAACTTTCGGACCATCCAATGACTAAAAACTTAGTTATTTAATTATTAGGTTCTAGTTTCTTATTTCTTATGTTCATAGCTTCCACTATATATTTAGCAAAGGCAACAATGGTTGAATTATCATTTGTTAAAAGATCCCTTATACCATTTTACTGATGGCTGGATATGAATCATATTAAAGAAGGAATATTTTCGACGAATGTCTGAGAACAGTTGACATTGGAAAATAAAGTGTACTTCATCTTCAACATTCTGACCACACAATACACAGTTTGTCACTTCTCTATCCATACACCAGTGTTTTGCAATACCTAAGCCGTGTACTCTTAATCTAAACCTTGTCAGTGCTTCTCTCATTCTTTTGTTTGTAATTAAAGTTAAATACTTCTCTGGTTCAAACACAGATTTAAATGAATAATACCATGAGTATTTATCGCTAGTTTCAATCTCTGAGTGCCATTTTTGCTTGTAGCATGATATAAGCCTGTCCTTGAATTCTGATATAAACCCCTCTTCAATTCCGACATCTTGGCATAGCCACACTATTCCAAAGCCATTTTCTATTAAAATATTCTTTACTCTCGAAACCCAGTTACAATTATCTGTTTCTAGCCGCATTAGCATCATCTCGTAAGCTTGTCTACATATTCTATTCATCGGCAGTCTCTAACCAATCGGATCCAGTACTTAACGCATTTATTGCTGTTCTGACAGATAGCGGATATCTTCCTGTTTCTCCATAAACCATTTTGTTGGAAGAGTGCAATGGAAGTCCCAAAAATCGCTTGATAGCAAAAGTATGAACTTTTTCTATTTCTGTTACATCTTCCAGCCCCCAGATTTTTCTGCTGCATAAGTTAAGATGGGTTCAATTTGAGCATCAAACAGTTTCCAGAATAGAAAGGGATCAATCGTACGTAATCTTCGAAATGATCTTAGGATTTCCATACTCCCACTCCCCTCTTACCTTTCTTACTCATTCAAGCAAAGAAGCACTCGTACTTAATTTTGTGGTAAATACCAGACCTAGGTATTTGTACGTATTTGTTATCTTTAATGGTTCACTTCCGTATGTCCATCTTTCCCTTACTCCAAGGTAGCCTCCTTTACGAAAACCAACCATTACATTAGTTTTATCTAAATTAACCTCTAAATGCAGCCTATCTGCTTCTTTTTTTTAGATTGTTTAGCTGATTTTGTAGGCCTATGACCGTATCTGATAGTAAGATTACGTCATCTGCAAAGAGCAGCAGAAACAGTTCGATAGATCCTGGTACCATCTGAATCCCGTGCTTACCCTCCCTAATTAATTCTAGGGCCAATTCGTTGATAAAAAAAGGTAAACATTATCGGACTGAGTAAGCACCCTTGTTTTACGCCTCTTGGACAGTCGAAGAAGTCTGAATACGAATGTTTGTCTCTGACACAAGCTTTACCGAGTTGTAGACACCTTTTAGAGCTTTATACAATTTTCCATCAACACCAGTTTTACGTAATACAGACCATAAAACGTTTCTGTTCACAGTGTCAAAAGCTTTTCTAAAATCAACGAAAGCTACATAGAGTTTTGTATTTTTTGCTAGATATTTATGGACAATAGTGTACAGTGTAAAAATGTGATCAACTGTACTATAACCTACTCTAAACCCAGCCTGTTCTTTCTGCTAGTTTTCCATCTTGTTCTGCCCACTGAGTGAGCCTCTTATTTAGAATGCGTGTGTACACTTTGCTGACGACACTCGTTAGGGCTATACCACGGTAATTATCAGGTACATTAACGTCCCCTTTCTTGTGGATTGGAACTATTATAGATTTGCACCCATTCTGCCGGAAAGGTACCCTGTTCAAAAATCTTATTGAAAAATTCTACGAGAAAGGTAACAATAGCATCGTTTGCATTTTTTAGCATCTCGCCAACTATTTTATCAATGCCAGAGCTTTTGCCCGTTTTTAATTTTCTAATACTAGATTCAACTTCCTCCTTTGAAATAGGATTGTTAAAAAGGGGTTCATGCGACTCACCGGTCGGGTCATCAATTACGATTTCCTCTTGTTCCAGATCAGGAGCTGCTGTGTTGAAAAGATTATAGAAATGTTCAAACCACTGGTCTTTAGAAATATCGTTATATAGCACTGATTTTCTGTTCACTGACCTGATGGTTTTCCAAAATAACTTTGGGTCACTAGCCGACATCTTTAGCTTTATTATTCGTTCTTTATCAAATTCTTGTCTCTTGGAAAATAAAAGGTGTTTATACAGTCTCCTTTCTTCTATGTATTTATCCCCATAGGTTTCATTAAGTTTTTTTGATCTTTGAAATAGGTTCAAATACCTTTTTCACAGTTCTCTTCTTTAGGGCACATTCTTTATCATACCATCATTTTTTTTTTTTTTTTTTCTTGTTCCCAACAGTTTGGATCATGGCGGCTGCAGCTCCATATAACGTTTTGACAAAAATATCCAGAGAGGCATTTATATCGACAGAAAGAGCCTGAAGAGCTTTTTTAATACAACATTTACAATCATCAGAATTAAGTTCACGAACATATTCTAGTAAACAATCGTTTGACCAAACAATACATTCTTCTTCATTCTCCATTGGCATCGAATGACCGTACGTTTTACACATTTCGTAGGCTAAATTCAACAGGCAAATGCCATGAATCGATCCGGTCACCGACATGCAAATGACATTCACACAAAAACAACTGTTTTGAAATGATAAAATAGTCAATAACACTATTTCCATGCGGAGAAATGTAAGTAAATTGGCCATCACCATCACCAGAACACGTACCGTTTACAATAACACAATCTAACATGTAGCACAAATTCAATAAAGATTTACCAAAATTATTCACACACTTATCCCTTGACTGTCTGCTAAAGTCATGCCAGTCGTCGCCATCATCATCATCATCATCATCATCAGTAACAGGAGAACAAAAATACTTCATCCCAGTTGGGCTGTTCCTGACCTGTCCTAGAGTTGAAATCTCCACATAGTAACAGGTATACATCTTCATTATTTAGAGTTTCAAGAATGTTTTCTTCTAACAGAATGATTCCATCTTTTTGTATGTTGTTGCTATAAACAGGACTACTTTCTGGAGCGACGTACGTTGCAATCATCAATATGTCTTTATCAACTTGAAACACGCATTTATCTAGTTTTACTGCCACAGTATTTTCGCAATTAAAATGTAACCTCGTTACATAACTCTCAAAACATTTACGTATTAACAATAATACAAACCACCAGAATTTCTACCTTGCTTAGACAATTTCTTTGCTGGCACAGAGTACTTTATGTAATCAGTAAATATTCCATTATAATCAAACTTGTCATCCACAAAAGTTTCCGTCATACAAATGAAATCAAAGAGTTCAACATATTTTACGAAAGAAATATCGTTAAGCTTACTGTATAGATTTTTCAATGTTGTACGTCAGGAATTTCAAGTCACATGGATGGTCCCTGTCTGTCCTATGGTTTGTTTCCCCTAGCATTTCTGTCCGAACGACGTGGAAGGTTCTTACCAGAAGTTTTGTTCGCAGGTGTGCTGTTTGGGGTGTGACACTGTTTATTTTGTGTGCGGTGGAAAAAATCCTGCACACCATACTGGCGTGACCCACTCCCGTCACGGCTTGCACGCGGTGACCTTGAACTGCAGGTTGGCTGTGACGCTGGCTGGTGACGAAGAGGGGAATCCCCTGCTTTGTTGTGGTCGGAGGATGCACCGTCCTCTCTGATCCCTGTGTTGTCATCTGCTTGGCGAAGCGTCTCTGTCGTCGTCGTTGGCATCGTCAAAGTCCGCTTGGCGTTTGGATCCACCACTTCCGCGTAGGTTCGAGGATCTGGTTGCCTGGGCTGCACCACTAACTGTCCCTTTCTGAAAAAGGCCACTTTCCCTGCTTTCTTCGCTTCGGCAACAACAGTGGCTTGCATGTGTGTGAGGTCGTTGGCTACAGACACACCCTTGTCTTTTCAATACTGCGGAAGTCTTTGTTGGTAATAATTGCCATTTTGTCCTTCCATTGATTGAATTTCACCATTATTGGTCGGGGTTCACCGTTTCTGCTCTGGCCTATACGATGGGCCCGAGCGATGTCGTGTCGTCTACTGTCCACTTCTTGTCCCCCTCTACACTGTTCAGGGCTCCGTCACAGCTCTGGCACAGGAGTCGTACGTCTCCCTCCCTTCAGCTGCTGGCACCCCATACATGCGGAGGTTGTCTCTTCTGGAAAAGCTCTCCAGTCTGTCCATCTCCTCCTTCAGTCCTCCTATTTGCTTGGACATATCAGCCACTGTCTTCGTCAGTTTCTTTAATTCTTTTTTGCTGTTTTCATTTTCTGCAAACAGTTCATTGACATCCGCAGCAGTGTCCTGTAATAAGGTAAAACACCTACTGCTCTCGCTTTCTAGTTTGCCACACCGTTTCTCGATCTGTTCACACTGAGATCTGACAAGTCCGATGTCCGATTTGATTTCACACAAATCTTGCCTCATAAGCTCCATGTTCGATTCCATGGACTGGAATCTGTCATCTTGTCGTTTAATAGCATCTAATATTTGCCGAGCCGTATCCGCCGGAAAGTGTAAATCACCCGAAAGACTGAGGAGGGGTACGAACGGGACTGTTGTTGTTATCCGATGCCTGCTCACTGTCCTGTTTGCCGTAGTTTGGTCCAGGGTTCAGTTCAATGTCACCACAACGCAGCAGGTATGTGGCCACAAACACAAACACTAGTATCTCCAG
>JADBJO010000069.1:832009-834509 GCA_016801955.1 Conus betulinus
GCATTCAGGAGACAACCTCCATTGCCATGTATTCAGGAGACAACCTTCATCATTGCCATGAATTCAGGAGACAACCTTCATTGCCATGCATTCAGGAGACAACCTTCATTACCATGCATTCAGGAGACAACCTTCATTGCCACGCATTCAGGAGACACCCTTTATTGCCATGCATTCAGGAGACAACCTTCATTGCCATGCATTCAGGACAACCTTCATTACCATGCATTCAGGACAACCTTCATTGCCATGCATTCAGGAGACAACCTCCATTGCCATGCATTCAGGAGACAACCTTCATTGCCACGCATTCAGGAGACACCCTTCATTGCCATGCATTCAGGAGACAACCTCCATTGCCATGCATTCAGGAGACAACCTCCATTGCCATGCATTCAGGGGACAACCTTCATTGCTATGCATTCAGGAGAAAATCTTCATTGCCATGCATTCAGGAGACAACCTTCATTGCCATGCATTTAGGAGACAATCTCCATTGCCCTGTATGCAGGAGAAAATCTCCATTGCCATGCATTCAGGAGACAACCTCCATTAGCATTCAGGACAACCTTCATTGCCATGCATTCAGGAGACAACCTTCATTGCCATACATTCAGGAAACCTTCAATGCCATGCATTCAGGACAACCTTCATTGCCATGCATTCAGGAGACAATCTCCATTGCCATGTATTCAGGAGACAACCTCCATTAGCATTCAGGACAACCTTCATTGCCATGCCTTCAGGAGACAACCTCCATTGCCATGCATTCAGGAGACACCTCCATTGCCATGCATTCAGGAGACACCTCCATTGCCATGTTTTCAGGACAACCTTCATTGCCATGCATTCAGGACAACCTTCATTGCCATGCATTCAGGACACAACCTCCATTGCCATGCATTCAGGGCAACCTTCATTGCCATGCATTCAGGAGACACCCTTCATTGCCATGCATTCAGGAGACAACCTCCATTGCCATGCATTCAGGAGACAACCTCCATTGCCATGCATTCAGGGGACAACCTTTATTGCCATGCATTCAGGAGAAAACCTTCATTGCCATGCATTCAGGAGACAACCTTCATTGCCATGCATTTAGGAGACAATCTCCATCGCCATGTATTCAGGAGACAATCTCTATTGCCATGTATTCAGGAGACAACCTCCATTACCATTCAGGACAACCTTCATTGCCATGCATTCAGGAGACAACCTTCATTGCCATACATTCAGGACAACCTTCAATGCCATGTATTCAGGACAACCTTCATTGCCATGCATTCAGGAGACAATCTCCATTGCCATGTATTCAGGAGACAACCTCCATTAGCATTCAGGACAACCTTCATTGCCATGCCTTCAGGAGACAACCTCCATTGCCATGCCTTCAGGAGACAACCTTCATTGCCATGCATTCAGGACAACCTTCAATGGCATGCATTCAGGACAACCTTCATTGCCATGCATTCATGAGACAACCTCCATTTGCATGCATTCAGGTCAACCTTCATTGCCATGCATTCAGGACAACCTTCATTGCCATGCATTCAGGAGACAACCTCCATTGCCATGCATTCAGGAGACAACCTTCATTGCCATGCATTCAGGAGACAACCTTCATTGCCATGCATTCAGGACAACCTCCATTGCCATGCATTCAGGACAACCTCCATTGCCATGCATTCAGGGGACAACCTTCATTGCCATGCATTCAGGAGACAACCTCCATTGCCATGCATTCAGGAGACAACCTTCATTGCCATGCATTCAGGGCAACCTTCATTGCCAAGCATTCAGGGGACAACCTTCATTGCCATGCATTCAGGACAACCTTCATTGCCATGCATTAAGGAGACAACTTCCATTGCCATGCATTCAGAAACCATCCTCCCTTGCCAGGCATTAAGGAGACAACCTCCATTCCCATGCATTCAGGGCAACCTTCATTGCCATGCATTCAGGGGACAACCTTCATTCCCATGCATTCAGGACAACCTTCATTGCCATGCATTCAGGAGACAACCTTCATTGCCATGCATTCAGGACAACCTCATTGCCATGCATACAGGAGACAACCTCCATTACCATGCATTCAGGAGACAACCTCCATTGCCATGCATTCAGAGGACAACCTTCATTGCCATGCATACAGGAGAGAACCTCCATTGCCATGCATTCAGGAGACAAAATCCATTGCCATGCATTCAGGAGACAACCTCTATTGCCATGCATTCCGGAGACAACCTCATTGCCATGCATTCAGGGGACAACTTCCATTGCCATGCATTCAGGGGACAACCTTCATTGCCATGCATTCAGGAGACAATCTCCATTGCTATGCATTCAGGACAACCTTCATTGCTATGCATTCAGGAGACAACCTTCATTGCCATGCATTCAGGACAACCCTCATTGGCATGCATTCAGGAGACAACCTTCATTGCCATGCATTCAGGAGACAACCTTCATTGCCATGCATTCAGGAGACAATGTCCAT
>JADBJO010000069.1:839509-849509 GCA_016801955.1 Conus betulinus
CACACGCATGCACGCACGCACGCACACGCACGCACGCACGCACGCATGCACGCACGCACGCACGCACACACACACACACACACACACACACACACACACACACACACACACACACACGCGCGCGCGCAGGAGCAGCCACTGTGTCGTGTCCCAGTGATAGAATTCAACGAACATATGCTTACATTCCTTTTACAACAGCAGTTCACAGAGTCGGAGCTAGAGTCCACTATACTCTTAAACGCACTGCTGTTATGTACATTTTTGTAACACTGAAAGTTTAGTCGTAAAATACAAGAAACTCAAATTAACTTACCACGACCATATTACACGCATATACAGAGAGAGAGAGAGAGAGAGAGAGAGAGAGAGAGAGAGAGAGAGAGAGAGAGAGAGTGACGCGCGCGCGCGCGTGTCTCTGTGGTGTGTGTGTGTGTGTGTGTGTGTGTGTGTGTGTGCCAGACAGGCAATCCACGAAATCAGCTGTTTTGCCTATTGCCCGAGCCTTACCCCGCGCATCCCATTTGACTGCCACAGCCACGAACCAACACAGGAATACCCGCTGTATCCGTGCATCCCGTGTGACTGCCGCAGCCACGAACCAACACACAGGAATTCCCGCTGTATCCGTGCATCCCGTGTGACTGCCGCAGCCACGAACCAACACACAGGAATACCCGCTGTATCCGTGCATCCCGTGTGACTGCCGCAGCCCGAACCAAACCAACACACAGGAATACCCGCTGTATCCGTGCATCCCGTGTGACTGCCGCAGCCACGAACCAACACACAGGAATACCCGCTGTATCCGTGCATCCCGTGTGTGACTGCCGCAGCCACGAACCCAACACACAGGAATACCCGCTGTATCCGTGCATCCCGTGTGACTGCCGCAGCCACGAACCAACACACAGGAATACCCGCTGTATCCGTGCATCCCGTGTGACTGCCGCAGCCACGAACCAACACACAGGAATACCCGCTGTATCCGTGCATCCCGTGTGACTGCCGCAGCCACGAACCAACACACAGGAACACAGGAATACCCCTGTATCCGTGCATCCCGTGTGACTGCCGCAGCCACGAACCAACACACAGGAATACCCGCTGTATCCGTGCATCCCGTGTGACTGCCGCAGCCACGAACCAACACACAGGAATACCCGCTGTATCCGTGCATCCCGTGTGACTGCCGCAGCCACGAACCAACACACAGGAATACCCGCTGTATCCGTGCATCCCGTGTGACTGCCGCAGCCACGAACCAACACACAGGAATACCCGCTGTATCCGTGCATCCCGTGTGACTGCCGCAGCCACGAACCAACACACAGGAATACCCGCTGTATCCGTGCATCCCGTGTGACTGCCGCAGCCACGAACCAACACACAGGAATACCCGCTGTATCCGTGCATCCCGTGTGACTGCCGCAGCCACGAACCAACACACAGGAATACCCGCTGTATCCGTGCATCCCGTGTGACTGCCGCAGCCACGAACCAACACACAGGAATACCCGCTGTATCCGTGCATCCCGTGTGACTGCCGCAGCCACGAACCAACACACAGGAATACCCGCTGTATCCGTGCATCCCGTGTGACTGCCGCAGCCACGACGAACCAACACACAGGAATACCCGCTGTATCCGTGCATCCCGTGTGACTGCCGCAGCCACGAACCAACACACAGGAATACCCGCTGTATCCGTGCATCCCGTGTGACTGCCGCAGCCACGAACCAACACACAGGAATACCCGCTGTATCCGTGCATCCCGTGTGACTGCCGCAGCCACGAACCAACACACAGGAATACCCGCTGTATCCGTGCATCCCGTGTGACTGCCGCAGCCACGAACCAACACACAGGAATACCCCGCTGTGTATCCGTGCATCCCGTGTGACTGCCGCAGCCACGAACCAACACACAGGAATACCCGCTGTATCCGTGCATCCCGTGTGACTGCCGCAGCCAGCCACGAACCAACACACAGGAATACCCGCTGTATCCGTGCATCCCGTGTGACTGCCGCAGCCACGAACCAACACACAGGAATACCCGCTGTATCCGTGCATCCCGTGTGACTGCCGCAGCCACGAACCAACACACAGGAATACCCGCTGTATCCGTGCATCCCGTGTGACTGCCGCAGCCACGAACCAACACACCAGGAATACCCGCTGTATCCGTGCATCCCGTGTGACTGCCGCAGCCACGAACCAACACACAGGAATACCCGCTGTATCCGTGCATCCCGTGTGTGACTGCCGCAGCCACGAACCAACACACAGGAATACCCGCTGTATCCGTGCATCCCCGTGTGACTGCCGCAGCCACGAACCAACACACAGGAATACCCGCTGTATCCGTGCATCCCGTGTGACTGCCGCAGCCACGAACCAACACACAGGAATACCCGCTGTATCCGTGCATCCCGTGTGACTGCCAGCCACGAACCAACACACAGGAATACCCGCTGTATCCGTGCATCCCGTGTGACTGCCGCAGCCACGAACCAACACACAGGAATACCCGCTGTATCCGTGCATCCCGTGTGACTGCCGCAGCCACGAACCAACACACAGGAATACCCGCTGTATCCGTGCATCCCGTGTGACTGCCGCAGCCAGCCACGAACCAACACACAGGAATACCCGCTGTATCCGTGCATCCCGTGTGACTGCCGCAGCCACGAACCAACACACAGGAATACCCGCTGTATCCGTGCATCCCGTGTGACTGCCGCAGCCACGAACCAACACACAGGAATACCCGCTGTATCCGTGCATCCCGTGTGACTGCCGCAGCCACGAACCAACACACAGGAATACCCGCTGTATCCGTGCATCCGTGTGACTGCCGCAGCCACGAACCAACACACACAGGAATACCCGCTGTATCCGTGCATCCCGTGTGACTGCCGCAGCCACGAACCAAACACACAGGAATATACCGCTGTATCCGTGCATCCCGTGTGACTGCCGCAGCCACGAACCAACACACAGGAATACCCGCTGTATCCGTGCATCCCGTGTGACTGCCACAGCCACACGAACCAACACACAGGAATACCCGCTGTATCCGTGCATCCCGTGTGACTGCCGCACAGCCACGAACCAACTGCCAGCCACGAAGGAATATACCCGCTGTATCCGTGCATCCCGTGTGACTGCCACAGCCACGAACCAACACACAGGAATACCCGCTGTATCCGTGCATCCCGTGTGACTGCCACAGCCACGAACCAACACACAGGAATACCCGCTGTATCCGTGCATCCCGTGTGACTGCCACAGCCACGAACCAACACACAGGAATACCCGCTGTATCCGTGCATCCCGTGCGACTGCCACAGCCACGAACAAACACACAGGAATACCCGCTGTATACAACCCTTTCACGGCCTGGCTGCAACTCGACTCGAACTGCAACAATAGAATGCTACACAATGTTTGCTCTTCAGACGACCTCTGACCAAAATGCTGATGACGAGTTTTAGCCATTGACTACTTTTCTGGGGGTCAATGCCATCAGATCATGAAGTCATGATGGTTTGTACTACAGAAGTCCGAGTGAATCTTTAGACGTTTGTGATGCTGACATGCCTGCATTGGCGCCGGGTGTCCATGACAGTGATACATTCTGGTACGAATACACACGAAAGGGGACATTTGGAAGAACACTGCTATCTCACCAGAGAGAGAGAGAGAGAGAGAGAGAGAGAGAGAGAGAGAGAGAGAGGGAGGGGGGACAGACACAGACAGACAGAGACCAAATGGCATTTACAAATGTGACCTTCCACCACAAAATGAGTCGCATGTTACAGTAAAGCGTTTTTCTAAGATACATATTTTCTATATTTTGTTCTGCTCTTTTCAATGGTGAAAACCATTCTTAAATTGGGCTTTTAGTTTTCAAGATACAGTGCTTTGAAGAGGGTAACCCTCTGAGAGCGCTTTTGAGAAATGAACAAAAACAGATGCACACATTCAGCATAATATTATCATATTAGGTGTTTTAAAATATCATTTTAATACAGAAAGCAGTCGAATATAAACAATTCATTGGGTGTATTTTGTGCACACCCCTACTGCCTGTTTTGGCTGCTAACTGAAAACCAGGTGACATGACAAGCGACTCATTCCGTGGCGGAAGGTCACAAATAGAAAATTTCATCAAGACTGCCTTCTGTTTACAAGGAAGAGCTTGCAGCAGAGTGTGGAATTCAACGTCTACGAACAAACCACCATGAACCAAATACAGAACTATGCGTGAAACAAAACTGTCCTTTGACTCGAGTACTGGGGATGAATCATCCACTCCATGAGAATATGATCATACAAAGGGCCTAAACTACTGTACGGCTGCGATGGAGAAGCAGCCAAGGTACTGTCTGCCTTAAGCGGCTGACACACGGCCTCCCCGCCCGTACGGTTGAGACGAAACGTTTGAACCTGTGCGGTCTGACCAGTCAGTGTCGAACGGACGGAGTGCTTCACGATAGTTTTAAAACGGATGTGAGGTGAAGGTCATTGTGATCCCACTTGCCGCTTCAAACGACTGTACAATTGAATACAAAGCTTTTTCTCGAATATTCAGATTCTTATAATTTTTTGAATTGACATTCCAAAGCACATCATGGCCTTGGTACAGTTCAATTAATTGTTTGGTCTCTGAATCGGACAGTTTGACCACCTTGCTGGAAGACGCCATTGTTTCCATGTGCCAAGGGTGTCGGCTCAATGCTGAGCGTTGATTGGTTGGAGGATACTAGCTGTCCGTTTCGAATAGATCACGACGTATCTCGAACGGTCGGGTTGAACTTGATGCCGAAGGCCGTTTGAGACGTACGTTTACTGCGACACACGTTGCGTTTGGGATCGGGTTCGACCGGTACTTCCGAAGCGTACGGGCGGGGAGAGGCTCGTGTGTCAGCCGCTTTACAAACTTCAAATTAGCAATGTTACTGATGAAGTAAACGCAGAACCGTTGTCAAAAATATTGCCAAATCTCTCTCTCTCTCTCTCTCTCTCTCTCTCTCTCTCTCTCTCTCTCTCTCTCTCTCAGTATACGTTAAAGTATCATCGACGTCCAGTACTTATCAAGGTAATCTGTCTGATGTCGTCCAAAAATGATAATGTTACCAGGAATCTTACTTTGTATCTGTACAAGTCATTTTAAAAGGAGAGTAATTTGACCTGAGTAAATGCGTATGTTGAGAATGTTTATACTTTTGTGATGAAATACCTTGTTTCATTATGCTCATAATTACTCACCCCCTTGAAATGGGACTGTGGTCTTTTCTTGAATAAATTATCGTTATCGTTATCTCTCTCAGCACACTATCCTTAGCGGACGTAAAAGCCGACTCAAAACCCTTCATTAACTAAGCTCTGTTCATGACGGTGCATTGAGAGTGATCTGCTATCCCTCTCAACAATCTTTGACTCTCCTTTCAAGAAATCAGTAGAAAGTTTGAGAGAATATTATCTCATGGCAAATACGAAAGATACAATTTCACATATGAAAGAATATCCTCCCTTGGCAAATACGAAAGATATAATTCACATCCCTTAATATAATTATGTAACCTCTTTCTGTGAAGCAAGATGATCACCTCAAATAAAGTCTGCAAGAGTGTATGCTGCCAGAGGATCACCTCAAATAAAGTCTGCAAGAGTGTATGCTGCCAGAGGATCATCTCAAATAAAGTCTGCAAGAGTGTGTGCTGCCACGACACATTAAGTTTGGTTTTATTGAGCTTTCGCAAGTTGACGCTAAACAGAGATCAGGGTGTAAACAGCTGAAGGACAAACATCACGGAAGAAGAGAGCCAGCCGACTTACCAGATGGTTGCAGCGGGCCTGGCACCTGCCCCGAACCACTAGCCTCTCCAGCTCACTCAGCGGCTGTCCTGACTGCCGCTGGCCGGAGTTCAAATCCACCGCCGTCACTACTAACGTCACCATCGTCAGCCACGCGGCGGGCAGTCTCCCCCGCCAACAGTACCTCCACGACCCTTCCCGTCGTCCTCCTCGTTCACCAGCACAAGGACGTGGATGTGCAGGGCTTTGTCGAACACTCTGCGCGTTTCCACGATGGTCCGGTCTGCACGTGCACCCGGTATTCTTCTGTCGGCGCCTCATGCTTTCCAGGTTGTTGAAGTCAGTCCCCATGCGTTGCAGACCATCCGGCGATCCAAGACCAAGTCCTCACACTCCTCTGTCCCTGAAGCCGCTTCACCTACGGTCAACTGCCTTTCATGTCTGCAGGTTTGCACGCTAAGTCTGCCCTCACGTCCAACGTTCACTCCGGTTTCTGCTAGTTATTCTTCCCCCCTCCCCCTCAAAAACAGACCCTTACGTGTCTCGTTCACAACACGTGGGAGGGATACTTTTTGAAAGTACTTCTACAGCAGCATTTTGCAGTCTGTTCACTCGTTTGCCAAACTTGTCCAACATCTGAAAATTCGCTGGGATGGAAGATATTGTTTTTCATGTGTCACGTGTTTTTGGAAGGAGAACCAACAGCGAGCGGAGGGGGAGGGGGCGGGGGAAGGGGGTCGTGTGTGTGTGAAGAAGCGCGATCTTTGGGAAGTGTCTGTTGAGACACTTTGTGGCTTTACTCACTACAAACTCTGCAAAAAAAATGATAACATTGCCATTACACGAAATGTCACCGACATCTTGTTAGAACAGCGAACTCCTTCCACAAAACATTTAGTATGTCCTCTGTTACAGTCTCCGCATATATGTTTATCAAATCCTTTTGCGGTACATACTTACTTTGTTCTGTTTATTATACAATGTTTATGAAATCCTTTGCATTACATATCTACTTTGTTCTATTACACGATGTTTATCTAATCCTTTACAGTACATATGCACTTTATCCTATTACACAAACAGCAATTTGTTTGCACGTGCTGATGACGCCTTTTCATCTGAGCGAAATGGAATAATTAAACGACACTCGATGCATCCGTTGTAATGTTTCCACAGGTGCTTATCCTTTAAAGGAAATACGTGGCAGTCCTGTTTACACATCCGTGTGTGGTACCAAAGCTCCGAGGACCAGTGTCGCGCAGACGATGATAACGAAAAGACGTTAAGTAGGTGCGTGATAATAAACGTGATCGTGTCCTGCTGAACATACACAATTTGTTCTGAGCTCGCTCTCTCTCTCTCTCTCTCTCTCTCTCTCTCTCTCTCTCACACACACACACACACACACACACACACACGCACGCACACACACACACACACACACGCGCGCGCGCGCGCACACACACACACACGCGCGCGCGCGTGCGCGTCTTGAGAAAACGATCACAGACAAAATACCAAACATTGAGGCTACAGCAACCGAGCTCCTGCCACAGAACTTCTCTTCGTTCACTCCGAGAGTGTGGCCCTTCTATCTATCTGCACACATTGTAACTTGGGAGACAAAATACGGTCGGTATGTAGGCTTTTGAAATATGCTTACTCCTACTCCTATATATACACTCTCTCTCTCTCTCTCTCTCTCTCTCTCTCTCTCTCTCTCTCTCTCTCTCTCTCTGTGTGTGTGTGTGTGTGTGTGTGTGTGTGTGTGTGTGTGTGTGCGTGCGTGCGTGAGTGGGGTGCTTGCTTGCGTGCGTGTGTGTATGTGTGTGTGTATGTGTGCGTGCGCGCGCGCGTGTGTATGTGTGTGTGTGTGTGCGTGTGTGTGTGTGTGTGTGTGTGTGTGTGTGTGTGTGTGTGTGTGTGTGTGTGTGTGTGTGTGTGTGTGTGCGCGCGCGCGCGTGTTCGCGCACGAGCACATAAATGTTATGCGGGCAAATCAATTCATGCGTGGAAACAAAAATTATTCTACAATCATGGGCAGTAACAGACAATACGGATTAAGCTACTCCCCTTACACTTTAAAAAAAAAAAAAAAAAAAAACCAAAACCAAAAAACCCAGGATTTGAAAAACGCGAAATGTCGACGTTTACATCGGATAGAACCTTTTAACGTTCCTTGAAAATATAGAAATTCATAACCAATTACTCGTTCGTGTTCAAAATAGCTCCACACATTCCAGTGAAAAATTTGTATTTAAAGAAAAAAAAAAGCTTGTTGAACGGATGGCACCACACTGTAACGAGTTGGTTAATCAAATTCATCCATCTGTTCGGCAAGCTGCAGTCCAAATCGGTTTGTTTTGTGCCGACAATCAAACAAATAAACAAAGACATGGACACGCGCGTGAAAGCGTAACGTATTAGATGAAACCAGATGGAAGTTTGAAGAAAACAAACAAAGAAAGCCTCCAACAGTGACGTCACGAACAAAGGAACGTTTTGCAGCGAAGACCTTTCAGTCTGTAGCCTGGAAGATTCTCATGGATCTCAACAGAATAACTTGCGGCAGCAACTTAAACACACACACAC
The DNA here is from genome assembly GCA_016801955.1 of Conus betulinus. Lineage (NCBI taxonomy): Eukaryota > Metazoa > Mollusca > Gastropoda > Neogastropoda > Conidae > Conus > Conus betulinus. The sequence goes on from JADBJO010000069.1 coordinate 847,924, forward strand.
ACACACACACACACACACACCAAAAAAACCAGAATCACGTGACTCCACGTTTTTATAGTATCAACGATAAAAACGACGAATGAGCAGTATCACGTGACTCCACGTTTCTTATGAATTAACAATAAAACAATCAAAGAACAAAATCACGTGACTCCGCGTTTTTTTTTTTTTTTTTTTTCTCAATGAAACGATCAAAAAGCAGAGTCTCTTGGATTTCAACAGAATAGCGCGTGGCAACGGCTTAATTGCAGAATCACGTGCTTGGAATTAACGATAAAAGGAGCAAATCAGAAGGGCGGTTTTTCTATTAACGATAAAAGGAGCAAATCAGAAGGGCGGTTTTTATGATATTAACGTAAAAGGAGCAAATCAGAAGGGCGGTTTTTATGATATTAACGATAAAAGGAGCAAATCAGAAGGGCGGTTTTTATGATATTAACGATAAAAGGAGCAAATCAGAAGGGCGGTTTTTCTATAAACGATAAAAGGAGCAAATCAGAAGGGCGGTTTTTCTATTACGACGATAAAACGATCCGCGACGACAACGCCACTCGACAGGCGGTTTGTCCTACAGATCCTCCAAGCCTTCGATGCATTATCTCTCAGTCCCTCTCTCTCTACCAGCCCAGCACTGGTGACGTGCCCCTGGAGTAATAATAATAATGAATACTTATATAGCACCTATTCTCGGCTTGAGACCAAGCTCTATGCGCTTTACAATTCACACTCGTTTACACAACGGGCTGCCTACCTGGGTAGTGCCGACTAAGAGCTGCCAGCTGGCGCTTCATTCAGTCGTTTCCCGTGTCATCCAGTCCATATCGTTCAATATCGTTCACTAAATTTCCTTACTTCCTTCATTCTTTCCATTTCTCACGCAGGGTGCATGCTATGTGTAACGTGTCATCCATACCAACGGCCAACTGGCCTTTCTTCTCTTCCGAAAGTTGATGTGATTTTACGTGTGTGCAAGATATTATGCGTGCCTTCACACACGGAACCTCGGTTTATAGTCTCATTCGAAGGACTGTATGGGAAATGGAGTCAGAACCAATGTTAACTCAGAGGGAAAATTCCCCCCTGTACCGAAACGCCCCAGCGGAGATTCGAACCCGCAACCCCAGGATCACCATGATTACGAGTCAAGCGCTCTACCAACTGAGCTATTCCGGCTCCCGGAGTAATGATGATTATACGTGTGTCTGGCTGTAGTTAAAGGGACGGGTGTGTTCCTGTGTTTTTCACACCTAGTCAAGTGACAGAATTGTTCACAACACCTGTGTATTGCCGGAGATTTGTTTGTTTGTTTTCCCCCACACATTCTTGGTTAAACTGCACCTAAAGATTGTGTGCATTTCACAGCAAGCTTGCATGGAAACTTCCCAACTGGGGCAACAGCCCTTTGCGGTCGGCTGGGCTACATAAGCAGCAACATAACCTTACCTTACCTTACTATGGAAATTCCCAGTCACGAATCTTATTACTCTTAGCTTCATTTCATCATTTAACACCGAGAGAACAGCCGCCTTTTCATAAGCAAAAAAATATAAGAACTGAAAAAAAAAAACAAAAAAAAAAAACACCTC
>JADBJO010000069.1:854509-862009 GCA_016801955.1 Conus betulinus
CTAAGGAGGATTTTCAAGATCCGATGGCAACAACATGTCTCCAATGAGACAGTTCTTGAGATGGCAGAAGCACAAAAGACCAGCGAGGAAGTGAGGAGATGGAGGTGGAACTGGATTGGGCACACAATGAGGAAGGAGAGGAACGACGACTGTGCTGTGGCCCTTGGTTGGACACCAGAGGAAGAAGGAAAAGAGGCCGACCGAAAACAACATGGCGACGAATGGTGGAGAAGGAGAGAAACGGCGCAGGCTGGAAAACATGGAGTGTTGTACGCCATGCAGCTGCAGAACCGACACACAGTGGAAGAGAGACGTCCAAGCCTTATGTGCCTCCTGGCACAGAGAGATTTAAGGTTAAGGTAAGGTTAACTTTCAAAACATATCATTAAATGAAGTCAGCAAATCAGATTGGTGCTCGGTGTTAAAAAAAAAAAAAAAAAAAAAAAAGAACCCTTCGCTTTGAGATGCACGAATACCTCTCTGAGGCTGTACACACCATTAGTGAGACCAACAAACAGGTGGTGGGTGGACATAGTGGTCACTTCACCATTCACTGACACCTCCCATGTCTTCCTTTCTTCATTTCTGTCTGCAGTCTTGTTGTCGACCAAACTTAACTTAATTAAGGTCTCCCGCTTCAACAACAGGTCTGCAAACATCTGCAGATCAGATCTTCTCTCTCAGTCTGCAGCTTTCGAAGATACGTTGTGTCTTCTCTCTCTCTCTCTCTCTCTCTCTCTCTCTCTCTCTCTCTCTCTCTCTCTCTCTCTCTCTCTCTCTGTCCATCTCTCTCTCTCTCTCTCTCTCTCTCTCCGTCTCTCTCTGTCTGTCTGTCTGTCTGTCTCTCGTCGTCTCTCTCTCTCTCTCTCTCTCTCTCTCGTCTCTCTCTGGTCGATTCTCTCTGTCTCTGTGCCTGCCTGTCTGTCTGTCTGTCTGTCTGTCTGTCTGTCTGTGTCCTGTCCGTCTCTCTCTCTCTCTCTCTGTCTGTCTGTCTGTCTATTTGTCTGTCTGTCTGTCTGTCTGTCTCTCTCTCTCTGTCTTCTCTCTCTCCTCTCTCTTCTCTCTCTCTCTCTCTCTCTTCCTCTCTCTCTCTCTCTCTCTCTCTCTCTCTCTCTCTCTCTCTACGGATGCTCCTGATGCTATCAAAGGTCGATTCATGCGCTGGACTGTTTCTAGGTCAGATGCTAAGAGAAACTCCCTTCTTCCTCCCGGCCGTCTGACTGAACGTCAGAAATACCTCCTACCTAATGACCAAGCAGACTCCTCCACAGACAGCCAAGCCAAGCAAAGCAAGCAGCGTTATTACTGGATGGACTGGCTGCGGGCACCTGCTACAGCTGACACACAGCACTCCTCTGCACGCGCTCTCTTCAGTGGCAGTAGCAGCGGCCCCCTGACAGGGTCAGGTACAAACTGCTCACCCCTTTCCCCTGGGCTGTCCTGTCTGGTTTCTGCACCTGACTACCTGAACATTACATTTACACGCCTTCTTGTCACCACACACCCCCCCCCCCCCCCCCCCCCCCGCTTCTTCCTCTAACGCTCGTCTCCTCCTGCCATGACCTGCAATGAAAACCAAACCCCACCGCCCCTTCAAACCTCTCCCCCCCCCCTCCCGGTGAAAGATCTCATGTCTGGCTAAGCCTCGGCTGTAAGGAACAAATGACCCCTGGGCCTGTCGCTCAGACGCTTGGATTCTCTTCTATTTGAGAGCAGTTTTTTTTTTTTTCTGTGAAGTAATGTAGACAGTACTTGCATGATGACATGTGGATTGTGTGTATATGAGTAGTGTGAGGAATGATGTATACAGCACTTGCATGATATTGTGTTATGTGGATTCTTGTGTAAGAGATTGGTTGGGAATGAAAAGAAGAAGGAAAAAAAAAAAAGAAAAAAAGAGAAAAATACTAGTAGTGGAAATTGTTTTTTTTTTTCTTTTTTTTTTTTTTTTTTTTTTTTGCAGATGAAGAGGACAGTGTGAAGCACCAAAAAAATGAAGAGGTGGATTTTGGCCTTTGGGAGAAAAAAGAAAAAAGTAAAAAAAAAAAAACTGAAGAAGTTAAAAAAAAAAAAAAACGAAAAAAACTACCACCTTAAGTGCTCCACTGATTCGAGAACTGATGCCACAAAAAAAAGTAATATAGACAGTACTTGCGTGATGACATGTTGATTGTGTGTATGTGAGTAGTGTGAGGAATGATGTATACAGTACTTGCATGATATATGTTGTGTGTATATCATCGCGAGATGATATTAGATATAATGTATAAGTCATGTTAGGAATAATGTATACAGTACTTGCACGATTATAATTATACTGATTGTGTGTATATATGAGTTGTGTTAGGGATGATACATACAGTACTTGCATGATTATATATTGATTGTGTGCATATGTGTAGTGTTAGAAATAATATATACAGTACTTGTATGATTATATTTTATGTGTATCTGAGTAGTATTAGGAATGATGTATACAGTACTTGCATGATTATATGTTGTGTGTATATCATTGCGAGATGATGTTAGACATATTACATGAGTAGTGTTAGGAATAGTGTATACAGTACTTGCATGATTGTATGTTGATTGTGTGTATATGAGTAGTGTTAGGAACGATATATGCAGTACTTGCTTGATTATGTGTTAACTGTGTATGTATGGGTAGTGATAGGAATGATTATACGGTACTTGCATCATTATGTGTTGATTGTGTAGTGTTAGGAAATAATGTATATAATACTTCCATTGTTACATGTGATTGTGTGTATATGAGTAGTGTTAGGAATGATGTATAGAGTACTTGTACGATAATCTGTTGATCGTGTGTTTTGAGTAGTTTGAGGAATAATGTATACAGTACTTGCATGATTATATGTTTAATGTGTGTATATGTGTAGTGTTAAAATGATGTATACAGTACCAGCATGATTTCGTAATTTCTCAAAAGCTTGATGGGCAAAGACTAGCTATGATAATACGAAACAACTTGAAAAACAAACTGTCCGTAATAGACTTAGAACAATGGGGTGACCTGAACTAATGGGTGTGAGGCTGGAAAGACTTGACGGTAATCAGAAAAACCTTGTTTTTCCTCAATGCATACATACACTAAAGATTCCATACTTCAAAAATGGCTTGAACATTTTAGGTGGGAACAGAATATGAATTAGGAGACTCTGTAATGCCATGTGGAGATCTTAATGCACGGTCAAAGGTGTGGGATCAGCATGGTACATTCCTCACGAAATTGCACTGAAAAAGATGTTGGGTACAATGCTTCTCAGCGCACTGACACCGTCATCTGCAACACATATAGGGTGGCAGGGTGACTCTGACAGTGTCATTGACTTTCCACCCATTGGATTAAAATTCACAGCTGGCAAGAATGCAGAAGCTCCTCTACATCACGGAAGTGACCATTTTCCTGTCTTATTAAGTTTACAGAAACTATCAAAAGTAAAACAAACAAAACAAAAGGAAACTTTTCAATATGACAGACACCAGTGACGGAAATATTATGGGGAAGTTAGGAGTAGAAGCTGCCATGAAACAATACAAAATGAACCAAATCGTTCATCTCGTCTGGTGGAACAGAGACACATGAAAAGCTGGGAACGGAAACGCAATGCTGTGAGAATCTGACAAAGAGAAGGAAGAAACCCTGCCTTGATCCAGCTGTGGAAACAGACATGCATCAAAAGACTGAACAGTTTAAAAGAGTAGCTGAATAAGCAAAAGAACTAAACGGCAAAAAAAGTTTGTGAGTCTCTCAATCACGACACAACACTCACTCAGTTCTGACAGGTTTATCATCGCTTGGAAGGAAAACAAACGCCGCACCGGATGTCCTAGACGCCGATGGGATCGCACAGCTTTAAGACAATTGAGCAGAAAGGTCGGTTCAACCGAAACTTTTCATAGAACAGTGTGAGCAGAGAAATCTGAAGGAAAAGAAATAAATATTTGACCAAATTAAATCATCATCTATCTCGAACTGGCATTGATGATAAAATTACAGCACCTGAACTGGGTGAAGCAACAGCTAAATGCGCTGAAGTTAGTGTTCCAGGTCCAGACAAAGTACATTATCTAAATAGAAAGCTATTAGAAGACAGAACCCATATCTTCAGTCTCCACCACGGCAGTTTCGATGAAGGCTATGTCCCGGAAGACTAGGCACACGGTTACCTGAAGGCTAAACCAAAACCATGAAAACATCATAAGCTAAGTAGCTACCGCATACTGACGATGCAAAATAAAGCAGGAAAGCTCACAGAACGAATCATACCAAGAAAACTCATATGGCGAACTTCCAGACTTACAGGAAGAGCGAGAAACATTACTAATCAGACAAGTATCGGATTAACTCAAAGCCAGTACTGCGAAGACAAAATGGGTCAGACTCATAATGGGCCTTTCCAGTAGCATACAAAAACGACCAAGCACACGTCAACTGAGATAAGACTTTGAATCTCTTAGGAGCCCCTGTTTTTACTGTGAACGTGTGGGTGTAAAGTGGAGAGTCTATAGATATGGACGTGTATGCGCTGGTGTGTAATGCGCGCGCGCGCGCGCGCGCGCGCGTGTGTGTGTGTGTGTGTGTGCGCGCGCGCGCGCACAGGCACGCGCGCGTGTGTGTGTGTGTGTGTGTGTGTGTGTGTGTGTGTGTGTGTGTGTGTGTGTGTGTACTGTTGTTGTTGTTGGTGGTGGTGTGTGATGGTGGTGGTGGTTAAGCGAACACACATGGACACATGCGCCAAGTACTGAAACTTAGATGCGGATCTTAAACAAAAAATGTCATCAACCATGTTAAAGTCGGGACAAGGACCTTTAAAAACAACCAACAAAAACAACAACTAAAAATCACAGCAGACGGAAACTTCCAATCAAAATAATCATGGAATCAAAAGTACAATGAACTCATTGTGAAAAATAATGTAGGATAAAAAGGAACAGATAAAAATGCTGCCAAAGCCAAAAAGAAAGTACTGCCACACAATGATTTGTATGATACAAATAAATGGGATGACGAGTCTAAAGAAACATTCAATAATAACACTGTTAACAAACAGTGAAGTTAAGGTATCTTATCTCATATGTCGATGATGATGTCGAAGCGGTCTCGCGGTCATCTGTAAATTGTGAGTCAGTGGACAGTAAATGGCTTTTAAAACAAACAAACAAACAAACAAACAATAATCATCTGCGCAAGCATGTCCGTTGGCAAAACAACAATAATCGGACAGATAAAATGAAAAGTGTTTTAAAGATACAGGAAGGATACTTGCCGGCAAATTCACGTTTAGGAAAAATGGAAATACAAACGTTGGCAAAAATAAGATGTAAAGGTGCAGAAGAATCATTATCAGTTAGCATCAATAATTTATCGGTATTTGGGAATTTGGATAAATTGAAACAAAAAAAAACAAAAACAAAAAAAAGAAAGCAAGCAGCATGGATGAGAGAAATCCCAGTAGTCAGTCAAAAAAAAAAAAAAAAAAATCAAAACCGAAGAGAAAAAAAATTTCGATCCTTGTAGAAAAGGTAAGTAATTACCATTTCGGTTTAATGGCTCAGTTAACAATGTGGAGGTGGGAAAAGAAAATCATGCTATTACAGACCTACAGCTGGAGGAACTAGGCAAACAATTCTCAACTTGAAACGAAAATTGCATAGTGATCATCAATACAGCATATTTTATTAGTCTGGTCAACCACTGTGCTTTAGAGCATCCGTTTCGCAGATCAGATATGGAGGGGAAGGAAGGAATTCTTTTTACTTACACTTACAGGTGATTGAAGGCATCTAATAGGAGTAATTACTTTCCCATTGGTTCGTGATCATTTAAATGAAGAAGAAAGAGAAGATGAAGAAGAGAAAAATAAAAAAGGAAAATGGAAAAAAGGAAGCGCTAGAGTTTTACTCATAACAAACATGCAATATACATGTAGCTGTCCACATATGCTATTCTTCCACTCACCGTGTCAAACATTAATATTTATGTGACTGCTCATTTTAAATAACTTAAGCGACGTTATCAAAGATAGCCTAAATATACCACTTTATATTTTCGTCGAAGGAAGAATGAAAAGTCAAGTCATCAGAAGGCGATTTCTTTTTCAGGCTGCTTGAAAAAGAAAGCAATCAACTCGCTGTAGGTTAAAGCTTTTGTATGGAGGAAAGGTCTACAAATACGATCGATCAGTTGGGGATACGATACCAGACCGGGTAGTCTCCCTGTCTGTAAGTAGAAAGCGTGTTTGGGCCAGACATACACGCCATTTTGAAAGTGCGAATGCCCTGAATCATTACTGGTCGAATGCTTTACCTCCGTAAACCGCAAAATGTAAGTAATCACACAAATAAATAGCAAAGCAACGCTTATCTAATGAACAATAACAAAACAGCAACAGAATTTTCGACAACTGTTTTCTTTGGACGTCCAACATTGTGCACATATAAACTGCAGAAAACAGCACTAACCAGATAATGTCCGCAGCATTAGAGCCAGATTTAGAAGAGGTATGAAGAAGTTCCCTCCACACATTGAACCTGCGACCTGCACTCTGGTATCAAACGGTTGGTCTGCTTATCTACGCCAAGGAGATTTTTGATTTCCACCGGCGCCTGCTGTTTGTGATCGATTGTCTGTCAGCACGATAATACAGAAATTATTGACACCCCCGCTCCCCATTTTTGTTTTAACCAAACATTGTCAAACGTAAAATGTGTGCCCCAAGGAACGGGACATTGCATTTTGATGGACATCCGTGATGGGATCAAACGTCGGATCTAGGATCTGTTCATAATGATCTGCAAAATTATCACAGATTTTTCTACTGAACATAGACACCGTGAAAAGAAAAAACAAATTGATTCGAATTCATAACTGCCTACCATGTGATAAATTTTCATTAAATATGAAAACTTGTTACTGATACAAACATCGACATTTTGTGTTTCTCAAGTCGTATTAAAAGTAAGCGCATGGGAACAAACTCTTTCAGTCCGTACAAACTTTTACTTGCCCAGGCGGTCAATCAGTTCCAAGATTCGTTCGACTTTAGTGGAGGTCTTCGTTCTCCCGAATGCTCTTTTAGTTTGAATTGATTTTCTTCTGTGGCAATGGCCTCGAAACAGCACGAACCGGCATAGGTATGGTTATCTAAAACGACTCTCAATGTTTACTATGGGGTCACAGTTTCTTCCCAAATCACATGCATACTCAACTAGAGACGTAATGCTTCCATCAGGGCCATTAATTCATGATATTTTTCTGCCCCGACCGGCTCCTACCGAGTGTTGAGTTTGCTGTGGGCTGAGAAGGGAAGCCTGGGACCACACAGTCGAGGTTAATCCAATAAATGGATGCGTCCGGAAGAGTGCTGCTGAAATTGCTTCACCATAACTGCTCGGGCCTGGTTGACGTCGCGATATGTTACATACTATTGAAAGCAAGCGTAGAGAACAACCCTGTCGTGCAGTCTCAGACCAGAA
>JADBJO010000069.1:869509-887009 GCA_016801955.1 Conus betulinus
TCCAGACACCCGTTATTCATTGTAGTTATTGAAGATCACGAACTAAACGAAAATGGCATTTAGGAGAGCGCAGACCTCCATCACAGGCAAACGGATCCTGGATCCACCTTTTATCCCGATCCGCACCAACACATTGAGAAAACTAAAAAAACCGATCTGTGTTTAATATAAGATAGGAAATAAAAGACGTTGGGTGGGCTTTTACTTATTCATTTATTTGTTTCTAAGTTTCTTAGAGCATACTTAAAAGATAACAAAATCAGCCAGGGGATGTAAAAACAGGCACAGATTGAAAGAGCTACTCTCCATATAGTTTCTTTTCACTAAGATATCGAAAATGGGAAAAGTCAACATTTACATCACGAAAAAGTTTCAATATTCCATGAACGTAGATTACTTCATAGACACTTATCAGCTCGTAAACCGTAAGTTCGCAACAGCCATGTTAAATGGAAAATTTGTAATATTTCGCTGGACGGATCCTGGATCCTTCCATTGATCGGGATCACCACCAAGATTTCATGGATCCGTCCTTGTTCATTCAGTGTCTCGACTAAATCTGGTTAGAATCGATTCAATAGATTTTTCGTTTTCTTGTTGGCAGGCAAGCAAACCAAGGGAGGCGTGTGATAACAGGGCTACCTTGACGACACAAAGATTTAAAGCCAGTTAAACAGCTTCCTCCTCAAGACAGGAGAAAAATGAGAGTCAATGTCAATCCCTCACCATTCTCCCGACCCTCACCTATCCCTGAACAACAAATGTAGATTAACATAACGAATTCCAGGCTGGGAAAAGATGGTAGGCTAAATCTGAAGCGGCTGGAAATAGAAAGCTTTTGATCGGGTCTGGCATAAAGGACTTCTTAAAAAAAGTTAGAATCGATAGGTATAATAGGTGAACTGTTAGAATGGTTTCAAAATTATCTCGACAAACGTACCCATAGGGTTGTAATTAAAGGTGCAAAGTCAACTGAAAGTTGTACCAGCTGGTGTCCCTCAAGGCTCTGTTCTAGGTCCACTTTTATTTCTAATTTACATAAACGATATTGTAATGAACTTAGAAGCTATCATTAAAACTTTTTGCAGATGACACAAGCATATCATCTCTCTTTCACTCCAAATCCCATTACACGAGCCGAAAATTTAAATTCTGACTTGGAAAAAAAAATAGAGACATGGGCAATCACTTGGAAAGTTAACTTTAATAAAGGTAAAACTGACTTGCTTAATTTTAAGAAAAACAACTTGCCCATTTACTCCCTTAGGTTTGCTGACACAATTCTTCAGGAAGCTGAATACCACAAGCATTTAGGTTTGATAATCCAGAACAACTGCAAATGGGAAATGCACATTGCCAACATTATTTCTAAAGTAACACCACTAATTTCTTGCCTTAAACATTACAAATACAAACTATCAAGAAAGTCTCTAGAAACTATGTACAAAAGCTTTTTGTATTACCTCACTTTGATTACGCAGACGTCATATGGGACAACTGTAGTAAAAACCTCGCAAAAAAATTAGAAGATCTCCACCTTGATGCTTTACGAACAATTGTTGGTTGTTCCCGGGGATGTAGTCATTCAAAATTATATCATGAATCAGGTTTCAGTTCACTTGAAGAACGGCAAAAAAAGACACAAACTAATTTTCTATCACAAAATTGTACATGGAAACAGCCCCGATTATTTAGGGTAATCTCCTACCCCCACTAGTGTCTTCTGTGAATCCGTATCATCGTCGCAGGTTAGGTGATCGTTCTGTGCCTCGGTGTAAAAAACTGAACTGTATTCTAACTCTTTTTTTTTCCCATCAAGCACTCGTCTCTGGAACAGTCTTCCCGAATCTGTCCAGTCTAATTCTTCTATCAGCATTGAAACGTTACTTGTCTAGAGATGATGCTTGTGTTCCATCATATTTTTATCATGGCTGCAGAAAACTACAGACCTCACATGCTTGTCTTCGACTTGGTATGAGCAACCTTAACCACGATCTTTATCGTCGTCATCTTTTGCTAAATCCTTCATGTTCTTGTGGTTACCCTACGGAAACTGCCGAACACTTTTTACTGCATTGCCCTCGGTTTGCCGACATTAGATTTATTACAATTTCCTCCCTCCCCGCAAATTACCAGAACATTAATACACTTCTTTCAGGCTGCAGTACCCTAACAATTAAAGAAAATGTACATCTGTTCTCTGTAGTTCATGACTTTTTGCTCAAGAGCGACAGGATTAAGTAAAAAAAAAAAAAAATAAAAATAAAAAAAAAAAAATAAATAAATAAATAAATCACGACGCTCAAAATCTCGCCATATGTAATATGCTTGTCGGTATAGCGCCCGCTATTCGCTACTGTGACAGTATCTTTTTCTCTCTCTCTTCTCTCTTCTCTCTCTTTCTTTTTTTTATCACATTGTCCATTCGCTTCCTAATTTATGCTCATTATAATAACTGTATCTACTTCACTGACTCATTGTTGTGACCTCCTAAGCAGGTGACACTTCAATTAAGCTTTGCTTTTGTGTTTCCTGTTCTGTATTGATTGTATTTGTCGGTGTTTGCTGAAAATAAAACCTTTAACCTTTGAGAAAAGAATCAACGAAAAGGCCACTCCGGAAAGCGGAGACCTCCATCAAGGTCGAACGGCTCCCAGTTCGTCCTATCAGTCAGATCATGAGTGAAAACTGAACCAGTTTCCGCCAGGGGAAGTAACATTAGGTGCAGACTGAAAGATTGATGTTCTGTGCATGCTTTTTTTTTCTGATACGATATGGACAAAAAAATATGAATTCTCTATATATATCTTTAGAAAGCTTTCACATTCCGTGAAAAAAAATATATAACTTTGCCGTCCTTACTTTGTTAACGGTTACTGCACAATGTTCATGTTCAGTGAAAATGTTGTACTAATCTGGCTGAACGAATCCTGGATTCACCGACTGATTCGGATCGGGACCACACAGATCGGCACCAAAATTCAAAGGCTCCATTCTTGGGCCACCAAATTTCTCAAATCGGTACGGCAGATTTTGTGTGAGACAACACACACACACACACACACACACACACACACACACACACACACACACACACATATATATATATATATATATATATATATATATATATATATATATATACATATATATATATACATATCACGAACAATATAAAAATGTCCTTTAAAAATCTAAAAAAGCTCAACCTTCTAGGGAGCAACATCTGTTAAAAAATGTTATTAAAATGAAGTAAATACTTCAATATATATATATATATATATATATATAGAGATAGAGAGAGAGAGAGAGAGAGAGAGAGAGAGAGTGTGTGTTTATAACGCCGTTGAGCCACACAAAGAGGAAACACGAGTGTATATAAGAAAAAGTCAATAAAATCTTCGTTTTTCTTCTCTTGCCCCTTTATTTATTTCTCATGCCAAATTTTCGCTCTTAAGAGCTTCTTCAAGGCAGGTTTGTCCGTTTGCACTGACCAAATGCACAATATATGGATATGTACATCTATCTATGCATCTAATGCATCTATGTATGTATGTATGTATGTATGTATGTATGTATCTATATATATATATATATATATATATATATATATATATATATATATTTGTATATATAATGCTGAGCAATTAAGTAGTGGGGGAAAACAAGTGCAGGCTAACAATTCTTCCGTCATTATAATAATCACTTGGCAAGATTTGAGGTTTAAAAAAAAAAAAAGGGGGGGGGGGGGGGGGGGGGGGGGGAGGGGTGAAGATGAATACAATGGGAACATAGAATTAAGAAAATATGTGATAAATATGAAAAACCCTTTGACTAGCTGCATGAGGGAACCATCATAATCCCTCTCGAAAGCAGATCTATTCATATTGCCTGCTCCTAGACCTTTCGTCCGCTGGATCAGACTCATCAAGGAGACACAGCTTGACATATACATACACATATATACTTCCCTTGCAGCAGTCAGCATGAGAATTACCAAGAGTTTATGTCATCTTGCTGACAGAACGAACGAACGAACGAAAAAAAATTAATTAGTATAGCCCATGGCCCCTTCAGCAAAGCCAACCAAGCCTCAGCATCCAAATGAAGATTCGACTCTTCAAAAGCAATGTACTCAGCGTCCTCCTATATGGGTTCAGAGTGGTGGAAGACGACTGTCGCCATTGAGAAAAACCTGGAAGTGTTCCAGAACAAGTGTCTGCGACGTATCCTCAGGATCTTCTGGCCGAACATCATCTCAAACGAAGAACTGAGGACTAGAACAGGAGTCTCCACAATACAGGACACCATCCAGGCGCGTCGATGGAGATGGCTTGGGCATGTCTGTCGCACATGCCACCCAGCTCACTCCCCAGAACAGCCCTGCGCTGGCCCCCCCAAGGTAAAAGAAAACGGGGACGACCGAAGGAAACCTGGCGCAGGACAATAGAAAGGGAGCTGAAAGACAAAGGACTGACTCTCAACACAGCCCCCCGAGCAGCCGCAGACAGAGCCAGATGGAGATCTCTTGCGTACCGTATAGGAATAACCATTCACACGACAAGACAATCTTACATCATCTGACAGCAAGCAGCTGACAGATAAGCATATCAAATATGCACAATAAGTGTAACAGCTAAATTCATTCAACTGAGAAAAATTGTGCGCCGCTTAAAGGCGTCGTACAAGTACATGCAAATGTTCTTTAAAGCTCCTTCATTTTGATTTGCCATATGTAAAAACAACTCGAAATGAACAAGGGCTTGCACAGAATTTCCTTGGAATATATTCATGCCGTAAATCCTGAAGCAGAACAACAAAAATACAAAAAAAAAAAAAAAAAAAAAAAAGGTTCATCTTCATTTGCCACTTTACATAAAGGACACAGCATATCAGTGTTTTGAGTCTTTGTATATCGATGCTGATGTACTTTGACATCCGTAATTTTGTCAACTTGCTGACAGAGAAACAAAGAAATAAACAGGTCCGGGTGGAAACCATCTCCATAGCAGAAACGACCAGGAGGCAGTCTGAAGAGCGCAGACCCCGTCGCTGCAATCCAAGAGATCTTAGATCCGTCAATTGATCCGGATCCGCACCACCAATCCGCACCAAATGTTGATGAATTCTTTCATTGGTCATGCCTGATTTTCCCATCCAGATTCATTCAAATCGTTTCAACGCTTTTCGCGGAATCTGCCGACAGACGAACTCAGATAGAGACACACCACAATCCATAATTCTGTGGTGTTACGACCGCCAAGGGTTCGAAAAAGAATCCAACAGCAGCCCCAAAGCAGCCAGCGAAAGGGGAGTAGAATTAAAACAAAACGAAAGTGTGGAGAGGGAAAAAAGTTGTTGAAAACTAAAAACATTACGCAAACAGTATAAAATGTTAGGGACAATCTTTGAGCCTATGCTTGAGGATCCATTTAAGGATGCAAGGGAGATAAAAAGATATGGAACAGTCTGAGTGGTCAGCTCTGCTGTTCAATAACCCAAGCATTGTCAGCGGCTAAGAATTGTACAGAACAGCCTTTCCTTGGATCTCGCAAGAGATGCAATCACCCACTGATTGACCAAACAATATAATGCTGAACAATTAAGTAGTGGGGGAAAACAAGTGCAGGTTAACAATTCTTCCATCAGTATAGTACTGACTTGGCAAAGATTTGAAATTAAGAGGGAAAAATGAAAATGAAGTAAATGGGAAAATGTATATCATAAATATGAAAACCCTTCACTAGCTATATATATATATATATATATATATATATATATATATATGTGTGTGTGTGTGTGTGTGTGTGTGTGTGTGTGTGTGGAAACAACCACGCAATGAAAAAGCAAGCAAGGAAGTTTTTCTGTCCAACGTTTCGGCACTGTGCTTTCTTCAGGGACTTCTTTATTTTGACACCACTGGAAAATCAAACAGTCCGTAACTCTGCCTTTCTTTTTGATTATTATTCAGTGAATTACAGATGGCTTGCACAGGCCCCCAACAGAGAACGCATCGAAATTCGACAGTGAACAAAAGTGATCAGTGTTTAGTAGTGCTCTCTTGACGTCCAAGGCTCCGCACCTTGTAAAATAAACTGTAGTTAAAAAAAAAACAACAACAAAAAAACAAAAACGGGGAGACGGTAAAATACAACAATAAATACAACAGTCTTTTCATGTCTTCAGACTGATATTCTTTTCTTTTACACAAATTTTTCGCTGGTTGACAACTTCCTCAGGTCAGGATACAATGATAAAAGCTGCACAACAACTCAAATGACATATCTTTTACGGTGAATTTCTATTGAGAATAAACCAGGGTAAAACCAGGCCATGCTGACAACTGTTGCATGCAAGGCAAATGCCGTATTAGGGGGGGGGGGGGGGGGGTGGGGGGGGGGGGGGGGGGGGGGGGGGGGGGAGGGGGGGGGGGGGGGGGGGTGGGGGGGGGGGAGGGGGAGAGGGGCAGGGAACTAGGGGTGGTAAGCCGGAGCAGAGGATGGCGCAGACAGTTTTTTTCCCCACATCCTTCTCTCCCTTCGGCAAGCAATCTGCTTCCCCCCTCCCACCACCTCCCATACACTACTGTCCTGTCTCTCTCCGCCCTCCCCCCTCCCCTTTCCCATTTTATGTACATTGTATTCGTATGCATAGTCAGTATTTAGGTTTCGTTGGATGTTAAATGTTAGATTTCCCCTTCTTCTTTCCCCAGTTTCCCTCCCCTCCTCCCCTTTCTCCCCTCCTCTCTGTATTTGGTCCACCCTTCCCACCCTATATCCCCCTCCTATATCTACTTTATGCACGTGCAAAACCATAGGTATAAAATATATTTAAAGGATATCCAATTTAATTAACTTATTTACCCGCCCCCCCCCCCCCCCCCCTACCATAGACCCTGTCCTCTTTATCCCATTCTTCCTGTTTTACACATTGACTAAGGGTTACATGTGGTAATTATTAAGAGTTTGTTGCAGTTTGTCATGATCTCACCATCACCACTCCAACTGTTAGCCCCCCCTCCACCCCCTCCCACTACCCCCCCCTCTCTCTCTCTTTCTTTTTCTTTTTTTTTTTTTTTGTTAAATGTGTTCCTCAGAATAAAAAACATTTCGTCCATCTAAGAATCTACCACATACATTGCCCGTCTTTTTCTTCCCTTGTTTCCTCTTCCCCTCCCCCTCTTCCTAACCCTCTCTTCCCTCACCCTACCCTCTTTCTCCTCATTTTTGTTCGACAACGAACGTGCTTCACTCCCCCCCCCCCCCCCCCCCCCCCCTGTCATCACTACCACCTGCAGCCCTCCCCTACAGTACCACCCTACCTCTCTGCTCCTCTGTCTCTTTTATGTAAAACCATGCCTTCACAAATAGAAGGAAACTCTACTCCTACATGCTACATTTTACAAGCTATTCGGATGCTGTTTTGGATGTACATATGTATTCATATGTATATGTGAAATGTTTCTTCTTCTTGGTCTCTCATCTTGTCCTCATATTCCTTCTATCTATTCCAACCGCCTTCGGTCCCCCCCCCCCCCCGTTTGTGTGTGTGTGTGTCTTTCTCTCTCTGTGTGTGTGTGTGTGTGTGTGTGTGTGTGTGTGTGTGTGTGTGCGTGTCGTGTGCGCGCGTTCGCGCGTGCGCGCGTGTGTGTGTGTGTGTTGTTGGGGGTCCATGGGTGGGTTTCTTTTTTGCCTTGCATGCAACAGTTGTCAGCATGACGTCATTTAACCTGATTTTACCTACTTTTTACCCAACCGAATTTCATAATAAATAATATGTCATTTTACTCGATGTAAAGATTTTATCATTGTACCCTGACTTGAGGAAGCTGTCAACCAGCGAAAATACGTTAAAACAATGTCTGAAGACATGAAACGACGGTTGGTTTTATTCTTGCACACACACACACACACACACACACACACACACACACACACACACACCACACACACACGCACACGCATCATATATACATGATGTGTGCGTGTGTTTTGTGTGTGTGTGTGCGTGTGTGTGTGTGTGTGTGTGTGTGTTGTGTGTGTGTGTGTGTGTGTGTGTGTGTGTATTTAGACATATACTTAGAAAGCAAAACAAGATGCTACAAGTCTCCATTTAAACTACACGACCTGCAGTGGACCAGTGCTTCAATCAATCATTTCGCCCTTTTTAAGGCAGTTCGGTGATACGGAGCACCATGCCGCTTGTGACGTTCCTGATCAAAATACAGTGAGGTAAGGTAATGCTGTTTGTAGCCCAGCCGACTGCAAGGGGCCATATCAGGGCTGGCACCGTGTTGACGTCAACTCACGAGGCATTAAAGGAAAAACAGAAAACTCACACAACCTTTTACAATACATCTTCTAAAAACACACAGGAAAAATCGTTGAAAGTCTTTCTTTCTTTCGTAAAATCTTAGATCAGATGAAAAATGTTAATCTTTTTCAGATATTCAAGGATCACATCAGGTGAGATATCTCTGAACAAAGTTTTCATGGAATCTGATGAGTGTTTGTGTCTCGCATCATACATGTCGTAACACTCTAAAAGAATGTTTCTCTGAGAGTGGTACATGACATCGAATGCACCACGGAGCTTCTTCACCTTTTAAACGATAAGAATGGGTGCAAAAGGAGTGGCCTGTATACAAACAGCACCAGACTGTTTCTCCTTTACGGCCGCCTCGGGAACATGGCAAAAAGTCTTTCAGGTCTGGACGAATTTTGAACAGTTTGTTATCCGTCTCATAATAAAGTGCTGTACACACGACATGGCAGACGTACATCGTGCATACGGGTATTTGGTCACCTGTATAAAGTCCTTGACCGTGACGCCTGATAACAGCACACTAATTTCACCACCCTTTACGAAAAATGAAGGTCTTTCCTCAAGCTCACAATGTCTTGTCGCCCACGGTTATTGAGAAAGTAGGTTAAGTAACTCGCAGCCTGAATATCCACTGCTGGTAATGTTGGCAGCTTTATCGCATGTCCTATGAAATGTGGTCCATACATTTGTTTAATTCACAATGCTATTACGTTATTTGGGAAAAAAATTAAAAGATGCATATGCACGATGGTTTTTATTGTTCTAAATTCCGCTAAAACGTCCTAAGCCAGGTCACCGCCTCCATATCGTGCTAAAAATGCACGTGGCGACTGATATCTACACCACAACTTAGTGTATAGCTTGTCATGTCTTGTCGTATATCACTTTATAATGTGTTGGTTATGTAAAGCGCGAAAAGCCCTAATTCTTAGAGAACAGGACCCTATACAAAATTAGCATGACTGTTATTATCATAGACACTTGACTTTAAGCACTCTCTCTTCATCTTTTTTGTAAGAAATAGAGCGGAAGTCAGTATGTCGTTACACACGCATTCGTAACCAAGCGGTATGAGAATCTCTGAAGGTAATTCATATAAATTGTATACATATATATGTATATATATACATATTTCATATTGGCAGAGTATATAAATCTAACTACACAAACAAACGAGAATTCTGATTTCATGTTTTTCTTTTATAGATTTTTTTTTTATCTACTCTGGGAGATATGCAAAAGCAAAAAAAAAAAAAAAAAAAATGACTTAATTATAACATTTTTGTGCGAACAGGATTTCTGGTTACTGCTAAAACTGGCTCGTTCAGAAGATACATTCGCCTTTCTTTCGTTGTTTGGAAAACATGTAACGGTGTTGTATGTGTCAAAGTCTGGCTAACCGAAACCCCATCTCAAACCCCACCGATGAAAAAAAAAAAAAAAAGCACGTTTGAATGATTTATTCATTGACGCTGATATATATATATATATATATATATATATATATATATATATATATATATGTGTGTGTGTGTGTGTGTGTGTGTGTGTGTGTGTGTGTGTGTGTGTGTGTGTGTGTAATAATGCTGAACAATTAAGTAGTTGGGGAAAACAAGTGCAGGTTAACAATTCTTCCATCATTATAGTAATGACTTGGCAAAGATTTGAATTTGAGAGAAAAAAAATTGAAGATGAAGAAGTAAATGAGGAAAATGTATATCATAAATATGAAAACCCTTCACTAGCTGCATGAGGAAACTATCGCGCAATATATATGCATAGCATTGCATTATGCATGAATTTTTGCTGTTGGGCATGGTCACGAAGCCGCGTATACATAAAGCAGCACAATAGTATTTCTTATGATTTACAAATCATGCCTGCACGTTAAAGGTCAAGACAAGTCAAGTCAAGAGCACTTTATCATCTCCAAAGACAAATCAAAAGTGGCCATGACTGTGGATCTATATTCAACACAAATCACATATCACACCCACCCATCCACCCCCACCCATCCATCCGGTTCAGAGGTTCAGAAAGCTGTGTTTGGACACACACACACACACACACACACACACACACACACACACACACACACACACACACACACACACACACACACACACACACATATACAATACACACATATATATATATATATATATATATATATATATATATATATATATATATATACTATCACTAATACTACTGGTACTGCTGCTGCTGCTGTCCGTCGGTGCTGCTATTGGTACTAAGTCTTCTACAACGACGACGACAACAACAACACCAACGACAACAACAACAACTACATCTAACTATGCTGCTGCTGCTGCTATTGTCGCCGTCGTGACTGCTGCTCCTTTACTACTACTAGTTCTACTACTACTACTACTACTACTACGACGACGACGACGACGACGACGACGACGACGACGAAACAACTTTTTCATTCAACGCCTATCTTGCGCTAAAGTGATCGAAGACAAGTGATTGCTCGTTCATTTTCGTTGTAATAACTGCTTTGCATCTTGCCTGAAGACAACCTAAGAGGTGGGAACGCGTCGTGTTTTGTCTTGTGATACGTTTTGTCCACGTTTTTTTTGGGGCGCGTTCGCTAACATTCATTTAAGATTTGAATGAAATAGAAATCTTATTTTCTGTAATGACATCTAATTGTTGCTTTCATAGTCGTAGTATTACACGTTCACCTTTGAAAGCACTGAGGATTAAGCTTAATCTTCACTTAATATCATCACACTTGGTCACAATGACTGTCTTTTGCCCCGTAATGGCAAAGGTTTAATTAAAACTACGGTCGGAATCGCGTGGCAACTGAATTTCTTTAGAATTAAAAACTCAATAGGTCAGTAAGCATACATTCCTGGGACACAACATCAGATGCTGTCTCTAAATATCTTCAAATATGAAGAAACGCCTACTTGATAAGATACTTTCAGAGACACATTGCACGGCGCGCATGCACACACACACACACACACACACACACACACACACACACACACACACACACACACACACACTCACTCTCTCTCTCTCTCTCTCTCACACCACCCTCTCCCCCCCACACACCACTACCACCCACACATCCCATACACCACCCTCTCCCCCCCCACACCACACCACACACCACATCCCACACACCACCCCTCCCCCCACACACACCACTACCACCCACACATCCCCACACACACCCTCTTCCCCCCACACCACTACCACCCACACATCCCACACACCACCCTCTCTCCACCCCCACACCACTACACCACCCACACATCCACCACACCACCTTCTCCTTCCCCCCACACCACTACCACCCACACACCCCACACACCACCCCCTTCCCCACACCACACACCACCTACAACCCACACACCACCCCACCCCACACACCACCCCACACCCCCCACACCACCACCCACACATCCCCCACACACCCCCCCCCCCCCCACACCACCCCACACCCACCCCCCCCACTTCCCCCCACACACCACTACCACCACACATCCCACACACACCCCTCCCCCCACACCACTACCACCCACACATCCCACACACCACCCCTCCCCCCCACCACACCACCACACACACCCACACACCACCCTCTTCCCCCCTCACACTACCACCCACACATCCCACACACCACCCTCTCCCCCCCACACCACTACCACCCACACATCCCACACACCACCCTCTTCCCCCCACACCCACTACCACCCACACCCACCCATCCACACACCACCCTCTCCCCCCCCCCACACCACCCTACCACACACACCCCCCACACACCACCCTCTCCCCCCACACCACTACCACCCACACATCCCACACACCACCCCTCTCCCCCACACACCACTACCACCCCCACACATCCCACACACCCTCTTCCCCCACCCACACCACCACACACACCCACCCACACACCCCCACACCACCACCCTCACCCACACACTACACCACCACACCACACCACACATCCCACACACCACCTCTTCCCCCCCACCACCACTACCACCCACACATCCCACACACCACCCCCTCTTCCCCCCACACCACTACCACCACACACATCCCACACACCACCCTCTCCCCCCCCACACCACTACCACCCCACCCACATCCCCACACCACCCTCTCCCCCCCCCCCACACCACTACCACCCACATCCCCCCACACCACCCTCTTCCCCCCACACACCACTACCACCCACACATCCCACACACCACCCTCTTCCCCCCCACACCCACTACCACCCACACATCCCACACACCACCCTCTCCCCCCCCCCCACACCACTACCACCCACACATCCCACACACCACCCTTTTCCACCCACACCACTACCACCCACACATCCCACACACCACCCCTCTTCCCCCCACACCCATACCACCCACACATCCACACACCACCCCCTCTCCCCCCCACACCACTACCACCCACACATCCCACACACCCACCCTCTTCCCCCCACACCACACTACACCCACACATCCCACACACCACCCTCTCCCCCCCACACCCCACTACCACCCACACATCCCACACACCACCCCTCTTCCCCCCCACACCACTACCACCCACACATCCCACACACACCCACCACCCTCTTCCCCCACCACACCACCACCCACCACACATCCCACACACCACCCCCTTCCCCCCCCACACCACTACCCACCACACCCACACATCCCACACACCACCCCCTTCCCCCCACACCACTACCACCCACACACACCCACACACACACCCTCTCTCCCCCCACACCACTACCACCCACACATCCCCCACACACCACCCTCCCCCCCCCACCACCACATCCACCACCCACACATCCCACACACCACCCTCTCCCCCCACACACCACTACCACCCACACATCCCACACACCACCCCTCTCCCCCCACACCACACCACTACCACCCACACATCCCACACACCACCCTCTTCCCCCCCCACACCACTACCACCCACACATCCCCCACACACCCCCCTCCCCCCCACACACCACTACCCCCCACACATCCCCACACACCACCCTCTTCCCCCCCACACACCACCACCCCACACATCCCACCCACACCACCCCCCACACCCCCCCCACCACCACCACACACACACACACATCCCACCACCCCCACCACCCCCACCCCATCCCCACACACCACCCCACTCCCCCACACACACACCCACACACCACCCTCTTCCCCCCACACCACTCCCCACACCACACCACCCACACATCCCACCACACCACCCCCCCCCCCCACCACCACCACACCCACACATCCCACACACCACCCTCACCCCACCCACACCACCACCACCCCCACACCACACCACACCACCCACATCCCACCACCCCCCCCCCCACACCACTACCACCCACACATCCCACACACCACCCCCCCCCCACACACACCACTACCACCCACACATCCCACACACCACCCTCTCCTCCCCCCCACACCACTACCACACACACACCCCCACCCCACACACACCCTCCCCCCCCACACACCACACCACCCCACACACATCCACACACACCACCCCCACACCCACACACCACATCCCCACACACCCACACATCCCCACACCACCCTCTTCCACCCCCCACACTACCACCACACACATCCCACACACCACCCTCTCCCCCCCCACACCCACCACCACCACCACACACATCCACACACACCACCCCTCCCCCCCACACACCACTACCCCCCACACATCCCACACACCACCCTCTTCCCCCCACACACTACCACTCACACATCCCACACACCACCCCCCCCCACACCACACCACTACCACCCACACATCCCCCACACACCACCCTCTTCCCCCCACACCACTACCACCCACACATCCCACACACCACCGTCTTCCCCCCACACCACTACCACCCTCCCACACACCACCCTCTTCCCCCACACCACTACCACCCACACACCCCACACACACCACCCTCTTCCCCCCCCACCACTACACCACACCACACCCCACACACCACCCTCTTCCCCCACCCACACCACTACTACCCACACTTTTTTAAACCTCCTCGCCAATATACCTATACCCCCTAGCATTACCAATACAAAGATTACTCTCTCTCTCTCTCTCTTTGCGCGCGCGCACGAACACACGCACACAACACACACACCACGTGTGTCATCAAGAGAACACATACCAACACACGCACACACATACACACGCTCGCCACGACACGTTGCGTCACAGATGCAAACAAAATACATACAGAGAGAGCGGCGAGATCCGAGAGAGAGAGAGCGAGAGAGGAGAGAGAGAGAGAGAGAGGAGAGAGAGGAGAGGAGAGAGGAGAGAGAGAGATTACATACATACATACATACATACATACAGACAGACAGAGAGACAGAGAAAAGAAAGAGGCAGAGGTTGCAAATCTTCATGATAGTGGTTTTATCTTGATTTTAGTGTTTAGTTCATGTTGTATGTCTGGTGTACTGTGTACATTGCCATTTAGCATTCTCAGCACAAGCTATTTGCGAGTCTGTGGGCTTTCATTTTCATTGACCTTTAAATCATCTTTTCACTGGCTGTTTACAGATCTTAGGATTCAACAAGAAATATCGTAGCCCAGCCGACCATGCTGGACTTCGTAATTTCTGGGCTGTGATAGTCGTGCGAAAATGATTATGTTCTAAAAACAATTCACATCCTGAAAAAAGAACAACAGCGAGATAGTGAGATTGATAGATAGATATAGACAGAGATAGATAGATTGATTGAAAGATAGATCGATCGATCGATAGATAGATAGACATAATAGATAGATAGATAGATGGATATGGATAGACAGATAGACAGACAGACTGACAGACAAATACGTTTTAAAGGCTAGGTAGCAGATAAATACTTAACACTAGATGGTGCTAAAACAGTAGCATACTAGCCTTTCCACTCCGCTTAAGTATCGGCCTTAAGACTTTTAAAGAAGAAAGGAAAGAAAGAAAGAAAGAAAAATGGTGAAAAAAAAAAACGTTAACATAACAAAAACATATTACCACAAAAGACCATTTGGGCAAACAGACACAGCAGTGTGAGGAAAACAAGTTTAACATAGAAATATAGTACAAAAAAAGGACAAAAAAAAAAGTAACAAACCTGTATTACAAGGCTATCTGGGGACGAACAGACACAGCGGGTGTGGACACACTAGTGACTAGTGTGGGCAGTGTACACAATGTTCACTGCCTAGTGTCCAGTGTGGACAGTGTATACAATGTTCACTGCCTAGGGCTTCCAGGTTGTGGGACAGTGTATACAATGTTCACTGCCTAGTGGCCAGATCACTACAAAGAAGCGGTAGTGTACACACATCGTAAACCCGTTAAAAAAAGCGTCGAGTTTTCATAAAAAGACAGCACTTCCACAAAGGGCAAGACAACAGTAGACGATAGGTAAGGAAAAGACAAACAATGTACAAACAACAAACACTTGAAGACAATGCTACGAAGACAATGGCAAAAAGGAGAGAAAGTTCCCAGCGCAGAACCTCCATAAGGCGGCGAAGGGATAGGCACCCGATAGACTCCCTGGGGAACTGAGGAAGGCTGAATGTCTTTTTAAAATGACGCAGACTCCACGTCATGTCATGTATATAGGGCTGATGGCACTTAGAATAAACGTCTGAAGAAAATCTCTCTCGCTCTGAATCAAAATCTCTCTCTCTCTCTCTCTCTCTCTCTCTCTCTCACACTACTCTCTCTCTCTCTCTGTCTCTCACACACACACACACACAACCACACACACACACACACACACACCACACACACTCTCTCTCTCTCTCTCCTCTCTCTCTCTCTCTTTTGACATGCAGATACATACCCAACCCCATATCCTGAAGGAACACAAAAATACACAGATACATGTGCGTGCTTAAATACTCACGTGAATAAAGGCGCCGGCTCCTTGAAGCGCTTTGAAAAAAAAAAAAGAAAAGAAAAGGAAAAAAAAAAAAAAAAAAAAAAAAACCACAGGTAAACCACCACCAAACGACGAGCAAATCTCAGCCGCGCATTAGCTTCCACGTCGTCCGTCTCTCCGTGCTTAAACAGACCTATCATCACAACCTCCACTCTTCCACGTCGTCCGTCTCTCCGTGCTTAAACAGACCTATCATCACCAACCTCCTCTTCCACGTCGTCCGTCTCTCCGTGCTTAAACAGACCTATCATCACCAACCTCCACTCTTCCACGTCGTCCGTCTCTCCGTGCTCTTAAACAGACCGTCTATCATCACCAACCTCCACTCTTCCAGGAACACACTCCATTGACTGTCCTGCAACTTGTTGCAGTCAGCAAGGTAGACTGTCTTTGCCACGCGGCAGCAAGATGATTCTGAGATGTCCAGTACTCCTTGGCCCAGCTGACGGCCGGTAATGCGCAGCCTTCGCCTCCCACCCTTCGTCCACTTCTTTACACCGTGCGAGTGCTTAGCGCACGTGCGGCCAGGGAGAGCGAGAGAATCAATCCACGCTTGGCCACTACACCCCATAAATCCACTTCTTTACACCGTGCGAGTGAATAGCGCACGTGCGGCCAGTGAGAGCGAGAGAGTCAAGCCAGACTTTGCCACCCCTTTCTGGGGAAAAAAAAAAAAAAAAAAAATATATATATATATATATATATATATATATATATAAAACGATGAGATGACTTTGCTGTTGTTCGTCTGGTTACTTTACATTAGTATATTTCTTGTACCTGTGGCTGTATTTGACACGTTACACACACACACACACACACACACACACACACACACACACACACACACACACACATATATACACACACACACACACACACACACACACAAACAAGCTTTCTGAACCGGATCTGATTGACAGTTCAGTTTTGATTCAGGAGTTTGATGGAATTGGAAACAAAAAAACCGTTTTTTTCGTTCCATTTGTTTCGAATTTGGAATTTAGAACATTGTAGTTCTTTTTTCATAGAACGTGAGAACTATCGGCAGCAATGTTTAGGTGTAGAACAGTACATTTATGTCAAGGAAATGAAAAGACAGAAAAAAAAGACAGAAAACTCTATTTAAGAAGAGAGACAAACAGGCAGAAAGGAAGGGGAGTGGTGGTGGTTGGAAGTT